>JANEYF010001031.1:0-127500 GCA_029963845.1 Rhamnusium bicolor
TCCGTCTGCTTAGGGCACACGATTCTGGAATCTACAGTCACTAACCCTGCGGGATGTGGGGGAGTGGCTGGAGTTGATGCGCCGGCGCGACTCCGTGAGGCGTCGGAGGCCACGGGAGGACTGACCGGCATCGGGAAACCGAAAAAAAAAAATAAATGCGCCGGCGCGAGCCCCCCGCGGGAGGCGTCGAAGGCCACGGGAGGACTGACCGGCATCGGGAAACCGAAAAAAAAAAAGAAATAATAATAATAATAATAATAATACGCGACCCCAGGAGGCGTCGGAGGCCACGGGAGGACTGACCGGCATCGGGAAACCGAAAAAAAAATAATAATAATGAAATATGCCGGAGAGACCTATACATATCTCAGTGTGCAACAAAGGCTAATCCAAGCCAACAAGCCTCACATAGTCCTCCTCGACCATCAACTCAAGGTGATGTATGTCATCGAGTTCTCGGCACCTGCGGAGAAAAGCATCACCTTGAAGGAGGAGGAGAAACGGACCAAATATCGCGATCTCCGGTACGAGCTCCAAGTGCTGTACTCTGGCTACCGGTAAAAATGGTCGTCCTTATAATCGGTGTACTCGGAGGGATAAAGCCTACGCTGCTCTCGGAACTGAAGATCATACCGGAATGCCTAAAATCAGCCGAGTGGCTGGTAGGCCAAATGCAGAAGGCGGTCATTCTAAGTTCTCTCCGTCTGCTTAGGGCACACGATTCTGGTATCTACAGTCAATGACCCTGCGGGATGTGGGGAGTGGCTGCAGTTAAAGCGCCGGCGCTGACCCGTGAGGCGTCGGAGGCCACGGGAGGACTAATAATAATAATAAATAACACCACATAAATTATATAATCCACGATTCCAAAACCGAAGCTGCACGGACGAGGGTTACACTTATGAAAAATGCGGACACAACCATTCCCACCGAAATTGTCAGTGCCTGTTTCGGGATTCGAACCCGCAGAACGATGAAGAGATTATCTAGTCACACTTGCCATTTGTTTCTTTTTAAACACCATTAAAAATTAAATATTACAGTTAATACAGCCCCCTGTATTCTCACAATAATCTTGTCTCTGAGGGGCTATCCATTTGGGGACAACGGATACACATTCAATATCCAAGAATACTGGAATTAATGAAAATCACAGATCATCGGTTGGGAATCGAACCCGAGCCTACGGTGTGAAAAGGCAAGTACCTTTAACGCCCGATCACAGAGTTCTTAATGTATTTTTCCTAAATTTAAATTTTATCACAAAATATACCCTACAAATTGAAAACTATTTATTTCCTGTTATTTCCTATTTTAATTTAATTTTTTTTTTTAAATAAAAAGGGAGTTTACCAAAATGAACCATTGATCACCCCTACTCAACTGTGCGCGAATCTTTCAATCAAATATTAAGGGATATGTTATAGTGACTCATTCAACTAAAATTATTTATGAATACAGTTACGATCTGATAAGTATGTATGATATGGGATGAGTGTAAGAGAAGAATTTGTGATTTTTCTGAATTTGGGTATGAAATTAATAAGCTATAAAGAATTTTAACGTAAAATACAAATAATATTTAAACTTAAAATAGTAATCATTAAAATAAATAGCAAATGCAGGATGTTTTAAGAGGAACGGGAAGTATTTTTGGAAATGTTAGCGCGGGATTATTTTAAGCATAAAAAAGTTCATATGAATATGAGTCCAATTCTGAATGGTTTAGAGATACGTGAGTGTTTATTTGAAAAATAAATAAATAAAAAGAATGGTGTATTTACATTTTTAATTGAAAATTGAAAAAGACAGAAAAATATTGTTTAAAATAAATTTTCGAAAATTTCACCATCAGCCTCAATGCATTTTGCAACATACATCAAAAGATTGCGTGTTGTTATTCTAAGTTTGTCTGTACGTACTTTTATGCAGCACGCAGCAGCATAAAATATGCGAGCGATTAGTTGGTCTAGGGTATTTACCTTAACCTTCTGAAACCCACTGTTCATCCACACCCATAATTAATAATACAAGGGCGTGAGGTCTGGAGACCTTGGTGGCTAAAATGCGGACACACAACGATTCCCACCGAAATTGTCAGTGTCTGTGGCGGGATTTGAACCCGCAGGACGATGAAGAGATTATCTAGTCACATTTGCCAACGCGTGTTCTAGCCAACTACTCCATAGCCATGACACTACATACCTAATGTTGTGCCTTTATTATTTGGTGGCTAATTAATGGAATCATCTCTGCCCATTCATCGTTCCGGAAATGTTTCATTTAGGCGGTGGTCTGCTAACCGAGTGGAATGTGGAGCGGCTCCATCATGTTGATAGTATGCATTAATTCATGTAACCGCAGGAACTTCATCAAATAATCCTCTTAATGTATTTTGGAGAAACTCTAGGTAACTTTGTTCTATAAGACGCTTCTGAACATTTGTTTGTACAGTGATGTGAGGATTCTCGTCGGATACTGTAGTAATTTAAGTAATCCGGCTCCTCTCTGCGTAGACGCATTTGGTAAGGGCGTCGGAATACTATGCCAAGTGGAAGGTGAAGGTGAATGCCGCAAAGTCGGAAGCTATAGTGTTCGCTAGGAAAAAGATAAATAATAAATTAATCACACCTATTTCGATGGGGGGCAACCAAATTGAGACTAAATAGGACGTGAAATATTTAGGAGTAACTTTGGATAAAGGACTGTATTTCGGAAAACACATTAATGAGACGATACGATAACTCTATTCCTGTCCAGGAGTCTGTACTCCTTGAAGGAAGGGAATAGCAGACAGACAGGGGTAATAAAAAATTGATTTACACGAGGATAGTGAGACCGGCCCTAATATATGCTGTGCCGGCCTGGTGTTCTGCGTGCGCGACGGCGTTACACAAATTGCAAGTATTAGGAAAATAAATTCCGCCTCATAAGTAACTCAACACGAAATACCCCCAAAGGGAATTGCGAGAACTTTGTAACGACATGGTACCCATAGTGGATCACATCAGAGGTAACTCGCAAAAATTCTACCAATTCAAACCTCTGGTTGTCCACTGACCGCCAACATCACACAGATAAGGGAGCATAACGCGCCGTTCAGGATAGAACACAAATTACCGTATCAAACGCTACCAATATTTCGGCAAATAAATTAAACAAAGTGGCTCCTTCCTAAAAAATGGGAGACCACGCCCATAATATAAAATGGATTCCAAAATTTTTTCTCTTATTTTCTTTTTTTTCTGTTTGTTTTGTTTTTGTAATCAGAATTTCCCACAACATTTTTTCCAAATTATAAGCAAACCATCAGTAAAGTACGGCACATCATTATTATACACCAAAATAAGATATATGTATATCTATTGATATATAAGCAAAAAGAAACAGAGTTAGACATTTCCGCTCGAGTTCTGTATTGTTTAGAGGTGAGCTTTTTAAAGCAGCATGCTTGGCTCACAGAAATATCCTCAAAATTCAAAATTTATATACACAAATATATTTTATATTTATACACTTTTTTGGCATTGTTATAAATCTTTATGCCGGCCACGCATGCTTTTGTATGTGTTGCATACAATTAAAAATATTTATTTTTAGGAGTTGTATAGTATGTTTCCTATTAATTAGTCTTAAGCCCGGACTGGCCCCGCTCTACCCGACCCAACAATTTCCCCCCTGCCTCCATACACGGGGATGCTGGGTCGGTAACTCAACCGAGTGTCCGGCGAGGGCGCACATGTTTTTGTACTTATTGTTAATCAAAATAAAATTGTTTTGAATTTGAATTTGGTCCCCGTTTCAACACGCAGGCAAGGTGAGTTTATTCATTTAATACAATGCAATAATACTAGTCTCTATAGTTTAAAATTAAACCAATAGATGGCGTGACCCGATTACCAGAAGCTTTCATGTCCCTAATTGAGTTAATGTAGGTAAAAACAATAAATCCATTTTTGGGGCTCTAGACGTCCGTGAATGGACATCCACAGGATGTAAAATTTTGTGACAAACGGCTGTCCACTGGAAGTCCAGTGGATTACTTTTGTATCCAGATGGATATACGTCGTACGTCAATCAGGTCCATGACGTACATCCAATGGATTTCCAATGGACGTCAATGTGCTGTAGGGGAAAGTGTTACGTAACGAATATCTTTACTTTAAAAACATAATAACCATAAATTCATATACTTGTCTAAGGCCAGATTTATTGTCAAAATCCTTCTCATCAAATAAAAATTGAAATTTATTGCCAGTTGGTCGATGGCAAAGATATAATTTGTGTTTTTGCAAAAGAAGTCTAAAACAAATCACAGTTATAAGGGGATTTGGTAGGCTGTTAGCAAACATTTTAAACACTAAATATTTTTAAACGTAGACTTAGAGACAAGTCAAAATCAAATTATATTCCATCAGTCCATCTATCTACCTTTGTAATATGCAACGGAAGAAAAATTTAAAAATAATACTACTATTGGCAATTCTAAAATTGTCTCCTTGTATAAAAGAGCCTACGCTTTTGTAGATTTAAAAGTGTGGTAAACCACAAGATTTAAAATAAACCTCTGTCGTATTTATAATACATTATTATAAGCAATTGCAGAACTTATCAAATTGATGTAGCCAATAGATAGATAGATTAGAGCTATCTTTCATATTTGACTTCCTAATCGTAAATAAGATGTGAAAAATATCCAGACTAACTGGCGCTATCTAATCAAAAAATCAGAGTAATCCTATAAAATGTTTAAACTGCGGTATGATTTTTTTTTGCAATATCATAACTAGGGACTTTTTAAAATTTATACAATGTTCTCAGTTTGCAGACGTTTTAGAAAATCTAAACAGTCATCACTTTTCAAATTAGTAGAATATTACGGAATGTTAAAATTATTAGTCTTTATTCTATATCCTCATATTAGGATTAGTATTCAGTACTCTTGTATGCAATCGGGAAGGTAATAAAATTTGTATCTGCATTAAAATTATATTGGTGTTTGGTCAGTTTTTCAGATAGTAATTAATAGATTATGTTTCAGGTGATCGTTGTGAATCTCACATTGACTAAAAGTTTTTCCTCACCATGATGGAGGACCGTAATTACACACTTTACGTTGGCCTTAAAATAGTACAGTGGTCCCAATGCTCCAACCCATTAATACTAGGTGAGACTACTATGAATAGTTTCGATTTTTAGGTTTTTTTACTTGGTGACTTATTGTTAGAGACTCAAACCTATAGATTTAAAAAACCCCTACAAAATTAAGATGAGACAAAAAACTTACAAACGATTACATACAAGTGGCTTAAATGCACATATCTACAATAGAATACCATAGAATAGCATAGGAATAGAACAGAATCTCTATTTCACCAAGATTACAAAACAGTTTCTGGCTGGTTAGGAATACAATAATATAAATAAAATAAATATAACAAACGAAATAAAACGATAAAAACACATAACGGCATGAAACATGAACTATATAGTTCAGGAAAGATCTGCTTTGATTCGGAAAAAAATAGTATAAGGCTCTGTATAAAGCTATAAATTGGGGTGTACGTTCAATTTGACCTAAATAACGATAGCAAAAACCTCCTAAGAAAATACGGGGAACCTTATAGGGGAGGATTCATTGAATTTAAATTTTTACCATTAAAAACCAAGTTTCTTGGTAATATAAAAACTAGGAAAAGAAAACTGAAAAAACTCTAAGATCTAGTATACTATAAAGACAAAAAAACTACTCCTCGGCTAAATACCACGGCCACTACTAAGATACAAGTGTGCGTAACATGATAAATCTTGACATAACTATAAGTATATTCGATATAAAATAAGTAAATTATGTACCCCCACTCGCTCATCTCTATCTGCGCTAGCGAATGAGTAACTTAAAACCTGTACTAATTATAGGAATTACCCCTCGAAGTTTGTCGTGACATCTTTGAAATACCGTTCGTTTATACATTTTTACAAAGCCAACTAGGAGAAATTCGAGAAACCGTTTTAGCAACATGACAAGTGATTCAGCGCAATCACCACTAACCAGAAAGGTAAAAGGTATATTAATTAAAAACAAAACAAATTTGAAATTGAAACTGAAATTCTTCTACTGAATGGAAACAGTGGTTTAAAAAGTGCCATTTACTCTTATACTTGAAGATAGAGATTTTATGTCACTTGGGAATATGATTATAAAACTGGAAAGTGTTTTTTATTGATTTTGTTAATATACGACTAGCCCGTCTAAATTGAGTGGTATATCGGTGCAATAATTATGAAAATCAGAATTGGTGGCTAATGCGTCTTTATTTTTCTGAATTTTAAAATACACGTACAATGAGGGAACAATCATTATACATTGGAAAATTCATTTAGCTGGGAATTATTGAAAGAAAACCACGCACGCGCTTGCTGAGCAGATCTAATATTGTCAATATTTAAGTTGTTAATGTTGCAATTAAAATCCAATATAGAGATGTCATTGGCATAAGCAATACATGTTATGGGAGATATGAACTAAGAGAAATCGTTTTATATGAGATGAATAATATGGACCTTAAACGGAACCTTGAGGCTCCCATGCTTGATTGTAAGATGATCTGAATTTATGTTATCAATAGAAATACTTCGTTATCTGTTATTTAGATGAGAATAATAGAGATTTAATTAATGATAATTCTCTAATACAATAAAATCTTAACTTTCCCAGAAAAATCTCATGGAGGGATTACACAAACTAATAGCTGTACATGCTTATCATACTCAAGACCTTCAACTATGTCACTTAATATTTTAAACATAAAATTTAATTTTATATCAGAAGCTAGTAGAGTGCATCATCTACTTAAGTTGTTCATATTAAACCGTGCCAAAAAAATCTTTGGGGTATCATAAATACTGTCTAAGGCAAAGGTAGTTGATTTGAAAAAGCGCATTTGGACCCGCTTAATGGTGAAAATGTGTATGGGTAATAGATAGGATTCCAGACAACAGATGCATATTGCAATTTAGATCTAACCAAAGTTACGAGCGACTTACATTTTTTCATGTCCCGAATTAGGAAGCCAAGGCTCTTGTAAGCAGATGTTACATTATTATTGATATAAGCCGTAAAAGAGAGTTTGGAATCAAAAGTAACACCGTAACACCAAGATCTTCAATTAAAGCTGATCGAATTAAGATAGACCAAGAGTGTAATCAAATAGTAGCAGATTATTTTTGAGCTATACGAAATTACATTACATTTACTGTTTCGGTGGCATAGCTGGTTGGAGTGCCCGATAGCAAGCGTGTCTAGAAATCTATCTATCACAGCTACGGATTCGACTTCCATCACGCGGCGCTGGCAATGTCCAAGTTTTTCTAAGTTTAATTCCCTAGATAGTTTAGGCTTCGGAAAGGGGTTGTCTAATTTCCGAGGTGGTATTCATTATTATTATTGCCATTAAGAAGTAGCAATATGTTTTTTGAAATGTAGTTCTTATTCTAGTGTTAATATTAGTGTGCTACTAATAAATTTAAAATATAATTTTATTAGTTTGAATAAAAATTATATAGTGATTTTTTTATCAAACTGTCAAATTTTATCATCGATTATATACCTTTAATTTTGTCATAGAATTTGGTATTTTTGCTATGTTCACCACCTTACATTAAAGTTAACTATTATGAATAATTTAGTTAATAATGATAACATTTTGATTGGTACTGAGCTAACTTAAAATTTTTGTGAAGGCAATTTTCTCTTTTTATACCAACAGCTAAAATTAACCGATTGGTCTTCTTTGGACGAATATACCGATTGTAATAAAGCATTACTTTTATAGAGTAAAGAAAGAAACCAGTACATGGAATGTATTGGTTTCAAGTATGACGAATTCATAGTTTTATCTGGTATACCACAGAGTTCCTTACTTAGGCCGCTACTTTTCGTTATATTTATCAACGACATTGTATAAATTGTCTTCTATAGACGATGACTTAAAATTTTATTGTGATATTAATTCTGTTGGCGATTTCATTCAATTGCAAATGAATTTGAATCTCCAAAATATAATAACGAAATTTAAGCTGATTCGAAGCTAAGTTTTAATTTTCATATTAATGCTGTTGTAATTTCTAGTTATCAAAAACTACTTGGTTTAGTTATAAAACTTTCACGAGGGTTTAGTGACACTGTCTTTACTCTTTAATTATTTTGTTCTGTTTAAGGTAGAATGTGCCAACATAATTTGGATACAGGGTATCAAACATATAGTAGTAATTCAGAAAATATTCAACACAAATTTTTACGATATGTATCCTTTAGGATTGATGGTATTTACCTAGTTGCTGGTGTGTCACATCAACGGTTATTAACTAGACATAATGTGTCGAGTCTAAAAGATTGAAGGGAAATGCATTCTCTAAAGCGGCCTACACACACTGAAACATGTTGCATCGACTCCTAGGTTTCATGAAACTTGCATCAGTTTCATTTCGACCCACATTACTCCAATACGTCGATGCCAGTCTACACACACTGCAACTTGCATCATGAAACTTGGGAGTCAATACGTGTATTGCAACATGTTTCAGTAAAGCCGCCTTATATTCTTACGTAATATAGTAAGATAGATTGCACTTCTATTTTAAAGCAGCTTAATTTTAACATTTCTTAAATCGTAACTAGGCACACTGTTAGTTTTTATTTACCAACCCCAAATTATTTAAATTTTTCCTCTTTATTTTGTTAATACAACAAGCAACAATTATGATTTTGTTCAAGATTATTTAGATATTTTTATTTGTAGTAGGTATTAACTCAAATAAAAAGTTATTCGTATAAAGTAATGTAAGTGCTGTTTAATATTTTTTATTTTTTCTTGTTGCTCCAAATATGTTGTAATTGATAATTTTCATTTACCCAATTATTACTATTTTTTCTTTTAAGTAAAATGTTGAGTCCATGGTCATCTATCTATCTATCTATGGTCATAAACTGACTTTTTATTAAGTACATGATTTTTTAACCTGTGTAAGGTAATTACAAAATTTAAAATGATTGGGTTTTCAATGTTATACCTACTGTGGTTGTATTAAACTTATTTTGTTATGAAAAATAATCATATATATATATCAATTTGGCTAATGATCCCTGAGAAAGTTTACGCACAATAAACGAAACGTAGGCAAAATAACATTTTGATTTGACCTATCGTCCTATTGTCGACAATTTGTTAGAAGAGAATTAAGTTCTCAAGTACGCAGTTTTCACAATTTAATTGTTTTTGTTACTAATAATGTTTTTCTTTTGTAACTATTGTCTTTATTTTGTAATTATGCTGTAATCACGTACTATAAATGAGATGCAAATACTGTTGTATGATATATCTGAAATGAATAAATAAGTAAATATCTTATTTTTTTTTAATTCACATAATCCCTAGTATAATCAAGTAATCCATAACGAATTATTTAGAAAAATATCAGTGAGAGCATTTTTAATAACACATGGAGCCAGGGGATACTTATGTACAATAAATATTCAAAAAGTTGATTGAAGATGAAGTTACTTTGTGAAAATCCATTTGATTTAAAAAAATTATAAACACTTTTTTACTTGTCTAATTTTCACTTTATTTGTTATTTTACAACTAGTTTCATCCTATTCGGACATTTTCAAGTAAACTTGTAAAGTTTATTTTTAAGTAAACTTGTAAAGTTTACTTAAAAATGTCCGAATAGAATGAAACTAGTTGTAAAATAACAAATAAAGTGAAAAATTAGACAAGTAAAAAAGTGTTTATAATTTTTTAAAACAATAAATATTGTTATGCATCAATTATTGAACTAAAATACCCTCTTAGCTTATAAAAGGAATATATTGCAAGTCCAAAATACAGTGAAATCAGAACACAAATCCTGGTTAATTGTATTTTCTCGCACTATCATAGGACATATTTCAGTGAACTTCACAAAAATGCCTTTGGGAATTGACAATTGAAGGTATTTGTGAAAATATACGTTAATATAACAGAGGAGGTGTCAAGGCT
The DNA here is from genome assembly GCA_029963845.1 of Rhamnusium bicolor. Lineage (NCBI taxonomy): Eukaryota > Metazoa > Arthropoda > Insecta > Coleoptera > Cerambycidae > Rhamnusium > Rhamnusium bicolor. Next base: position 10,044 of record JANEYF010001031.1, read on the forward strand.
GTCTTTACCCTTCTGTTCTACTTAGCCGACATGCGTTCCCGGTCACGTCTGACTTGTCGGTTGTCTTTATATTTGATTAATAGCGCTGTTAATAACACTGGCTTTTCAAATTGATGCGGGACAGATAAACTAAACTACATATCTTTATCAACTAATTTTATCAAGGTTTGATCTAATTTAATACAGAACCAGCGGGGGTTAAGTCCGAAATAAATACTGATTTCAAGAAACAATTTTGTCCATGTCTTTACAGCAACTATTGGTTTGAATGAAGGTCAATAATGGCGAAATATGCTTACCGGGAATTGCTATCTGGTTCTCGAAAAAAGAAGATATAAAGCAATAGAAATTATTCACTACAATGTTTGATATTATTATAATAATCTTTGCATAGTAGCTACAATAACTTTTGAATTCATGTATTTCAAAAATGTGTTCCTTTCGGGTACAGATTAAGTCATGCTTTTTCCCACTGCATAAGAATATAACATTTCTATTAGGGTGGACAGCTTTTACCCCGGTAAAAAAATATTTGAATGAAAAGACTAAATATTGGTAATAATTGGTATTGTAGAGACGGGGGTTGATTCAGTAAAAGGCTGTGACAGGGTACAGGGTACAGGGCACGGAGTGGCCGGGGTGGTGAGAGTAGCCAGCTCTGACAAGCCATGATGGATCGGATTGGGGCCACCGCTTGCTAAAACCTTTCTACTTAGACTGTGACAGCGTCCTATATAACAGAATCCTAAGAACATACAACTTTCCGGATTATAGGATCTACCAGAGTCCAGATGTACTTTACCCTTAATTTCAGATAGTACAAAATTAAATGCTGAATGTATTAGAATTGAAAGAATTAGAGATAATGCAAACAATAGATTTAATTTAAGGTTATAGTCGTGAGATCGGCAAATAGTTATTCAGATTTCTTACAACAATTAGGAAAAGAAGCGGAGTGTTATTTCCTAGACATAAACTTTGTTTATCAACTTTTAAGAGTACTTGTTTATAATCTATATCATCAGTGACTGAGGATGGTTTGTTCAGTATCCACTTTTTTGCAAACATTAATTATGTACAGCATAATTTTTATTTAGAGATGGTGTATGAAATCTTTGAGTTACTACAAATTATTTATAAAACAACAAGTTATCAATCATTATTTGTTCTATACTTACAATTAGTTGATATTTCAACAAGTCAGTCTAAAATGTAATTTGGTTGACATTTCAACCCGTACAGTATTGTATTTGGCAAAAATTGTTTTGTTCAATATCTTTTTCAACCAGTTAGGATAGTTCTTACTATACACACATTGTACACCACATAAATCATTATTTTTTGTTTTATTTATTCCAGAAGAAGTAGCACATGTGATGTTAACATAGTTTATTAATTCATTAATAATAAAAGCGTTTATTTTTCGTTATTAATTTTAACGGTGTAAAATAGTTAATGTCATATGGTATGTGAAATGTCCACCATAGTCAAATTAATTTTTTATGTCATATTTTTATTAAGATATCAAATATATGACTGTTTAAGGCGGCACCTTAGAGTCTGGTACATTTGACCAAGTTTTTTGTTATAAATTTATCTGTTATATCTTTATCCATCAATCATTTACTATTCATCTATTAATAACAAACGCGTTAGAATGAATCATTATACTTCTAACCTAAGTATATGTGTCTAAAACCAGCAGTTGAGTTTTTTGCATTATTTCAGAAAAATCAAAAATGATTAAGTTAGAAATTTCGGACAGTATATCAGAAGGCCATGAGGTAATCAGCGATGGATTCAAAGTGCGGGAATTATACACAAAGCGTTTATAATTTATTGATAATTTTCTAAAAATTAAGTTGTTTAAACAGCTTTATTTCAAATGCAACTCCTTATATGTTAGTAATATTAATTTTTTTCTGAAAATTCTAGACGTATTGGGTACATATCCATATCTAAAGCGAACACTTTTTGAGATATCTATTATTTAACAATCATCACCAATTAACAAATAGATATAACATAATATAATATAACAAACATAATAATAACAAATACATCAAGAATATTGAAACAACAACGTGTTTAAATATCTGATATGGCCAGTACATAACTTTCTTGTACCAGCATATATGATCATGATCTAAAAAACCATTCTCATTCTCATCTTACCTGAGCTAAATTTTAAAAGTGTACTTTAAAATGTTTTATAAAATTTTTTAAATAATTAGTTATTATTAGTGTTCCTCGTTACAGTCAATAAGAATTCAGATCATGTTTTTTAATAATTTCTTCTTATGTAAGCTTTTGCTTCTGGAATCATCTTTTAGTTATTAATAATAAATAAATGGCATTTTAATTTAAATTTCTATGCACTACAGCAAATGACTAAAGCGCTTACTTTTTGTACGAAATAAAAAAATTAGATACTTTTTTATTATTTTTATATTACCTATAATTTAACTGGAAAATATTTGTTTATTATGACATTACAATTTACATACCTATCATAACCTTAGCTATTGAGGTTAACATTTTTGTAATTAAATTAGACATTTCAAATGTCAAACTGGCAAACTTATCCTAACCTCATTGTATGAGGTTAATGTGTAAAAAAATTCAGTTTACGTCAACTTTATTTAAATATTTTGAAAATACATGTTATGGCTTGATATAATGAACATATTTCAACAAAAATAAATTTTTTTGTCAAATCTGCAGGTCAGTTTTGCTCATCACTGAATTACATTGCCTTTGGTCTTTAGAACATGTGTAATAAAAGGCTTTATCCAAAAAACTGTGGCTGCTATCGCGATATGCAGATACTACAGACAAGCAGACAGATTATCTCTTGATGTTATGTGTTTTCATCATAATTCGTCGATTCATCCAAAAAAGCAATACAAATTTTAGATTTTTTTTTGCACCGAAATTGTACCTTTTTCTTCTGGAATCAATCCATCGACCTCGGTTCCGAGTCAATTGTTATAAGCGCTTTACCCACTGATACGAATACTTATATCATCCTTAATGGAATAATTTTTTCTATTCCTAAACCTTTGGATTACTTCTTCTGGAGGTAGGTGAAGAGAAAAGGTTAGAAAAATTTTTACATCCTCATTTAAAATAGACTGAATAAAGAATCTTCAACACGTACATACTCTGTGTTCGTAAATTACGGAATAAATTATTCATTATTTCTAAAATCTAAAATTTTTAGAAAAATCCTCGGACACGCCGATTTATCTTTATCTTTTGGTTATGACATCGTCACCATTTTCGTTATGATGTAATCGATATTTTTTTTATTTCCCCATTTTTGGAATCTGCTTTATCAGCTGAATTCAAATATGTATCACACTTCGGGTCTACAATTGATAAATTGGAAGATGCGGCCATTTAAAAAAGTAAAATAAACACGTTTTATATTAATTTTTGAGGTATGCTAGTGTTTGTTTGTTTTTTGTTTTACCATTATCGTCTTTGATAGTGAATCACTTAATAATACATTATTACCCCAGTTGTGGTTTCTCAATAATTGTTGTCGATTTATTTTAATTTATAACATGAGTGGCTTTGTAAGGCAGAGAATTTAAATTCTTACGATGATGATTGGGTATGGTGCCCCATTTAAAGTTTTAAGGTTCAGGTCATTTACAAGGAAACCGGAAGTGAAGGAGAAGTGTCAAATACTGAAAAATTTGCCATTTTCTGGATATATGACACTTTCCAGGTCTTAGTCTTATTTCTTGAAAATTCTGGAAATTATGGCTTGTCTAATGATTCTGAAGTCGGTTGGAACCTTTAATGTGAAGATAACACTGACGTAGTTTTCCACGAAACACAAAACACCTTATACTGCACTAAAAGCGCGTTTCTCCAACCAAGTTGGCATCATCTGGAGATGATTAAAACTCAGTTTTAATCAACGTCAGTGTTGTCTAATGATTACATTTACACTTGGCAGAGTCATCGGGAAACAGCGGACGTCAGTTATAAACACAGTAGAGAACGAAAAAGAAGTACTACTTGAAGGAATGAAAATTTTGTCGGCATATTCAACCATACGTCAGGAGATTTCATGAATTCAATCTCCGAGTGAGGAGGCGTGCACAATATTTAATGTTAGTTATGAGAACAACATCGCGTAGCACAAAGATTGCGGTAGAACATCAATTTTATTGGGAATGGCAGAGTGGAGCAGATGTTTATTTACGGACAAATGCTGGTTCAATATATATCAGTTGGATTGATGTATTTTGATATGAAGGCAATGAAATGAGTGGTATGAAGAGAACATGGATGCTAGGGTAGTCTTTGGGTAGGTTGTGTTATTATATAGAGATAGTTAGTTGTATGAGGATATTTTTGTTCAAAACTTCGTTGACATTTTTTCTGTATGTGAACGATAATATTCGTGCACATGGTGTGGGTGTTGCTACGGAAATTTTAAAGAAACAATTTGAGAAAATGAAATGGCTTGCTAGATTTCCAGATATGAATCTCATTGAACATGTCTGAAGCGGAATGAAACTGCAGATTTGTGAGAGGGTTAAATTGTCAATTGGGAGAACTATCAAATGTAATTTTCGAACAATGGGAAGCTATTTCTCAGAATTTTATAAATGAGTTGGTAAAAGAACTACAGATCTCCTGCGACTAAAAAGTAATTAATGTTTCAGAAAGATATTTTCTTGCCAAAAAAAGAACATCCTCGCAACGAATCAAGTGAGAAAATTCCAAAACCAAAATAAAAAATAATTATGTCTTCAAACGGGAGTAATTTTAGTTAGAAGGATTTAGAATTTGAATTATATTTTCCAATTTTAAGTTTCAAAGTTTATTTTTATATATCTGACATGTGTTTACAATTTATTTTTACTTTCTAAAATAATCCTTTGGAAAATAAAATACTGAACACTAAAAAATTGCTCAGCCGCATTACCGAATAGCAAAAAATGACATGTCGCAAACATGTAATTTTCTTTAAATTGTAACTAGTTTGAGAGAAAAATACCTCCTTGTAGACCCCTGTATAATATGTATAATATAAAAACGACATTGTTTTCTAGGTATATCAAACACATACAGAATACCCTTAAAAAGTTTTCAGAACTGCTATTCAATTTATAGTCCATTCAGATTTAAAACTTTTCGTCGTGTATACAGAGTTCCTTGGAATAGTTTTGTAAAGGCAGCCACTCTGTCATTGGCCTGTCGAATGTTCAATGAGCACAATCAGTAAAAATGGAAATGTCGACTACAGCTTTATTTCCTTATTTGACATGTGTCCTGTTTGATAGCTACTGCACACCGGATGTCTCATTTTGTTTATCTGCAGTTTTTTGAGCCTGAAATCAATATTATAACGTGTTGCCTAATTTACACAGCGCTTTTAATTATTAGGTAAGGATGTAAATCATTAAAAACTCAGATATAAGACTTTTAGTAGGAGATATAAATATAAATATACTGGAAAAATACTAGAAACGCAAAACTACGTGAATTTACTGAGTGAAAAGGGATTGTTTCCACAAATTAATAAACCAACAAGAGTAGAAAATGAATCATGTTCATGTATAGATCACATATTTTTGAATTTTAATGAAGAGGCGCTCCGTAATGGTAATGGTAATGGTAATGGTGGGGGAGGCTGACGCCTGGCAAGTAGGCCTCAGACGGGCCCTTTTTACCAACCCCCAGCTGTCCCCTCAGCCATGTGCTTCTCTTGCTCCCTCATCGAATCTTTCCGACCTTCTGATGAAGGCCAGGATGTCACTCATTGCGAAGGAGCTCATCTCCTCCCTTAGAAGCGCCTCAGAACCGAAGATACTGTGTCTCAGGCGCCCAAACGCTTCACATTGTCCCAGGAAGTGGTAAGATGTCTCTTCATCACTCCTGCATCTTGGACATGTAGGGTCTTCCTCAATACCTATCAATGATAGATGCCTCTTAAGTCTGCAGTGGCCTGTCAGAACACCGATTAAGAGATTCAGAGTTTTACGACTCCGTCCCAGCAACCAGGCCGATCTCGATTTGTTCGGCCCCGTCACAAAATCTCGGGTTTGCCTGCAGGCCCTGTTGGTCCTCCAGTGCGTCCTCAGTGTCTCGTGGGCCCACTCATCGAGGGCCGTTGTGACCTGCCTTCTTGAAATACCTAACATAGGCTCAGGCCCGTGACAGGGCTCCTCGGCTCCGAGTCTAGCCAATTCATCGGCCTTCTCGTTGCCTGGAACTCCCATATGTCCCGGGACCCATACCAGTCTCACTTGTTTATGCCTAGCCAGCTCTTCTAGGGCATCCCCACACTCCTGGACGAGAGCTGATCTCGTCCTGGGGGAGCACACCGCCTTTAGAGCAGCCTGGCTGTCGGAGCAGATATATATTATCTGTTCCGCCCCATTCCTAACCTCAGCCTTACCTGCCACCGTTAGGATGGCGTAAACCTCTGCCTGGAAGACCGTGGTGTACGAGCCTAGAGCAAAGCTCTCCTGTACTTCCTTGCCTTCCAGATATATTCCCGCCCCGGAAGACGATCTAGTGGCCAGCCGAGATCCGTCTGTATAACACACCAGAGAGTCCGGGCGGAAGTCAATTCTTCCTTCACTCCACTGCTCCCTACTAGGAAGAGTGAGAGTGTAATTCCTTTCCAACCTTAGCTGATCTTTCGCTTCTCTCACCTTAAGGACTGAGAGAGGGATTTCCCTCTCCGTCAGTCCAGCAATTGCTGCGTGACCTTCAGCTCTGCCTGAACACTGCCAGCTCCCAGAATCCCGCATTCTCAGATAGGCCGCCATAGCCTCCCTCTTTATCCACGAGGGAAGCGTTGGCAGGCCTAGCAGAACCTCCAGAGCAGCTGTCGGTGTCGTCCTCATTGCGCCAGTGATCCCTAGGCAGGCTAGTCTCTGGACTTTTGCCAGCTTTCGGGACGTCATCGCTCTGTCCACGCTCGGCCACCAGACCACTGATCCATATTGGAGCCTAGGCCTGATGACCGCCGTGTACAGCCAGTGTAGGATCCGTGGGTTGAGGCCCCAGTTCCTACCTACCGCTCGGCGCAATTGCCAGAAGGTCGCAGTCGACTTTTTGATGACGTTGTCGATATGCGGCCCCCATGACAGTTTGCTATCCAGGGTCACTCCCAGATACCTAACCTCCTGCACAAGCGCAAGAGGTTTACCGTACATGGTTGGTGCCCTAAAATCCTCTATTTTCCTTCTCTTGGTGAATAGGATCATCTCAGTCTTAGATGGATTGACTGAGAGACCTGTTTCGCCGCACCATCTTTCTATTATTCTACAAGCTACCTGCGTTCTGTTGCAAACGACATTTAAGAAGCGGCCGGTCACTAGGACCAGCCCGTCGTCCGCATATGCCTGCGCATAAAATCCTTCCGAAGTTAGGCGCTCCAAGAGACCATCCATTATTAGACACCATAGATGGGGTGATAGGCAGCTGCCTTGTGGACAGCCGCCCCTCACCCCGACGTCCAATTGGCAGTCTCCTAAAGCAGCACTAACTCGTCTCTCTTCCAGCGCAGATTTCACCCATCTGACCAGTACTGGAGCAGTACCTCTAGTCCGAAGGGCATCGCAGATAGTAGTAGTCCTTGCTTTATCAAAGGCACCCTCTATATCAAAAAATATTGCTAGGGTAACCTCCTTATGCAGGAGGGCCCTTTCTACCTTATGCACGACGGCGTGAAGGGCTGTCTCCGTGGACCTCCCTCGCCTATATGCGTGCTGATTCTTGTGGAATGGGTACCTGGCTAGGTCTCCTTCCAACAGATATCTGTCCACTATCCTTTCCAATGCTTTTAGCAGGAAGGACGTGAGACTGATCGCCCTAAACGATTTGGCAGCTGTGTAGTCCTTTTTTCCCACTTTGGGGATAAAGACCACTTTAGCTGACCTCCAGGTCAGGGGAACATATCCCAGTGCCAGGCTGGCCACAAATATTCCTCTTAAATGCGGTAGAAGAATATCCAGGCCCTTCTGAAGCAGAGCTGGGAAGATCCCGTCTGGCCCCGCTGCTTTAAAGGGCTCGAACTCATTCACTGCCCAGACTACAGCTCCGTCCTTTACAATCTCCTCGGCAAGCCGCCAGTCAACTGGTGGCATCGGCCGCTCCAAGGGTACTGCAGCGGCAGGGCGTTCGCCCGGGAAGTGAACCTCTAAGAGGTGTCTTAATGACTCCTCCCTAGAAGTAGTCCAAGTCCCATCTTGCCTTCGTAGTGATCCTATTGTCTCCTTTGTCTCGCAGCTGAGTATTTTCATCAGTCTGGCGGTTTCCGGTAGGGAGTTCATTTCCCCACAATACTGCCGCCAGCTTTCTCTCTTGCTACGCCTTAGTTCCTTTTTAAAATTTCTTCTAGCCTCCTTGAAGTCGTCCCATGAGGAATCCGTCCCTCTCTTGACGGCTCGATTGTTAGCACGTCTGGCCGTCCGGTGCAGGTCATCAAGCGACCTACTCCACCATCGGGCCCTACGTACTCCCACGGCCTTGAGTGGGCAGGCTTCCTCGTATGCTGAGACTATATGACTTTCTAGGCTTTCTACCTTTATGTCCAATTCCTCAGGGGAGATAATCCTCCCCTCCGGTTCGTCTTGAAGACTTGCCAGAGTAAGGAGATACCTCTCCCAGTCAGTTTTTCTTGGATTTCTTCGGAGGGTGTCCTCTGTCCTATCGGACCCAATCTCGAATCTAATCATCCTGTGATCGGACATCGAGATATCCTGAGTTACCCTCCAGTCAGAAATTTTTTCCATCAGACTTTGAGAGACCAGCGTAATATCTATCACCTCCTGGCGGATGCGGTTGATAAACGTTGGCTCTTTTCCTCTGTTCATAACCTGTAGGTTCGTCGACGCCAGGTACTCTAGTAGAGCTTCGCCCCGGGTGTTGACGTCGGAGCTGCCCCACACTATATGATGAGCATTGGCGTCGCATCCAATTATTAATGGAAGACCTTCACTCCTTGCAAATGCTACTATATCTTCTAATTCCTGAGTAGGCGGTAGTCGCGCGTTATCATATGGAAGATAAATACTGCTAACTACTACCTTACATTTAATATTTCTTACCTTATATTCTAGGACGACTGTTGTAGCATCCTTGGTTCCAAGTTGGGGCAATGGCACCAACTGCAGATCCTTGGAGGCTACTATACAAGTTCTTGGTCGGTCGTCCCCTCCTTCCTTTCCGACTATCACCTGGTAGCCGGACATTCCTAGTCCCCTAACTCGATTCCTAAAAACATAGGGTTCCTGAATTAGTACAATTTCTCCAGTTTTACCTGTCAAGTTGTTCACCAGTTCCCCAGTGGAATCCTGACTGTGCTGGAGATTTATTTGACTCACCCGCAATAGGTCCATGGGGGGATCTGCATGGTGCGGGTTTGGGTGACCTATTTCCTTTTCTCCTCGGTCGGCCTCGACATGTCGACCCCGGAAGGCTCCACCCCAAGCCGATAACCTGCGCACTGTCAGAGTTACCAGCTCATAGTAGAGCACCCACCCGGAGTCCTCCAGGTGTCTGATCGTGTCTTGGCCAACCATGAAGATCAGGTGCCACCCACCAGGACCTCCTGTTGTCTCCAGATGCCGCCATGCCCCAATGTTGAGGGAGCGGTTCTGGAGAGCCAACACTCTAAGGACTCGGCTTAGGCCGACTTCTTGGCTTCTCAGCCAGAAGCCAACCCTCTCCGGCCATGGGGCATCAGCCGCTCGCAAAGCGCGGAAGCTGACGTCTCCCTCGACCAGAGTTGCCCAGTCCTCTAGGAGCCAACGTCTGGAGGTTTCATCTTCGGCAGATATCAGGAACCAGCCCGGTTCTACCCGGCCCGAGTTCCTGAAATGAAGTTCCGGACCCTGAGGACCCCCTTCGGGGCCCGCCATGGTCCGCAACATCTCCTCCACCAGATGTCCTCTCAGACGCTCTGCCTCTTCAGGTGTGATAATACCAGCCTCGCGGCTAGACATTATAACGACCTGATTTTCTCTCCTGGCAGCAGAACTATAGCTGGCCAGTTGTGGCCCGGCCCCAGAGGCCCGCAGGTTTGCAGCCCCTGTGCTTCCCCTAAGTAAGGGAGACACATGAACCGCATCACCTGCTGGTCTCAAGGGTGTCCGGACCGCCTTGGCCCGCTTGTTCCGCCGCTCCGGAGGGGTGGTCTTCTCTGCAACCCTCTGCCGCTTGGAGCCCTTGGTCGGAGGCTGAGTAGTTGGAAGTCTTTGCCGACTTCCAGGTTCCTCTACCCCCCTCACCGAAGCAGGAGCAGAAGGGAGTGAAACAGGTTGCCTTTTGGCTTCCGCTCCGTAGTTTGCCGGTTATTTTAAAGACAGCCATCACAGATCATTATGCAACAATTTTGAGTTTGGTAGAAAATAAAAAAATGGGTAAAAAAATAGAGTTTAACAGTTACAATCAGTATGAAAAAGTCAACTACAATAAATTGGTAAAATTGTTGGAGAGAGAAACATGGCACGATGTTACTAATGAAAATTAAGTTGAAACAGCAACTAATAAATTTATTATAAAATTTAAATATCTAAAAGACTGTTGCACAATATCTCATTATAAAAACCCAAATAATATCAAAAAACTTAAACCATGGATAACCGAGGGTATTGTTACATCTATGAAAGAAAGGGATAGATTAAAACAGCTTTTATTAAAACAGCCAAATAATATGCAACTAAAAAATAGATATAAAACTTATAGAAATACCGTTACAAAGTTAATAAAGCAAACTAAAAATAACTACTACAGACACAAAATTGGAGAGGCAAAAAATGATATGAAAAAAAGTATGGAATATTATAAAAGAATCTACTAATGAAACACGATCACAAAGAAACATAACACAGATAAAAAATGAAAATGGTAATATAATATCAGATGACATACAAATATGTAATCGTTTTAGTGATCATTTCTCTGAGATTGGATGTAAAATGGCACAAGATATCATAAATACAAATAAAAATGCAGAAATAAAAAATGATCAGTATGAAGGGAGCAGACAAGAACTTTCAAATTCCCTATTCTTATATCCAGTTTCAGAAAATGAAATACTGAACAGTATTAATAGTTTAAAAAATCACAGTGCTCCTGGACTGGATAATATTACTGTTAATGATATAAAAAAAACTAGTAATTTTTTAATTGACCCTCTACAACATATTATTAACTTAATATTTCAAAGTGGTAAATTCCCAGACAGTCTAAAAAGGAGTAAAATTAAACCAATTTATAAATCTGGTGATGTACTTGACGTAACAAATTACCGTCCTATTTCTATTATCAGTAACGTTGCTAAAATAATAGAAAAATGCCTAAAAATCAGACTTCTAGATCACCTAAAGAAATATAACATTATCATGCCAACCCAATTTGGATTTAGAGAAAATTTTTCCACAACAGACGCTACTTATTGTTTAACACATGATATTCATGGTGCCTTAAACTGTGGTCAGACACCTTTAGTAGTCTTTCTTGACCTTGCAAAGGCTTTTGATACAGTATCTCACCCTAAATTACTGGAAAAGCTTAACAGCTATGGCATTCGAGGTAAAAAGTAATGAGTTATTTAAGAATTATTTGTCAAATAGATATCAAATTGTAACAAATAATGGTAAAATTAGTGAGGAAAAACTGATTAAATACGGAATTCCTCAAGGAACAGTAATAGGACCAATTCTATTTCAAATATATATAAACGAAATGCTAAAATTAAAAATTCCTGGAAAATTCATTGCATATGCTGATGACAGCTTTATTTTTCTCTGGTTCAAATTGGAATGAAGTTACAAAGAAGGCTGAGATAGGCTTACATTTAGTAAAAAAATGGCTTAACTTAAATTTATTAACTCTAAATAAAAGTAAAACTAAATTTTTAACATTTTCTTTAAATACAACGAATAAAGCCAATATAAGGAAGCTGATTTATCATGAAGGTCATAATATAGATCATTATTGTAAATGCACTGACTTCATAGAATCGATAGAACACATAAAATATTTAGGGTTGTACATCGATGAGTATTTGAAATGGGATGTGCATGTTGAAAAAATAACCGCTAAACTGAGAACACTACTTCATAAATTTTACAGGCTTAAACACATACTAAATTTAAAAAGTATTGTGAATATATACAAGTCTCTAGTTGAATCAATTATTAATTATGGAATTGAGCTTTGGGGGGTACATATAAAACTAATTTAAATAGTCTGGAAACTGTTCAAAAATATATAATCAAAATAATATTTAAAAAACCAAAATTATATCCTACGCGCTTACTTTTTATGGAATCAAATTTATTAGATATTGCAGGGTTATATATAATATCTGTACTCGGATTTATAAAAAAAAATAGTAAAATTAAAAATACGCTCTCATAGTTATAACACTCGATCAGTAACAAATGAAAATTGCACAATTCCAAAACCAAACAATACACTATTTCTAAAATTTATAGACTATACTGGCATTAAATTATTTAACCTGCTACCAAATACTATTAAGCAAAACCAAAATTTAAAAAAATATAAAAAACGAAGTTCAACGTATGTCAAAATATAGATTTATTTAAAAAAGGTTTTAAAGTAGTATTTTTCTATATTATTATTATCTCTCCTCCTTTATTGAACTTAAAAGTAGTGGAACAGCATATTACTTAACTCAATTATTATCCATGTAGGAAGGTAACTATTAAAAGAAGAAAAAATAAATAAATAAAATAAAATATACAAATATGTAAATTCAATAGTTGCACACAACAAGTTCTCTTTGAACTTAGGTGCGTTATTCACGTTTTTGTAAAATCTTTGTATATGTATTTTCCAAAATAAACATTATTATTATTATTATTATTATTATTATTAGCAGCTAATATTTTTCTGATGATGATACAAGATGGACGAAAAAAATAACTTGTAATTCTAAATTCAAATAATGTTTTAACTTATTTAAAGTTAAATATTCCATAAGAAAGATAGAGTTGATCAATTGATTTTTTAAAAATAGTTGAACATTGTTTCTTGTGTTATATGGGGTGATTACGAAATAATCCGAAAAAAGAAACCTAAAGCCTAAGAGGGTATAAAAACTGTTCTCATATGTTTGATAATTTTCAGTCAGATAGAGAAAGTAATAAAAGTATCCTCAAAACTCCCGATTACCGATGCTTCTAATAACAGCAAATAACCGCATTATTTGTCCGACAAGTAAACGATTGTAACTTAAGTAAAGAATACCTACAGAGCAACAAAAAATTATCGTAGGTTTCTGAATAATGTTGAAATGTAATAATTTTTACGCATGTATACCGACGTTCATTATGGTCTCATGATATGTCAATGTCTTGATTAAGGCACTTTTGACAGTTAATTATTACCTACTTACCTTAGTAGAAGAGATCTCACTTGGAAATGAAAGACATTCAGTTCGGTAATCATACAAGTCAACTAAACTTCAATTAAACTATCACTCAAACAAAAATTAAAACAAAAGTTCCACTTTAGAAGATAACCTAGCATGTTTGCTTTCTCGACAGGAGTCCGTTAATCGAGAAACAAGTGTCATTAGGAAAAAGTCTGGCAGTTGTATGGCAGTGTATCAGTGATGAAGTAAAAAAATGTTCAAAATGCTCTCCATGACTTTCTACACAAACTCTAGTTCTTCTTGCAACAGACTGCCTGACTTTTATGAAAAGCCAACATTGTGGCAGCACACTGACTAGTGGTTCCTTGATCGTATTAATTGGTGTTAAATAAATTAGTTGTTTTATACGTCCCCATAAATGAAAATCTCACAGAATTAGGTTTGGCGATTGGGCAGTGCTACTGGTTCGTTTCTTCCAACCCACCTTTCCAGAAATTTCTCAGTAAGCCAATCTCATACACTACTAGCATTGTATATGGGGAAATCATCTAAAAGGAACCATATATCTCGGTGTATAGCAAGAGACACATCTTCGAGAATGTCGGGCATGGCGTTAATTAGAAATTGTAGGAAGTGCATCTGCAGTTATGCATGGTGATAAAAAATGTGGGGCCCAATTAAATAATCATCCACTATTGCTGCCCAATAGACGAAAAAACTCTACAAGAAGTGCTAAAGAGGTTTCTTAAAGTAAATGTCTTATGAAAAGTCTTATGCGAAGACTATCAACTTCACTGAGAATTACGAATATCAGCTACAAACATCTTAAATATGTTCTGTAGCAGTAACAATTCATGTTTAAAATGTAAGGTGTATAAACTATGCAATGTATTTCTTGATAATCTGTTGCAGGCCGTGTATGGATAATACCTCTTGCTCCTTACGTTGTCACTAGCGCGGAGAGTTTCGCTATCTGAAGCTGCCGACGGCATGGTTTTAATTCTCATGCACTTTGCAACGTGATATAATATTTATACGTGTAGGGATCGCAGGCTTTCACACTTTACTTCTTTTAATATTGTGATATATCAATAGATATTAAGAGCATTGTGGTACCAAAATTTGTCAACGCAGACCAGTTCACAGTAAAATATGGACATTGTCGGCCGAAAATACAAGCACTCCCTAAAAATTAGTTTTTAGAAAAAAAATTCTAATTCTAATTTTTCTTGGATACACAAATTTGAGTAATTTAACCTGTCATCATACAAGTGATTACTTTATTAGTGGTTTTAAACTACAAATAGCATAATTAGATTGACCAAAATCTCCTAAATTCACATTTTTATTCACTTTATTTTTGTCAGCATCACAATGGCGGCGACAGTAGGGGAGAGTGGGACACGTTCGGCCTCTTTAATGATTTTCATGGCGCAACAAATCATAAATATTGTTTTAAATAAATTACATGATATAAGTAAGTCAGTTGGACATATACCTAAAAATTGTAGCACGTCATTTTAAATACAATATTTTGCAACTGTTTCTGTTAGTTATTAAAAAAACATTTACACATAGTCTGAATGTACCCCATGTAGGGGTATGTTCGGCCACCAAATGGGGTAGTTTCGGCATTTCTGGTATTGTAATAGTAATCATTTAAAAAATAAGGTATAAAGTCACTACTCGTTTTTATTTAGTAAAAATCAAATTGACGTAACGAATTATTTTAACTAAAGCCACATTATCAACACAAATACAGAAACATTTCTTAAAAATGCCTACAGTAATTCTTTTGAATAAAGAAACACAAACTACGAACAATACACCTAAAACTTTTTTGTTTTATTATTATAAACAAACTTAAAAAATATTGGCAAAAATTAAAAGATTTTTAGAATCACATAAAAGAGGTAACTTTGGAAAAATAAGATTTAATCAAATTTACTTTACATTAAACCCGTTAAAATTGTAATAAAATGTTAAAGCCATGTCTCTTCTTGACAACAGGATTTTTCAGAATTGCTACAATATCATTTCGACTACATTTTTTAATGTCATCTATTTGTGGAAAGTGAAATTGATTTGTTTTACCACTTCGCATAAATATTTAACCTCAAATGAATTATCTGAATTAATATTTTTGACACAGCCAACATAATGCATTGTGGAATTTTTTGATAAAAATTTTACCAAAATGAAACTGTTAAGTTCAATGTTGTCAATGTCTTGTAAGAACTCCAAACTTATGTTATCGTCACTTTCACTACACTAGTCAATAGATGATGTTTCTGACTCACTGCTGGAGCTTTCAAATACTTTTTTCTTGGTTCGTTTAACTCCTTTCATTTTAATTGTATCTTTTACTGTAAATGCACTGTCATTCTCACGAGGTCTTTTTGATTTTTTGTCCTACCTCTCATTCTTCTGTTTTTTAATTTTTTCTGCTTCAATTTCTTCTATTATATTTTTCTTAGGAGTCTCTGTGTATATTCTAGATTTACCCGGATTAGCTTTAGGTTTCCTGTTGGAAATGGTCTGACATACTCCAGACTTAGAATTAAAGGGCGATTTGATTTGTCGCTATTATTTCCTTTTTTGTTATTGTTTCTGAACTCTGTTTCAACTTCTTCGTTTTCTATTCTTTCATATTTATTTATTGTTGCTGATAGTTCTGCTCTTGATGTCGATGGTTTATTTGTGAAATCATCCTCTGCTTCTCTCACTTGTTTTGTTGAATTTGTAATTTCGCCCTCTACATTTGCTTCTTCATTAGGTGTTTATATTTCTTGAGCTGCTCTTGAAGTTGGCGGCTCATTGTAAATAAAACTAGCATCAAAGACATCTTCACTGAAAGCGGACCAATTAAAAGGCCATAATCTCGGTTTTTCAAATGAGCTTGTTATACTGGACGGTGAAAATGATTGCAAAAATGGCTTTTTTAACAGTTTAGGTATATGTCTTACAGTGATTGTTTTTCCAAGATTACTGGACATCCAATCATTAAAAGGAACTGCATATCTACTTTTGAATGGGCCGAAAACCCCAACATCAAGAGGTTGGAGCTTATGAGATGTGTGGGGCGGAAAAGATAGAACTACAATGCCATTGTCCCTGGCATAGTAAATAGCTTGCAAAGTTATGTGTGACTCTTAATTATCCATCAGTAACAATATTTTGTTATCCGCATTACATTTGGTGTGGTTTACAACATGCTTCAGTTTTAACAAATAAGTCACCTGTCATCCACCCGGACTTATTTCCGAAAGCGACACTTTAATGCTAAGCCGTCCTCCAAATAATCTTCAACATTTCTAATTCTCGGAAAGTTGATGATAGGTGGAAAGCAACTCCTGTAGCACTGACTGTTCCCACAAAGGTTACTAATTCCTCTCGCGGCAGAAAATACAAGACCAACTTGTTTTTGCCTTAGGGGTGACAACTCCCGGTGAATTTAAAACCATAATTATGCCCATTTCGTCCAAGTTGAATATTCGTTCAGGGGGTAAATTTGTATTTGTTCAAAATGTTTTTGTAATTTATAAAGAATTTTTCGACTCTTATTTTATTGAAGCCAATTCCTTTGGCCAAACTTGTGTTCTCCGGTTTTCGCAAACTTAAAGTTACAAGTTTTTTCATAAAACTACGAAGCCATTCAACACCTTTTCCAAGATTCCATTTTTCCGGATATTTACAAACAGGCAAAACTTTAGCATATACATAAACGAAAACTCTTATTTACTGCTTTAAATAGTTAACTAGCATATTCTCTTCTGACGTTGAATACACTTTCCTGATTGCGTATTTACTTTTTTCTTCAAGTTTATTCTCATATCTGTCATCATTCTTGTTTAAATAATCTTCGACTGACACGGTTTTCAAAATATTTTTAATACGCGACTGTATCGTATGCCTCTTTATACCACAAACTCTGGATGCTTCTCTGTGACACACTCTTTGACAAAATTTGCCTCAAAGTCTGACACATGATACCTTCATCTATGTTAGCTCTGTTGGTTTTTGGCTTGTAGTTCCGAACCATCTAAAATAAAATCCTCAAACTGACACGGCACCTTCTTGTTCAATGATTACTTTCGGCTACCGACCGAATCTGCCTCAGTAGCCATGGTCGAAATTGCCACAACAGGTTTTTATCATCAACAAATTATTTTCCAGGAGTATACCTTATAATATAGGTTTTATGACTATTAATAATAATTAGATTAGATATACGGTGGTTATTTCATCTCAAAATTCACAAAAAAATATATTGAAATTAGGTAGTCATACGATATAAGCAAAACTATTTAAAAACTTATCTATCTTTTGTCACCAAAAACACACTTTTATTCGCTATAACTTTTTCGCTGTTGTTAATCAATCTAAAGTTATTTGAGAAGTTGGATTAGGTGCACTACAGAACGTGCCCCCCTCACCCCTAAGTATATGTTTGTTTCTTACACAAAGTTGGTCGCAATTATAGAGAAGTAGATGTACGCTGTACCTAAATAAAACATGTCACTTTAGGAGTTAAAGAGATATTTGTCTAGAGTATTTATAAATTGTTGACAAATACTAAACTAAGTTACATAAACAAGTTTTACTGAATATAAATATTATATCAATAATGCGATATGTATAAGTACTACAGAAATTATATATTTAATAATAGTATAAAGATAATTACCAACCATCTATATTAATCTATGAACAATACTTCTAACTAAATTAGTTTAATAAGTTTCTTTGAGAAGTATCTTAGTAATTATATCTGTAGCAGTTTTCTATACATCTGTTAGCCTAAAATAATGTTTTGCAGAAGATTTATATACTTTGCATTAAGAATTCACATTTCAGCTGTATTTTAGAATTCTCCAGGATATCTGTAATTTCACAGATTTACTGGGTGCCCACACTTTGCATGAAAACTGTTACTGAAACCTGTATTCTCGCATAACATGAGGATCTCTTAATAATAATCACTTCTCGAATAAAGGCAGTCTCGTCGATGTATAATATGAATCGAGAAAAGTTTGGATAATCAACAATTCTTTGCAGAAGCCACCTATAGTATTCCTTGGGGGATGCATATCTTGCACAGGTTGGACATGATAGGGATTAATCTCTGCTCCCGTAATATTCACTATAATGTGGTCTGCGCATGAACATTACCAAGGAGGGAGGGAGGGAGGGACGGCTACTCCTCTGACTTCTGGCAGATAATGAATATTTTTCATAGATATATGAATAGGTAGGTCCTATAATGAAAACCAATCAATTACAATGCTAAATAGTATTTAGAAAATGACTAAATTGACATTCACAACTAAATTTTATGGCAATTTTTCAGTCATCCATTTACAAAGTAACTACAATAAAATTCTTTATGTAAGAATTCGGTACCTTTGATTTTTAAAAAGGATCGCCGCTAGCTACAAAAAAAGGTACCAGAATAGTGTCTAATATGGACAATGGTTATAAGAGAATTCTTATTATTAAGTATTAAAAGTACCAATAACATGGGGTACCGATAAAGGAATAAATCGATGCATACAAAAGATATGCGATAAAATAATTATCTTATATCTATTTGGTACATTTATGGCTCTCTTATATAAACAAAAACAGTATACGCTTTCTTGGCAATTGAATCAAATGCAAATGCCGATACATTGCCCATGGGCCTGTGATGTTTGCAACTGCAAAATCAGCCTTTGGCATTCAATACTTCTTCCTCAATTTCTAGCATTGCTGCAACGTCTCCTCAAATATGCTTAATTTGAGTTCCGAAATTTTGAAGATGTCGAGCTATAGTGCAAAATGTTTCGTAATTGGGATGGCGATGTGCAAGGATCTGTTCAGAGCAGATACTTTGAGTCGCAACAGTATTACCTAGCACTACACCGTACACTGGCACCATATTTGTTTTTAAACTTGAAGTAAAAGCCACTTTATTACTTTTTATTCCGGTTTATCCCCGAGTTATTATCAACACAAGATCAACAAACTGGTAATATCAACAGTCGAGGGCAGATTAGGGTTGGTGCTAGGGGTGGCGGGACGCACTACTCCGTATTCAATTTAAAGTGAGATAAATTGGCCACGTTATTTACAGTAAGAAATTTTATTTAAAAATAAACAAGCACAACTAATACTAGCGAATATGAGCCTCCTGCGACCCCTCTAAATTTGCCTTTGTCAACAATATGTCGATCAATTGGAAGAAATAAACTTAATTATGTAATTATTTAGTACTTATACAGATAAAACTATTGGCTGCATGAAAACATTTTGAAATTTATTTCAATCAGTTAATTCGTAAAATATACGAATTGGTTTTAATAAAATAGGCGGGTATGGATTTTTTTTTAAATCTAACGTACTGATTTTGTTCTATATTTTGGGAAAGTTGTTAATATATTGGACCCTATTGGGCTCTTATCGAGTTTATTTCTGAATCACCCTGTATACGTGGTCATTTTTTTGTAAAGTCTCCTGTGATTATGTTATAATTGTCTAATATTCAGTTTACTTGCTTCAACAAAAATAAGTCTATTTGATGAGTATTTAGTCAGGTTAGTTAGTTAGGTTTTTGTAAGTGGGTCTTTGTGAATCCTCCACTGCCGCCATCGGCAGGCCTTGTTGATGAGTAAATAATCTCTCACAATAAATAAATTTATTGTGAGAGATATACTGGATTGATTAAAAAATGCAACACTATGATTTCGTTTAGCTATGTTACTAAAATTTTCACCAAAATTGTCCCCCATTAAAGTGATTGAAATATCAACATTGTAAGACATGAAATAAAAAAGTTATTTAGTAATTAGTGAGATCAGCTCTCGTCTAGGAGTGCGTGGACGCCCTAGAAGTGCTTGCCAGGCATAAACAAGTGAGATTGGTGTGGATCTCCGGATATACCGGGGTTCCAGGCAACGAGAAGGCCGATGAATTGGCTAGACTTGGAGCAGAGAAAACCTATCTCAGGCCTGAGCCTATATGTGTGTTCATTACAAAAAGGCAGGTCACAACGGTCCTCAGTAAGTGGGTCCACGATACACTGAGGAAACATTAGAGGACTAACAAGGCATGTAGGCAAACTTGAGATTTTGTGACGGTGCCGAACATGTTGAGATCGCCCTGGTTACTGGACCAAAATCGGAAGACTGAATCTTTTAATCGGAGTTTTGATAAGCCACTGCGGACTTAGAAGACATTTATCATTGATAGGTATTAAGGAAGGTCCTACATGTCCAAGATGCGGGAGTGATGATGAAACGTGATACACTGTGAAGATTTCGGGCATCCGAGACAGCATTTTCGGTTCTGAGTCGCTTCTAATGGCGCTCCCTCACATTGAGTGACATCCTGACCTTTGGAAAGATTCAATGTGGGAGCAAGATTAGTACATGGCTGAGGAGACAGCTGGGGGTTGGTAAAAAGGGCCCGTATGAGACCTAAGAGACGTCAGTTTTCCCCACCATTACCATTCCCATTATTAATGAGTGGGTTCACCCCGATTTCAAACACTTTCATGTTAGTCATGCTGTCAGTATGATATGATCGAAGTCGTCTTGTGGTATCTCATCCCAAGTTACTTGGATGCGAAGCCGAAGATCGTTCAAATTTTCCAGAGAATAGGGTATGTGTCCAAATCATCTCCCAGACATGTTCGTTTGGAGACAGATCGGGTGACCGTGCCTGACATGAGAACATCAGCATATAGCTTCTTGTAAGAAGTTTGTTGTAATCCTTGCTATGAGGACATGCGTTATCCTGCTACAAAACTGGATTATTCTGTCCTTATAGGTAAAGCAATGTAACGGGTTCCAACACGTCTCTTATATAATCTGCATCATTACTCTGAACGAAGATAACTGAGATCCATGGCCATAGTATATCCCATTTCAAACCATCACATCTTGAAAAGATGACTTTCAACAGCGAATTCCAAATTTTAACGTTCTCCATGCCTCGGTGTTTCACCCTCCAACTGTGTCCATCTTGGACCCACAACCAATATCGGGATTCATCACTGAACACTGCTTGAAGCTATTCTTGTCTCCAATTCACTCTCTCATTACACCATACCAACCTTAGGGAGCGATGGCGTTGAGTAAAGGGTAGGCAAAAAAATTATGGATGTCGGTAGGAACGAAGTTCAAACTTCTATTTCGGCAGAGACGTATATTATACTCCGCGTTGACGTTAATGTCGACCTTCCTCAGACCACCCTGACTAACATGCTAATACATTAAGGCCCACATGATCCCATAAAGAAAGCCCGGCATCCCTCACACCGATTATATTATTGGCCTCGTTCAAAATCATTTAACTGACAAATATTGGCCCTTCGTGTTTAAAACTCATAAGATGACATTAAACTGATTCAAATTTGCCAATTTCGAATAAATAGGCACTGAAATAATCAGTACTTTAAAATAAAAAAAGTACAAAAAAGGCCCGAAAACGTAATTTTTTGTTCAAATTTTAATAGTTTCTTAGCTACAATGAAACAAAACTTTTCTGGAAACATCAACAAACTTTGTCAACTAATTCTTGGTAATGCGCTATTTATTCAAACCAGTGTATATGCCAAGTGTATCATAAATATTATTATTAAGCAATGTGCAAGAAACTTTTTTCAATATGTCTTACATGATAAAAAAATTTCTTTACTGTTTCTGCTTCATATAATGTCTGGCACTAACATACCGCACTTTAAAAAACGTATTATTGGAGAATCATTCAAAACGACTATAATTTCTAGCTGACATTAAAATATTAAGCGTATACATAAATACTAGGTAATTTCATATTTCAAATTAAAAATTAAATAAGTATGGAAAGTAATAAAGTTTCTGACGAATACATAAAATAATGTTTCGTCAGTTATATTACAGACCAAATTTTCTAGGATATTCCAGTTTTAACCATAATCATAAAAATTTTTTAGGTAATTTCAGCTGAATATTAGAATAGACGACACAGTTGTTTTAACAACTTTAACATAAATTGTCAAATACTTTCGAAAATTTTTTATAAAAACCATAAACCAAAACCAATATTTCATAATCTTTCAAATTCCACGATAGTCGTTGAAATGAAATATGTTTCAGCCTATTTCAGGTTGACTTTACACATACAATTTGATATTAGTGAATTAATTTATTACAGTAAAACAGATACTCCTTATTTAATGTAAAAATAATATAAACAAACGAGAAAATTCTTCTTATTTGCCGAGTTAAAAATTCCATAAATATTCAGACTATGAGGAGTGAGTATGCCCACCTTGGTGTTGTAATACTTTGGGATCTTGTTAATCATTGGATCGGATGTTTAAATATTTTGCGTGCTTTTTCTACGAAACTATGGCAGATATCGGCAAGCGCTTTGAAACGTTGGGTATTTTGGGTTCATTTAGCCCTTTGTTATTCATTTTCGCAAATTTACGTATTGTTTACATCTTATTTCCTCACTTGTCGAAATAGGTGTAAAAAAGGTAGTTTCTGGTAGAATCTTCAAGATGGTTATTCGTAACATTAATTTTTGACGATTTATAGTACAAAATAGGTGATAGGAGGTGGCTTTTGGTGGGAGCTTATAGAGGCTCACCGAATAATTTATTTTACCATATACTTTGCATACTCTTAGAAACTTTAAATGCAAATATTGTATTGTAGCATTGCGACGACATCTCTGCAAATGTGCTTGAGTTGAGTTCCGAAGTTTTGAAGATATACTACACTGTAAAATGTTTCGTGATTGGGATGGCAACGTGCAGAGATCTGTTTAGAGAAGAGACTTTGAGCCGGAACAGAGTTATCCAGCACTTCAACGTACACTGGCACCATATCCAGAAAAGAAGTCTGGTAACCCTAACGCAATTGGTTAGATCGCGTTATGTCACCGTGTACCTGCACCTCAGCTCCAGCAGATGGTATTGTTGGAGGGAATGCGGTTGTGTCCACATTTTTCCCTTCCGCATAGCTTTTACTTTAGGGTTTGAGAGTTGTCTAATTCACTAACTAATATTTAAATTTTTTTTAAGCGTCAATATTTGTTTTAAGCTAACACTACCACAAACTGAAATATACTTTTATATTAATAATAATCCGCAATTTAAAATTGAATTACCTCAAAATCTGAACTTTACTCTCCATGCTAGTTGATCTCAGTGAGATTTGAAACATTAACTAAATATCTTATCTATAGATTTGCTGCATACGTGTTTTTTTCAACGTCTTCCTTTATATAATATATAAATACATAGCGCCGGTCTAAAGTGTCCATCTTCCTAACTTTTGAATGAATTGTGTTATAGAATTCAGACAAAATTAAGGATGAATCATACTAATTGAACTATTTTTTGATAATTAATTGGTTTTTGAAATGCTACAAATAATTTTCAGACAATATTTAGAATGTGAAATATTGGAAGGATCATTAGCCACAATGCATGGTATAGGGAAAGTCATACACAATTCCCCAGAAGTTGAATGTTTGGGAGGGTATTCTAAAGAATCACGTCATAGGAACATTTTTTCGTTGACTAGGCTCTTACAACTTAATATGTTGCAGAATGTCATCGAACCTGAAATAACTCAAACAATCCAAAATAATGCCCAGAAATTTCAATGGATCGAAATAACGTTCAACATAATTTCATTCGAGTCAGAAATCTTCTTGACAGCCAGTACTGTGATAGGTGGGTGGTACGTCGTGGCCTTACTGAATGAAAAACTTGATTTTTCTTCAGCATTTGAAGAGATTTATATAAGTAAGTTATGATTGTATTTTTTTTTTGGTTAACTAAATTTTTTTTAGTGCATAAATCGCAGAAAGACTCCAAAGATTTGACTTTTATGGATAAAGGATGGTAATAATATATGAAATCGAAAAGTGTTAAGTTTTATATACGATTATTTGTGTGACGTATCTATATGCCTTAAGGTGAGACTACAACGAAACTATCTGCGTTTTTCTTTTTGGTTAAGCAATTCTATTGGCGTTTTCGAGGTTAAATTTAAAATAAAATGGTTTGTAAGTTAAGGTGTATTGGTGTATTTTTAAGTTTTCTACAAGTGTAAAGAACAATAGTTGATCCGCGCTTTACCTTGCTGTTACCTCTCTGTTTTTCTAAATTTAAAAGGAAACATAACAAAGATGAAAACTAGTTTCCTTTGTCAAGATAATATAATTTTGTAAACTTCTATGTTTTTTTGGATCTACCTGGAGAAATCATCTACAACTTGATCAATATTAAGGATTCTTCCCAACGCTGTGTTTGATAATGTGTGCGGGGTATTTTTTAATGATTTCTTACCCGTAATTACGTCTCTTCACATTGTCTATTTTATTATACTTTCGTTTAAGTATTGGAGTCTAATTTTGAATTTAATCCTGCAATTATTTTTGATTTTTATCAGTTTCAGAATAAATGAAAAGAGCTAGAAAATATTTTATTAAATTTTGGTAATTGTTAAATATTAGTTGAGAAGCCTTTTGAAGAAATAATGTAATTTAAAAAAGATTTTGGATATTGTAAAATTTGCTGGTTTATTTCCTCGGTGTGGTATTTATTACTATGTTGGTTTTTGAAGATTAATGATAGTATAATTTTTAAATGATCTCTATTTAGATTGGATATTTGTAAAATAATATATTTCAACTTTTTATTCAATTCAAAACATAAATAATTATTTTTGATTCAAGCTGATCTAATCTGTCACATAAATGTGATTTATTAATTTACTTTAAAATTTCATGTTTTTGGATATTATTATACAATATTTATCAAAAAAAATATTTTTATTGAGGTATCTGATGCGTGTCTCCCTCTAAGTTCGGGTAGTGAAGCTAAATTTTGGTTGTCTACTAAATACATAGGTCTCTAGTTGCAATGCCTATATATTTAGTCACCCTCTTTTCTTCTTTCTCTATTACCCTACCTTATTTATTGATTCGTTTGTTAATGCATGCTTTTAACGCATCCTCCAGTAATATATAGATATATACATGTGTATTTTATTATTTGTGTCTGGTGATGTTTATGTTAACTTACTGCTATTCAGCGATTAAGCATTAGATAACGCTTAATTACATAGTTATGGAAGATAATTGCGAAGTACGTTTGGTATTTAATAGATAAAATTTGAATGTGTTGTTATCTCTTTCTTAAAATTATATGCAACATGTTGTGAACCTTCATTGTGATGGACCATTTTAATATCATTTTAATAACTGAATTAAACATTTATTCGTAATTTCCAAAAAAAAACATTTAAATGATTGAAACCAATCTTTAACAGTGGAGACTGTTTATTTTAATATTTTACTGAACTTTAATTAATATACCGTTGTGTTGTGAATCTACCTTGCAATTTTCAATATTGATTATGTAGGTACGTAATACAAATCAGTTGTGCACGCACAATCGTTGTTTATGTTGTTAACATTGTTTAAATATTTCTAATAATAACTGGTTCTCTGAAATAATATAAAACTGATTATTAAAATGAAGAAGGAGTAATAAAACATAATGGAAGAATTCGTCATATCTCCTGTATCTGATAAAAATGAAAACGATGATTCTACAAACGAAGATAAATTATCTGATTCATCAGTGGATACATTAGCAAACGATTTTGATGAAGAAATAAGACTGGAAGAAGAAGATTCTACATCAGGTGATGATTTTGAAATATCAGATTCTCAAATATCACGAATGAAAAAGAAAGATGGCATGTATAGCTACCTAGGTGAAAACCAAGAAAATGAGAATCCAAGAGAAAATCCGCACCATTCAGAAATGACTAGGAATAAAAGACACGGAACTGGTCAGCCTACTAAGCATTCTAAGTTACGGGCACTATATGACTCAGCATCTGAAAAATATCAAGATGCGTCGAGATTATTGCGCTCCAAAGTTAATGAAGAAGAGGAAGATAACTATAGTTACAATCCTGATGATGATGAAAATCGCATGATAATTAAAACTATAATGGTAGGTAGTGACTATCAAGCACAAGTACCAGACGGATTGTGTCATTACGATGATGCTTTACCATATGAAAATGACGATAAACTTATTTGGGATCCTAACGTAATTAATAGTGTTGCAGTTGAAGATTATTTGAAAAAAGCTGCAGCAATTAGTAGACCTCTAATTCCCATGGGTATTCATCTCCGTGATAATGAACAAGCACTATATCTGTTGCAGCAGTGTGGTCATAATGTTGAAGAAGCCTTAAGGCGTTTAAGAATGAATGTAGCTCTTTATAATGAAAACATGTCGCCTTGGTCTGAGGAAGAATGTCGAAATTTTGAGGCAGGTGTCCGCGCTTTTGGGAAAAATTTTTATTTAACTCAACAAAATAAGGTGCGAACAAGATCAGTGGGGGAGTTGGTTCAGTTTTATTATTTGTGGAAGAAATCGGAGAGACATGATGTATTTGCAAATAAAGTTAGATTGGAAAAAAAGAAATATACGCTGCACCCGGGAGTTACTGATTTTATGGACAGATTCTTAGAAGATCATGATGTCAGAGATAGAAGTTCTTCTCCAAATGCGCAATGTGTAATAATAGATGAGAGGAAAGTACCAGAAAATCAAACGTTAAAATTAAAACTCAATAAATAATGAGCCTGAAAGAATATATGACCAGATTTACCTAATAAGTCAGAATAAGTACGTACCAAAGAAAAATGAGACTATATTTTAATACATGTCATATTTATTATACATAAGTAGGTAGGTAGTAGTCACAATTAAAGAAGTATAATCATATTGATTCGAAACATTTTTTTGTGAAAGAAATTGATAATCTTTTATTCATGTACTTTAGAAGTATCTAGATGTATTTATTTCATGTTTGTATCAATTTTACTCTGAAAACGTTTCAAATAAAACCAAATTGAACAAAAATTTGTTTATGAAGATATCTTTCATATCACCTGTATAAATATACCTACTTAATGTAAGTAATGTATGTAAAGTGGAAATAAATATTTTTGAATGTGGTGGTTGGTTTCTATTATATCTAGAATTTACACTTTAATCGTACAAATTACATATATACTACTTTTCACTATTATTTCTAAATCAATTATTTCATTGTTTAAATTAATCTTTAGATTAGTTGAAATATAGGTATATTTGAATTAATTGCCTCTGTATGTCTAATTTCTGTGATGTTATTTGTTATTATTTATTAATTATTATTGTGTCTTAATGAACAAGAGAAAATTTGTAATTTTTATTTATATCTATTTCGGGAATATTCTCTTTATCTACTTCGTGCGCACTAGAACTCCTTTTTTCATATATCGTCTAAGCCTTCTCTTAAATGTACGGATTTCTTTAATGACACATTGGCGACCTTAGACGGTAACAATTCAAACTATATGAATATTCTAAGAACAAGTTCACCTACAGATAATCGAAAATAGCAGAGTTCTTTCTGAGCTGTAAACTATGTATGGCATCATATAGTTTAGTTCGTACATTGAGAACTAGATGGAACCCATGTCTACATTTTCTAAAATTAATGTTTTTGAATAATTATACCTATGTAAATATTTCTTAATAAAATTTATTACATTAAAAAAATAGCCGCATCCTAGTTTTGGAATATTTAAGTTGAAATTTAATTAAAATTTTTAATGAATATTAGTAGGATT
Source organism: Rhamnusium bicolor (assembly GCA_029963845.1). Classification (NCBI taxonomy): domain Eukaryota; kingdom Metazoa; phylum Arthropoda; class Insecta; order Coleoptera; family Cerambycidae; genus Rhamnusium; species Rhamnusium bicolor. The sequence continues at coordinate 38,116 of JANEYF010001031.1, forward strand.
ATTTATTGATATTATATACGAAAAAGAAATGTCAAATCGTTGCAAAATATCTGATATAATTTGACTTTCGTCGAAAAATGATGGACGCGAATTTTGAAACTTAATTAACTGTTGGAAGTACAAAATAACTCGGCCACTTTTCAACATATCGATTGGTATATCTGCACTCTACTGAAGTTTAAGTTGAGGAAAAAAAATTGAATTTAACGATTTTACAAAGTCAACTTTGTGAAATCATCTCCATTGGTTTACGAATTACACTTGTTAATCTGCGGAAGGGGAGCTAGATACGCAGTTGGTTTGATTTTTTTTTTTTTGATAAACGCAGTTGAGGTTCTACTAAAGAAACCTTCTATAAAAAAAAGTTTCTCTAAGTTTTCGTTTAAATGGTGTATTGAAAAAGGGTTTGGTTACGCACCAACCTTAGTAAAACGGCTGAATTTGAAAACTAAATTTAATGAAAAAAGTCAAGTAAGGATTAGATGAAATATATTGGTGGATCCTCAGTATCAAAGCGATCTGTTTAAGCAAAACGAAATTAAAAAAAAAAACGTCGATTAAGAAAAATCATTTTCATTCAAAATAATGAAGTGGTGTACTAGTAGTTAGCTAGAGCGCGCGATGGCAAACGTGACTAAAAATCTTTCTATTGTAGGTGCGGATTCGAATCCCGCCACTGGCACTGGCAATAGCGGTGGGAATGGTTGTATGTCTACGTCTTTCTAAGTGCAACCTTCTCCTAGACAGCTTCGACTTTGGATTCGGGGGCTGTCTAATTTCTGTGATGTTTATTATTTATTAATATTTTATATAGATTTTTGGAAATTTCGATCAGATATAACTAATTTTATTTTTTTCTAAAGTTTAGGTTTATTACACCATCATCCTCTGAGAATACAATTAATATAATATTTTAAAAAAACACAGTTATGGTTATTTTACATTACATTATTTATTTACACTATTAATTATTAGGTATTTGTTTTAAATTTTGTTACATGTTTTGTGTTATTTAAATTTTTTTCAAGATATTATTTTGTATCGGCAAGATCGAAAAAATTGGAAACGTATTTAAACTACATAATATAAAAATAGCCCATCAACCATACACACCACAAAAAAATTTCACAAAACATAAACCTAGACTACCAACGAAGACAAAACAAACACTATTTAGCTGCAACAACTGTAATGATACTATATGGCCAATCAAAACAATATCTGCATAAAAGAGTATACACGCACAAATATAGCATATAAAAACTCAAAACCACACTACACCACTCGCCAAACAAGCCGGAACAAAACCACCGATTTAATTTTAACAACATACAATTATTAGAAAAAGAACCAAACTGTAATCGAAGAAATATTAGAATGATGCAAATAAAAGGACATACCAATCGCACTGATAAGATAATTTATATAACATGAATTCAATTTTTACATCTTGCCGATACAAAATAATAATTCTTGAAATAATAGTATTTTATATAATAAATGGCCAAAATGGTATTTTTTTTACAAGTGGGACATTTTAGTCTCGAGTTATATATCAAAAAAATTTTTGTATCGCCATTCGAAATTAGAAAACAGTATAATTTTGTAAAAATACGGAAATTGACAAAGTTACCTTGTCGTAATGACTAAATTCTATTGCTGTATCCATAGAAACCAATAATAATATAACTAAATATTGAACGATTTAAACGTCGCATTTGACACATTTTACTTTACAATAATTATTTGGAACAAAATGAGTAATAGTAGGAAGACTGTATTCCTGGTATTCCTCCGGAAATCAGGGAGCAAGCAATTGCTGTAACTTTAGATTTATTATCAGCGAAATCCTAGAAAATTGTACGAAAAAGAATATGATTTATTTATGCACTGGTGTAAACAGAAATCTGTGAGTAACTTCTGAGTCTGTTCTTTTGACTTATCTATCTAAAAAGCAGAAAATTTTAAAATGTTCAAATCTCTGGTCCATGTTTTCGTTTCGGGAAAATACTTCGGATAGCGTGTCACTCTCTGAAAGTTTTATTTGAAATTTGCTCTTGCACCTTCACTGGACGTTTTATTCACCGACTTCATTGAGGGCGTAAAAAGTAACTTTTGATGAGCAAAGTATTTTGTTTTCTGTGGTTGTTGTTTTTAAGTGTGAATTTTCTTTTGTTTTTGGAGCTATCACGTTATTTCACTTATGTTCAGTATAAAGTTATATTAATTTGATATCTGTACCCTCTAGTCTTTCCTACTGTCCTCAGGTGTGGTGTAATTTGTCCAGGCCGTATGGAAGAATAAATTTTGGAAAATTATCTTACAAACACTATCGATTACCAGTTTTTAATGTAAAGATAATGTAGATGTATCCTTATCAAAACTTAAAAGTCTTATGCAGGTATAGGGTTAGTTAAAGTTTTGGTAAGCAGATGTCGAACGTTTTTACTGAGAGAAGAAACAAAACACATTGAAAAATGGGTTTGGCTGGCGCTTGTCGTCGAAAGGAACTCTACAATATAACCGTTGATGACAGTGAGAAAATACTGCATGCTGGTTGTTAAAGTACCTGATTCGAAGATCCACATTGAAAGGACTTTACCGTTTCAGGGGGGAAGTTAAAAAAGAGAATTCACCAAATATTTATGATAAATATGCAGCTATTCGCCCTATTCATTTGAATCACAAAGGGGTTTTCTTCAATATCGAGGAGAAAATGTACGGTCCAACGAAGTGGTATTATTACATTTTAAAAATACCAAAGTATTATAGCTAAATACCTTAATGTATCTAATCCTGTGCAATATACGGGTCACAGCTTTAGGAGATCTTTGACATCACTATTAGCTGGTTCTTGAGCTGATATTCTCACCATAAAACGTCATGGGTAATGGAAATCCTCAACAGTTGCTGAGGGATATAGTAGAAGATAGCATCCAGAACAAAAAGGAAATTTCAAAACAGATATTTTCAAACAATACTACACAAATGACTGTCTGCCGTTGTAGTCGTTGGTGAAAATCAGATCAACTACCATATTAATATAAATGAATCAAATAATTTTCACACATCTGAACATATAATTCCAGGAATAAATATAAATAATGTTAGTAAGATTACTATTCATATAAATTTTCGTTAAATTATGATTAAAATTGTTCATGAAATTTGTTAATAATTAATAAATATTTGATGTAAGAACTTTTAATTTGTTCTGTTGACTATTAAATTTTATTTCACAGTGTGAAATAACTTTCTTTATTTCACACTTTCTTCTTTATTTTTCACTTGTCAATAATAATATTGGTTTGATTCATTGAAACTGTGCAATAAATATGATACTAGGATATGGCGTTACAAAAAATATTTTATCATACTCACAATTTAAGCAAAATACCCACAGTAAATTATGTACAAATCCAACGTTATCTCTATAATATACTAAGAGCTAAAAATAATTCAGTAGTGTTGGTGTAATAAACCGAAACGTTAGAAAAAAATAGTTTTCCGAAATTCCCAAAAACCTATATAAAATATTATTTAATATTAACAGTGAAGAAAAGAAAATATTTTTTTTTATTAATATATATATATATATATATATATATATATATATATATATATATATATATATATATATATATATATATATATATATATATAAAATTTATTATTATGATTTTTAATATTAAAATTTATAAAATACTTGTTTGGAAATCCAACCGTGATGAAAGTGATTCCAGAATAATATATTATTAATAAACGGTATGGTTTCAAAAAATACAAAAATATTAAAGTAAGAAGTGCAAATATCGTTATATTTTAGATATCTTGAAGATATGTCTATCTATAAACGAGATAATCTTAGATATTGCCTCAACAGATTCCAAGGCGATGTTGATACAAGGTTAAAATGTTGCTTGGTGTAACTTTGTTACCGGAAAAAACCTACAAAATGATATCGAAACCACTGACTACTTGATGTACATACCTGAGAATGTTGAAGGTAAATTAACAATACAACTTATTTTATTTGTATTTTTATAGCCGCTCATTTCATCATGCAAATATCTATGTATGTTTGCCTTTCTAAGTTCTTTAATAAGAATGTTTTAGGAGCCAACCTTTTCTGAAGTATTGGAGGAACATAAACAGCTTTACGAAAACGCCGATAATGTTTTATTGTTTGACCATACTTCAGCTTCGCTCGTTGAAACGCATACATACGTATACACATATATGTTGCGCATACATTGTCTATATGTGAAACATATTCACCAACAACAGTTTTTAAATAAATTTAAAAATTCTTTAAAATAAAGCGTCTCAATATAAATAAAAAAAATATTTTTTTTCACAGGAGACATCTTCAGGACCAACATCGTTCGAGCAGGCATAAAAATATGACCATACTAAAACACCTGGGCATTGAAGCTGAATAATAATTAGTGTGACCCCTTAAATGTAAGGGCCGCTGCTTCTCACCTTGGGTTCCGGGTTCGATCTCCGAGCAGAAAATATTCAGATATTGGGCGAATGCCATTTTCTTTAAGTGTATAGTCCTAGAGCAGCAGGTTACTTAAGGGTGTTATGTTTAAAGAAATATTTATTTGTTCTGTATTGCATCATATATTTTTAGAATGAATTATTATATATAATCTATATATAATAGATAATTATTTGTAAGTAATTTATTTATTAGATATAGAGATTAAGGTCAGCTGAATATACCTACATGAAATTAAATAGGATGGCAAAATAAATAAAAACAATTGCAGGTGATAAGCTCACCAAAATTCTCCAAATTAATAACTCTTACACTTAGTATAATATATTCAGTATAAATTTAACAACGAATTTCTAAATTAATATTAAAGCACAGTACTATGACAAGCTGCTTCAAATATTATTTAAAAAATACAATAAATTTTTCATACTATATAATTTTGTTATTGTTAAATCGTGTACATATTTTCAATTAATACCAATATATTAGTTTGTGTACAAATAACTATTACGCATTTGTTTGAGCTTTCAGATGTATTATAAATGTAAATAGTTAAATTTGATATTTTAGAAGCTTATCAACGATCAGCTGATGCGGCGCCGTTGAGGGATAAAGAGAGACGCTCTCAGGGTTGGATGACTCACTCAGCTCCCAGGGTAATCCATCAATGTCAGACACCTTATTTCCAATATACCGTTCTATGATTTGCGCTATGTATATTTCTCATCAATTCAATCAGCCCCAATTCTGATATTCTGTGATAAAAAACGAAAACTCTTTTAATTTACTAATGGTCTGACGATAAATTTATTCTGCAAGTCTCCATCTAATATAATATATATCATATATATATATATATATATATATATATATATATATATATATATATATATATATATATATATATATATATATATATATATATATATATATATATATATATATATATATATATATATATATATATATATATATATATATATATATATATATATATATATATATATATATATATATATATATATATATATATATATATATATATATATATATATATATATATATATATATATATATATATATATATATATATATATATACATACATAGTAAAAAAAAACAATGATTAATCGGGTAACGCCCGCAAAAAAGAAAAAATTGCACGGTGGAAGATGCAAAAATTGCAAATGGCAGAAAGATGCAAACCGTGGACACGTGTTCTGACTAATTGGTCTTCATCAGCACGGTGTAGCTGAGTTAAAATGATGGACAAAACTCAAAAAAGACACTAAAGGAAAACCACTGACAAGGAACCAGTCGCACCTTTGTGGCTTCCACTTGGATGACTCTGGTATGAGAGCATCGTCCAAGCATCGCACACGCGGGCAACTATAGCAACCTGCGTGGGATTCCGGACCCAGGTTTTTTGAGTTTTGTCCATCATTTTAACTCAGCTACACCGTGCTGATGAAGACCAATTAGTCAGAGACACGTGTCCCCAGGTTTGCATCTTTCTTCCATTTGCAATTTGTGCATTTTCCACCGTGCAATTTTTTTTCTCTTTTTTTGTGGGCGTTACCCGATTATTCATTGTTTTTTTACTGTAATGTAAATATACCCGCGTTTAACTCATTCCCTGTTATATATATATATATATATATATATATATATATATATATATATATATATATATATATATATATATATATAAAAATTTTTCAAACTCGACTAAATTAAACTTAATACAGTACTACAGTACTAAAGTACGGATATGTGGTTTGTACTATATTTCAGTTTTTTGTTTAGCTTTATTTGTAGTTGTTTGGCTCAGGTTAGTTATTTTTAAATTCAGATATTATTTTATGCCGTTTTATATGATTTTATAGACTTTTGTAATTTTAGAATTTGTTATACATAGGTATATGTCGCAGTCATACTGCATAATCCAGCTTTTTGCAAAACGCCAGCATTTTGAGTAATATAATGCTATAAGACTGATGGTTTTCAGTCATTAATAATTAATCATAAAAATTAATAATTAATCAGCTGCATAGGATGTGCATTAAGGATAAACTATATATAAAAATATCTAAAAAGAGAATTTTATTACTTCTTATAAATAAACTCACAAATATTTTGACGCAAAATAAATTCTAAAACTAAATAAAAGAATAACTATAAAACATATATCCAAGGAGGTAAACATTATTTATTTATATGTGCCGCTGTTATGGCACTTAGAATTGCACAACATTCAAGAGTTTTTCAATAACACCAACAAAATGTTAGCTTTTTTAAAATAGCAGCTTTTGGTATTGCGTTGCATTTTCGATACTTTACAGAGGTATTTGTGGAAGCTTTGCTCATCAAATTTTGATTTCAATGTAATAGCCTCACAGAGGGTAATCATTTTATACATGCAAGGCCAGACTGACAGGATTAAACTTCACTTGTTGATATCCTGAAGTGGATTGGAACCTTTGATGTGAAGATAACACTGACGTAAGTTTTCCACGAAACACCAAAACACCATATGTTGTACTCGACGCGCGTTTTGCCAACTTGGTTGGCGAAACGCTCCATTTTGATAGTCTAAAGTCTGTCTGGTGTAGACTGAAAATCGATTAAGTCAAATTGACTTCTAACATTAAAATCCTTAGATACAGTTGCAGAACTTACCTATATAGTTTGATAAATATCTCTACTATTTGCAGGTTTAAGGATAAAATATTTCCTTTTTAAAGCAAACAACATGTCACGTCCTCCATGTTTTGTCGATTTATAAGAATTTACTAATGTATCCGTAGTATTCTTCTATTAGTAAGATTTGAATAATTGGATCGTCATAACTGTTTCTTTTAAATACTAAGATAGTGTTGTCTCCAACTTCTAAAACATTGTAATTTTTATCATAATTATAATGCGTATATTCGCGTTTACTTCCAGTTAACCTGCAAAAAATTAATTTTTATTGGAAGGATTAATTGTATATAGCTGTATAGTGGCAGTGGGAATATTCTTTTCCCGTATTAAAATATAGAAATCTAAAATTTAACGCCTTCTTTCCTGAACTTCGCACTGTTCTTGCAAGAGAAAAGAAAATTAATGGAAAAAAAAATTATGTGGCCGGAACTTAACTGTTATCACTGTTATTATTGGTCATATCGTTACTTTGATTTTGTCAATTCTCACATCAAAATGAAAACAAGTTTAATACTTTTGTAGGTTAAAAAACACGTAGAGGGTGCATGCGCAGCTATTTATGCAATATGCCTAAAAAAATTTAATCATTTAAAGTAAGAATGTACAAATTGTCCAATCTGCCTAACTGTGGTCATTCGTTTTACAAAATGGATGAAAACCGGCTTATAGTAGAATTACATCATATGATATAAAATTCCGGCGTTCTGCAAACACTTAGTCATTTGCAAAAGGCCGATTTATGAAATATGACTGCGACATATATATTTGTCTACTCACCAAAAATTTACTTCATTATGTGTTTTACTAGTTCCATAAATCGACATACATATTTGTCCGCCGACAAATTTATACATATCGGAAAATCACGAATTTATTAGTTTTGTTTATGACCATTAGGCATCAGGTTTCGTCGGCTCAGATACAAAGTTCAATGACGATTAATATACGAATTACGCAATATTTCGTTGAACAAATACAGATTGACTAATTTAGAATCAAAAACAACCTAGAAACTAAGCTATGCGTGGTATGCGTGATTTTGATGTTCTGTATGTATTGAATATTATTTTGTCTTCTAGGTGTATTTACGTGATTTCCAACTTAAAGAGTCGCGCGAAATAGTCATTTATTTTTGGCTTATCATCAATAATTAAAAACCAAATAAGCTATGATATTTAACACGGTTTTTGGACCACTGTTCTGACCATCAATTTAATATAAAATTTTGATAGTTAATTTTTGTTATAAGTAGGTAATGAAAATGTGTAGTCTAAGAATAAAAGTAAGTAGGTAAATCAATTTTCATATCTCAGGTCATAAATTTCAATTCTAACAAAAATTAACAACTAATAATTTATATAATTGTAGCCGCTAGAACAACAGCAAAGTCCTAAAACCATTTAAAATTTACTATATTTGGTTTATAAATATTTATAAGAAACTAATTAAGAAACCAAAAATAAATTTCCACTTTCACTCACTCTGCAAAATTCCAAACTTAAACAAAAATTTTAAATATTCACATAAAAAATATATTTTAGTAGAATTTTAAACATTCTATGATTCAATTTGGTGGTATGGAATCAAATTGGATTGCTGTCATTGAATGAAAATTGAGTGGACCATATATTGAATACCTCTGCTCAGCTGCCCTCTCCGTATCAGTTGCCCTCTCCGTAAGTGGCACCATCTTCAAAAAAGGTGCCAAAAAATTAGTTGTTCGTAAATGTATCCTTTGTGATCTGTCCTATGCAAAAAATAGTTATTAATATTTTGAAAGACTACATAATTCCTTATAAATTGTAATGTAATCCGTACGCATTCACCTTCTGTGTTTGAGTTTCCTAAATTCGGCAATTCTTTTCACATAATTTCTATTTCAAGGCAACATCTTTGTACTTGCTTAATTGGGCACAATGTAGGTAGGTATTACATTAATTGTTTTTTATTTAACAACGTATAAATTTGATTTTAAGCTAAATTCCATTGTTTAAACATTCTCTTCAATCTTCTTCCCTTCTATGAATCTAGCTACCCTTCATTTGTTTCCCCTTTAAATTTTCAACTTAACCCTCACTTGCAGAGTCTGACTTTGCCTCATTAAATCGACGCTAAGAAAATTGCTAACATAGGTATCAATAGCGTCTTCAGTCTTTGATAATAATTTCCTCCAAGTCTCCATTTTGATATTAATTGCTTTTTCAAAAACTTTTAACATTTAGGTAATCCTTGATATGGATATTTCTGCTTTCATTGGTCTTAACCAAAATCAAAACAATCGGTTAATGAATAAAAAATTATATATATATATATATATATATATATATATATATATATATATATATATATATATATATATATATATATATATATATATATATATATATATATATATACAATATAGAAATTAAGTAACACATAAATTCAGTAATTCCGTTGATATTAATTTTTTGGAAAAAATCTCGAAGGGGTATAGCGATTTTGACTTCAGCAAATATTTTCAGTCTATTTTCAGTTTCTTATATCATTTATTTTTTAAGTTATGACGTCATCGACTTTTTTTTAAAAGACAACCTATATTTTTTATTATTGATTTTGGTAGTAGTTTTTATTCCGGTTCCGACCGTATAAAATTTTCAATATGTTATATTTGAAAAAAATCGAGAAAAACAGTCTAAAAGTTCAAATAACAAAAATTCATTAAAATGGGAAAATTTATCTAGTTGCCTAAGTTGACGGAAAGCTATCGATGGCACATTCGTTTTTATTTTAAAATTATACAAATAGTTGAAAAATTGAACTAATGTGATACACCGGCAACTAGATAAATTTTCCCAATTTAATGAATTTTTGTTATTTGAACTTTGACTGTTTTTCTCGACTTTTTTCAAATAATAACATCGAAAATTTTATACGGTCGAACCGGAATAAAAATAACTACTACCAAAATCAATAATAAAAATATTATTGATTTTGGTAGTAGTTTTTATTCCGGTTCCGAAGGATTAATTGTATATAGCTGTATAGTGGCAGTGGGAATAGTTTTTTCCCGTATTAAAATATAGAAATCTAAAATTTAACGCCTTCTTTCCTAAATTTCGCACTGTTTTTGCAAGAGAAAAGAAAATTAATGAAAAAAAAAAAAAATGTGGCCAGAACTTAACTGTTATCAGTTATCACTGTTATTATTGGTCATATCGTTACTTTGATTTTGTCAATTCTCACATCAAAATGAAAACAAGTTTAATACTTTTGTAGGAGAACACATAGAGGGTGCATGCGCAGCTATTTATGCAATATGCCTACAAAAATTCAGTCATTTAAAGTAAAAATTTACAAGTTGTCCAATCTGCCTAACTGTGGTCAGTCGTTTTACAAAATGGCTGAAAACCGTCTTATGGTATAATTACATTATATGATATAAAATTCCGGCGTTTTGCAAACACTTCATCTTTTGCAAAAAGCCGATTTATGAAATATGACTGCGACATGTACATTTGTGGAATTCTACTCACCAAAAATTTATTTCATTATGTGTTTTACTAGTTCGATAAATCGATATACATATTTATCCGATGACAAACTTATACATATCAGAAAATCTCGAATTTATTAGTTTTGTTTATGACTATTAGGCATCAGGGTGCGTCGGCTCAGATACAAAGATATGTGTATTTATATATATATATATATATATATATATATATATATATATATATATATATATATATATATATATATATATATATATTTCATTCAGTCATAATAAATAAAAAAAATAGGAAATTGTTTTTAAACTGCATCTCGGAAATAATTTGATTTTACTGGCTTCTGTCACAAATTAAATTTATAAAAGTGATTCTTAAAAAAAGGATTTGCATTGTGCATTTCCACATAGACCTTATTCTAATGTCGGCATGGAGAGGCACGCAACGCAGTCATATTAATATCACCCACCTTATAAATTAAAGTCAGTATAATCATGGTTATACTTTTTTTAGGTGAGTAGTCTACAGAATTAAAAATAACTAAAAAATTTTTAAAATAATGTAAATATTTTCATAATCTAGTCAGTTTTCCAATTAGGTGGTATAGGGTCAAACTTCAATAATTGTTTCAAAAATCACATCAATTTATATTACGATCTAAATTAGATGTTTACAAAAGATAAATTCCCTGTCAATATTCGAAATGAACATTCTAAGCATGAAATGTTGCATAAAAATGGGTGCGTGAGAATAGCATGCCCCAAACTTTCCTCCGGACATTGTACACTTTTTCATTCATTTTTGATTTAATGTCAATTAAATGTTCATGTTCATTTTACAATAACCGTTATTAAACTTATCTTATAATAATTTTAATTCAGTCAAAGTTATCATGAACATATATAAATACAATTCCAAAATTATTAATATGTACAGAATCACCATTTTAGTGGTTTACTAGATTTACTGGGTTTATTTTTGAGCTACCAAAAATTTAAAAAAAAGCGGATTGTGTGGAAACAATTGAACATTAAATAAATCAAATAAAGTCAAAACTAAAAAGTTAAAAAAAAATAAATTTAGCTTTCAGTCACTCAGAAGTCATTAGGTAAGAGTAAATCTATGTGGAAACAATCATTTCTTACTTCTGGATCGGTCTTTTCATGCATTGAACAGAAAGACAATGACTGATAACCTTACATACAGCCTCCTATATTCTTGCTCTCTTAAAACAATCGCACGATGTGACTGATCATCATGGCGGCAACTGTTTTCATCAGGTTCATGGAGTTGACCATTGCTACACAGTTGTCACTTACTCGTTACTACAATTACACCCCCATCCTGCCAAGTTCAGGCAGCATGCGAAAAAGGCATGCATTGCATGCAGGGCTGCCAAATCTATATTGTCATCGGAGATTTTTTAGGGAAGAAGTTAGGTCGGTGCAAAACAATCGCGTCAATTTGACATTCTACGAAAATGTGAAAATTTTATTTTTTAGTGTTTTGATAAAGAGAGCTGTAACTTTTAATTCTAAAATAAACAACTTAGAACTTATACATACACTGGCAAAATAAATTTTCATATTTTAGAGATTTTTTTGTACAGGGTGCTAAACAAACATGTGGTGTTTGTTGATAGTTACTCCAGTTACGGATATTATACATCTCTCGTATAACTTATAAAATGAGAATAAATATTGAGAAATGAAATGGTACACGATTTTTTTAGGAATTAATTAATAACCTCATGTTATTTTATTGTATATTACTAATTCCGTGCAAAATACAACACATTTATGTACTCGCGTAATTAATTGAAACAGTGAAGAAACGAAAAACTATGTTTTAAATGTGTGTGTTGTCATGTTCCAAATATAATCTGCATTGTCATCTTTTAAATACAGAAGATATCAGTTAGTTTGATGAAAAAAATAAAAGAGGCAAAAGAGTTTGTAAGTGACAAGATTTCCAATGCACATTTTTATTCGATAAAATTCGTGTTTTAAAAAGTTCGAAAAAAAATAAATAAAATGGAGGTTACTGATTTTACCCATTTTACTTATAAGGAATGACTGGAAAAACATTCTTTAGAAGTGTTCTTATTAGTAGAAACTCTCTACCAAAATTCATTTTCTTATCTTGTTCCAAATTTGAGAAAATTATTAAAAACCTAATTGTAGCCTCCATCTTTGGAAAGGCGTAACTCTTAACGAAGCATTTTTGGGACATACCTTCATATGAAACTTTTTCATATTTTGAGGTCCAGAATTTTCAGATTTTAAATTTACCCAGTTATTCCTGAAACATCCTGTATATTGCCTAATTCAGAAAAAAGCGACTACTTATCTAATTCTGAAACAGTTTTTTTAATTTCAGTGGGAGATAATATGAGTGGGTAGACGTCATTTACGTCTAAACCGGGATTACCATATTCCTTCAACCACAGCGTTCAATTTTTTTACCTAACTCAAAAATAAAGCCAGAAAATCGATTAAGCAATTTAAATTGATTACACTGTAAACTTGGTTTTTAGCAATGAGCAGCAACTTATATATACTTAGACAAAATAAAGTTATATTTTTTGGAGCTTTTTCTGCATTTTAACAATTGCCCGAGGCTGCGGTGTAAAACCGGAGATTTGGCAACCCTAAGTTAAAAAGATGAAGAAGATGTTATCGTTTCGTGTAGCAATTTTATAATTTGCCTATTTCTCACTTGCTCGTGAGAAATCAAGGAATGATTTGTTTTTAATTTCTAAAGTAATCGCGCGTCAAATGGAGACATGAAAACACTTTCTATGTGTTAAAAATTACACATGTAACTGTGGGGAGGAATTCAAACTAGTGTAAAGCTAAAGTCGTATATTTATCGATTCAAAATGCTAGAGTACCAATGTGTTACTAATAACTGTACATTATGAATTAATACATTTATAATAATTGCAAATATTTACATTTAACAACAAACTACATATAGTTTTTTCTAATTTTACATACATTTACATTCATATTGATTATTTCGACTGGATTGTGCAACGTATTTTTACAATTTTCATATTGTACATGAAAAGAAATGACTGATTGTTGGATTGATTGATTTTTATTTTGGTAGAAGTACAAACTAATTGAGTAGGAAAAGAAAGTTGTAATTACTTTACTCTTTGTACCCAATATACATTTCGTATAAATAAATTATTATTTTAGATTGTCTATATATTTATCATATATGGCTACATCAAGCATATTTGTCAGTGTTTAAAATCTAAACTTGAATAATTCAAAATATAAATGTACATATGAAATGAAAAATCGCTAAACCAAATATTCAAACAACAAACAACCCATTAAAATAAATCACATATTGACATAATATCTCAACAATATTTAAAACATAACTATTAACAGTTTCCCATTGCACTAAATCAAATTTGATAATATTCTGGAGTATAATCGTTCGCTAAATTACTTAAAAAGTTAAAGTCCGAGGAACTATTACTACTTTCTCCCGGAGGAGCAACTTGCGACTGCGTTGATTCACCAGAATAAAACTGATGAAAGTTATTATAATTATCACTATTTTCGGTCTGTATGCTAGCTGGAGGAGTCATAATACCCGCCGTACTGTTACTCGCTCCTGGAAATATTTCCGTGGGCATATTATATGTTGAATCACTACTTGGTGGAAGTTGATTAGAACTATATGCACTATTTTCATAATAAGCAACTTTACTGGGATAATCTGCCTGATTTTGTACTTTAGACATTGAGTGCATATTGTCGTTAGGGTAATAATTTGAGGAGGGATCATGGTTCACTTGGACCGAATTTGGCATATGAGCTCCCATAGATTCAGTGCCATCATTAGGATAAACATTATTCCCCGTATAAGCATAATGGTTATATCCTGGATGTTCACCCTGGTACCCTTGGGCATAATTATTTTGGTTTCCAATTGTATAATTTTCAGCACCAGCTTGACCTTTACTATAATAATACTGTTGCTGGTTTGTGTAGCTGGGATGATAGCTTTGTCTTCCCCTTCCCGTGATTCTATTAGAAATTTCTCTACTTGTAGCATGGGAAATATTATTGGGATGGCTTTGTCCTCGATGATACGGTTGACCATCATTAACTGTTGGATGTTCCGGGTTGTACATCTCCCCTGAATACATATGGGTCATTTGGTAATGCTTTGATCTGCCATCAGGTCTATAGTCAACGTGATTATTCATGTGATATTGGTTTGGAAAATGCGATGAAGATGAACCTCGTGATGCAAAAGCAGGGACACTATTTGGAACATTTTGAATAGTTACTGTTGCAGAGGCAATGGCTGTTGCTGTAGTAGGCGAGGAACGCTGTAGATGGGGATACATCATAGTCGTTGGCATGCCTGAAATGCGATAGAATTTTTTAATTTTATTTGCTAATCGAAATGACAAACTTCTTCCACCTATAAACAAATACAGGATGTTTCATAATTGCATGGACATAGAACCACTTCAGATTCTTGACGGTAAAATAAGTCGATTACGGCCAAATAAAATATTTTGGTATATAGGTAGGTAAGTGCTTATTTTGACCACAAGAATCTGGTCCTGTATCCATGCAATTACAAACCACCCTGTATGTTATGAAAAAAAAGGTATATGTATGATCAAATTTAACTCGTACATGCCGAGCTTCATAAGGGAAGAAACTGAATTTAACTGTCAATCAAACTTGCAAAAGTATTATTTTAACTACGTGTCTCAAGTTTTTCAATTATAATGATTTTGCATAAAATTATGTGAGGTGTGTCACTTGATGGCCTTCGTTTCCAAAATGATATGAAATAAAGATTTTATTATCCGAGACCCATCTCTAATATAATTTAATGAATTTTGAAACAATGTAAGGAAATATTCACATTTCATATTGAGCGAACTTATTTACAATATGGTTCAATAGTTTATTCCACTGTTCTACTTAGTAGATATGGTTATTTTCAGTAAAATCAAAATCAGCAATTTGCTGCTAAATTGCTGAATGCGTAAGAAAATATACAAACTATGCCAATTTTTTTTATATAAAATAAAATTAAAATGGGGTGTATTTAATTTCCAGGTCACCCTGTATGTATATTTGGTCCCTATTTATTTAGGATAAGTTTTTCTATAAAGTGTGTACATAATAATTTTTTTTTTAAATTTCTTTCTCAAAAAGTTTTTTCTGTATTGAAACTTGTTACAAAGTACCTACTAAAATAATTCAGTAGATTACTTTGTTGATTTTTTTATATGAACTATATATATATATATATATATATATATATATATATATATATATATATATATATATATATATATATATATATATATATATATATATATTAAACTTGGTGTGATCACGTGGTACTAATATAACTTTGTGGTTACTTCAATAATAATCTACCATGAGGTTTATTTAAATAGCTGTCATATACAAATGGGTATTTTGAGACAAATTAACTGTTGGTAGTGGTTTAAAAGAAGATTTTTGAATCTACTATACAGTCTCAGTAATATTTATGAAAGTTTCAACCCGTTTCTGATTGCTGCCTGATGAACAAACCTATAAAATAATGAAGTTGTAACCTATGCCAATAACAACAATTATGTTAAATTTAGTTATTTTCTTCTTATTTTTTTGACGGTAACCCTACGAGCAAGGTGTCTGTATGTTCTTCATCTTATTAAAATTAGTGTTAGTATAAATACTGTTCAAATCGTAGTTTTAAAAAGTAAATAGTTTTTTCCCTGGCTCCACACAGGAAAAATGACACATATAATTAAATAAAAGCTGATATTTCTAAATTAAACCATCTACCATAGCGATAAAATGAAATAATAAAATGTTGATACCTACCTAGTGGACTAGGATGTACTGTAGGGGTCCCAGGGATTGTCGAACCTTTAGGAGACATTTTTATAGGTAAGTTCTCATGCTGATTTAAACTTGTAGAATTTTCTTTACTATGACTTGGACTTGGTGACACTTTACTCATACCTATTTTTCTATCGCAGGAATTGGGGGAATTTCTCCGACTCTCTACTTTAACTATAGCTGTTGTAGGAGTTGAGGAATTTTTTTTAGGTATTCTTGGAGACGTATGTGAGCCGCTGTCTTCATTAGATCTAGAATCTTCTTCATTCATTAATTTATCAAAAGAACTAGAACTTCCAATACTGCTAGCACCATTGCTATTATTATTAAAATTAGTATTATTGTTTGTTGCACTAGGTGTGTTATTGTTGTTTCCTCTTGTAGAGGTTATGTCAGGCATCTCCTCTTGTGATCCGCACAGTCCAGCTGCTGGCATCTCACAACCCTGACAACTTTTTTTTGACAATTCGTCGTCAAGAAATTTATCTGATAATTTCGCACTTTTACTACCTTCACTTGTAACTGAATCCTTGTCGTCGCCATCTTCACCTTGCTTTCCTAACGTTTGTCTTTTATGTTTCATGCGTCTATTTTGAAACCATACTTTGACCTAAAAAAAGCATAATTATTTATATTTTGCTCATAATAACAACAATCAGAAAACCGACTTACTCCCGGTCCAACATTTTAAAGGGTCCTTTAATTTAAAGGGAGTTTTAGTGACCAGAAAATGTATTAGCAACAATTCCAGCAAAATATAAATCGAGATATACGAATGCCATTAAACCTAATTTTTCATTTAAATTATAGAATTACTATCTGATATTTATATTTAGTTTGTATTCTGGTCACTAAAACTCCCTTTAAGTTAAAGGTCCCTTTAAAATGTTGATAATATGGGTTAGTCTAACAAATAAACTTACAATTTTCAATGTGTGAAAATAACTTCATTAACTGAATTCAATTAGGATGCATTAACTTAAGATTGGGTACCTCTCTCCATTTTTAGTACTATAAAATATGTATGAATACAAAAAAAAAAACATATTTGCGACGGTTTGTGTTCTACAGTTTTTGAATAAATCATTGTTTTTTGAAAAAAAATACCACCGTAAAGACAAAGAATAAATATAGTTTCCATAAGAAACCTCCAAGAGCATCAAGAAGAGGCCCTTAATTAGTAGATGATTCGAGGACAAGAATAAATAGTTATCATTGCTTCTAATTCACCAGCAGGCACATACGCCGCTGGACGATATATAGCTGCCACAAAGAGAAGGATAAGTACAGAGATGCTACTATGCGTATTGGAAGAAGAAATCGACCAAGAAATCTGTAGCATATAAGAACATGGTAGAAAGGAGTAACAACTTTCAGGTCCTGCAAGAAATAAAGCACAAAATACCGACCAGATAGGGAGAATCACCAGCAGACTGTGAAGAAATTGCTTAAAATTCCATCAGTTGTTCTCAGCAACTAAATTCATTTCAGCTGTCATTTCAGCGACATCAGGATAACATATAAAATTAGTAGATTATTTCAGAAAGAAGAGAAAGAACTGATAGATGTACTGGTCAAAATGCAACAAATACCGATAATAATCGAAGCATCCATTGGAGGGTTTCAGATACATTTGTCATACAAGAGAAGTGTCTAAATTTTTTCCACAAATGCCAGTAATTCTGCAAACATAGATTGCAAATATTCAATGCAGGTTAAGCAAACTTCTAATATATTGTTCAGGTTGTCACAGAATCGAAATAATTCCCAGAAGGGACACAAATAAACAACTACCAGTCCTGCATGTATAAGGATATTGAACTATCATCTTGGGGCATACGAGTTTCCTTGTTTGATACTAACCAATCATTAGCCACCGCTTTGATTCTGTAATTTCCTGACCTCCATAATTATAATATTGTTCTTCATTAAAATGGTCTATACAAAACAACACATTATTTTATTCACCTGACATGAGTTGATGGATTAAAAGTATTTTATTAATTTCTTTAATAACTATAATTCCGTGGATTGATTTTGATGAGCAGGTCAATTTGATTGGTTCTAGCCAAATAGAATTACTGATATAAATGAGAAGATCGCAAAGGCATGCGTAATGTTTGATGGACAAGACAAGTCCGGCGAAAATTGTGACCTCGGCAAAATGTAAATAGAATGTATCTGAAAATAAAATATCTGAAGATACTTTGATATGGCATATTACATTGTGCTACAGTTCAAAATAAGAAAATATAAATACTTGTACAAAGCTTGGTACTGAAACCTCGTATTTTGCTTCCGAAATTATGATATTAAAAAAAAATCACAATATTTTTTTCTTATTCGAATAAAAACATATGATTTTAAATTTGTCACTATTATGTATCATTTACTAAATTTTTTACTAAATTTTTGCATATATTTATTCAACTAACACATTTTATGTCTCTTATCTGGGAAAATAATGTTTTTAGGTATGGAAAGTAATTAAGAAAACTGAACAGTATCTGCTGCCACTTAAACACTGTCCACTCACTGTTTTGTTTTGTATATATTTTTTGATTATAATAATAATAATAATAATAACAATAATAATAATAATATAGAGACCGGCACCCACGTGCACCCTGGACGCGTTGCCTGACATGCGGGGGACAAGGCTAAACCTAGTACCCCTTTCCCTTCTGTTCCATTAACCTAAGGAGAAGGGCCCCTCACGACCGACCCCAATCGGATGGGGGTCAGAGACGAGTGGGGGGCCTCACCGGAACGTCTCAATGGTAACGACCGCAATGGACAAGGACGCTTTAAGTGGACGAGGGAACCGGGATGACTTGCTGACCCCCGGTAGCGAACCTGAGCGAGGGGATACATGGCGCGATTGCATGCCTTTGGTGCGAAAGCTCCAGCTCGCGCCTTCTCTCAACAACATCTGAGAGTCAAGTATCCTTTCTGCTCAGGACAGGTTATGTAAGGGCACCCCGTCAGCCGGAGAACTGCCAGCCGCAGTCCCACCGCGGCAATTACCAGCTGATGGGGAACATCCTTTAGAGTTCACCGACGTAGACTTAAGGACGAGGTTAGCCTACCCGGGCTAACCTAAAGCCACAAGACCTGGCTAGAATGGACGTGGTCATCGATGAGGAAATTCCGGAAGATGTAGACTCTGGCATAAACTGTGCCTGTACAACGCCGCGAACAACTCGTCCCCCGTGAGAGGTCAACCAATCACGGGGTCGAAAAGCCAAGCGGCGTGTACAGAAAACAAGGCAAGATCAGTCGGCCACACATGCTTCTCGGATCCGAGTGTGGTGGAATATAAGACGACTGTAGAGTTTTTACTCCCAACCGGGCAAACAGCCGGATTAAGACGTCAAACACTCTCAATCTGACATGATGCTTACATAAGCACACTGTATAGATAGGATCCGAGCGCTCATGGCGATAAAGAAAACACTGAAGAGGCGGGTGAGGAGTATGGAACAAAACAATTTGTTCCGTACGAATCCTTCTCGCCTCTTTCAAGAGCCACAGCGTGTTGTCGAGAATCCGCCGACTGTAGAAGATGTCGAAACCTTCTGGAAGGGAACCTACGAAACGACGCGTCCATTCAATAGCAACACTCCAGCAATTGCACACTTCGAGGCTCTATGCCACAGTCTTGAAGAGCCAGAAGAAGTGTGCCCGGCAATCAGTACGGAGGAAGTCCAACAAGCACTTGTTGGTACCAAGAACTTCGCTGCCCCGGGCCCAGACGGCATTAACAACTGGTGGTGGAAGAAATTTCCCTTCCACTCACCGCCGTCTGGCGCGAGTTTTCAACTCATGGTTGAACGAGGGGCAGCAGATTCGGACTGGTTCGTCGAGGACGTACTGTGCTTATCCCCAAAAAGGGGGATCTTTCCGACCCGAGGAATTATAGGCCGATCACTTGCCTTAACTCCTGCTACAAGATATTTACACGTATCTTGTATGCTAGGACACTGAGGTCTGTTGATCCGGTCTTCCAGCAGATACACGAACAGCGTGGTGCCAAGAAGGGCATGGCAGGTTGCAAGGACAGCCTGCTGATAGACCGCTGTATTACACAGGATTCTGTGCAATACAAGCGGAATCTATCGATGGCCTGGATTGATTATCGCAAGGCATTTGATACAACATCGCACGAGCTATTGTTGTACTTGCTCGAATGTCTTGCGGTACCAGCACCACTAGTGAGATGCATAGAACAGCTGCTGCCGCTCTGGAAGACCCGCTTCACCATAACATCAGGTGCGCAGCGGGTCACGACAGAGCAGGTGGCATTTAGGAGAGGAGTTTTCCAGGGTGACTCCTGAGTCCTCTCTCTTCTCATCTCACTGTGCCGTTGTCTGTTGGGCTCCGCCAAACCCGCGGATATCATGTGGGCCACCCAGCGACCGGAGGCATAAGGTCACCCTCTTTTTATATGGATGACCTTAAACTTTATGCCTCCGGAGGCGTGAGCTACAAAACGCTCTTAGGGTGGTCGAAGAATTACCGGGCGTTGGTTGGAGTTCGGGTTGGCAAATGTCAGTCGTCCACCTCAAGAGAGGACATGCGGGGAATTCCCTGAAGATGCGCAGCTCCAGACGGAACATCCTAGTCTGGATGCCGGAGAGACCTATACATACCTGGGTGTGCAACAAAGGCATCCAGGTGTCCAATAAGGATTCTCTCCGCGGCAAGTACAGACACCGCCTCCGAAAGATTTGGTCTTCCGAGCTTTCGGGGAAGAACAAGGTGTCTGCAACTAATATGCTTGCCGTTCCGATTCTGCTCTACTCCTTCGGAGTAGTAAAGTGGAGGGTAGATGAGCTGCGCCAATTAGACAGAGATACCCGCAAGATGATGAATATTCACAGAAGTATTCATCCTAGATCGTCCGTTCCTCGTGTGTACCTACCACGTCAACGGGGGGCCGAGGACTCTTGAGCCTGGAGTGTACACATGGCAGAGTAGTACTGAGTATGGCATGTAACATACTTAGGAGCTCAGATCCCCTCCTGCGGTTCGTAAAACACCACGAAACTGTAGGAGTGGGAGCAGGATTATTCAAGGCAGCAAAAAGAGCCGCAGATGAACTCGGTCTCGCATTTGATATCAGGCGAGGAGGCCGGCGAGGTGCTGATGTTGAGTCAGTCACCGAACTTCAGCCAAATCGTCTGAAAGCCCGAATCAGAGCTGCCGAACAGGAAAATCTGTTTCGGCAGCACGTCGATAAACCCCAGCATGGTGTCTTCTATAAGAACATAGAAACACTGGGTTTATCGACCAAGCTGACCTTCGCCTTTCTAAGGTCAGCAGGGCTTAAGTCGGAGACCGAGGGATTCATTATGGCCTGTCAAGATGGTGTTATCAACACCTTGGTCTACTAGCCGCGGTGGCGTGTAGAGGTTCCTGATATACTGCAGGACCTGCCATCAGGCGCCGGAATCGCTCATGCACTTATTATCTGCATGTCCTATATATGCGATTTCGGCCTACATCCACCGGCATAATGCGGCGTTACGAGTGCTATACTACCATCTAAGGCACTCGTACGGGGTAGACCAGACACCAGTGCTGCCTTACGTCCCCGGAGATATTGAGTCCGTTGTCGAGAACGAGAAATGCCGGATTTACTGGAATTACTCGTTCCCGACTGTCAGGCTAATCAAAAACCTGATAGTCCTCCTCGACTAACTCAAGGTGATGTATGTCATCGAGTTCTCGGCACCTGCGGAGAAAAACATCACCTTGAAGGAGGGGAGAAACGGACCAAATATCGCGATCTCCGGTACGAGCTCCAAGTGCTGTACCCAGGCTACTCGGTCAAAATGGTCGTCCTTATTATCGGTGTACTCGGAGGGATAAAGCCTACGCTGCTCTCGGAACTGAAGATCATACCGGCCTGCCAAAAACCAGCCGAGTGGCTTGCAGGTCAAATGCAGAAGGCGGTCATTCTGGGTTCTCTCCGTCTACTTAGGGCACACGATTCTGGTATCTACAGTCACTAACCCTGCGGGATGTGGGGAGTGGCTGTAGTTGATGCGCCGGCGCGACTCCCGTGAGGCGTCGGAGGCCACGGGAGGACTGACCGGCATCGGGAAACCGAAAAAAAAAAAAAAAAAAAAAAAATAATACGTCCCCGGAGATATTGAGTCCGTTGTCGAGAACGAGAAATGCCGGATATACTGGAACTACTCGTTCCCGATTGTCAGGCTAATCCAAGCCAATAAGCCTGACATAGTCCTCCTCCATAGACCACCAACTCAAGGTGATGTATGTCATCGAGTTCTCGGCACTTGCGGAGAAAAACATCACTTTGAAGAAGGAGTAGAAACGGACCAAATATCACGATCTCCGGTTTGAGCTTCAAGTGCTGTACCCAGGCTACTTGGTAAAAATGGTCGTCCTTATAATCGGTGTACTCGGAGGGATAAAGCCTACGCTGCTCTCGGAACTGATACCGGCCTGCCAAAAATCAGCCGAGTGGCTGGCAGGCCAAATGCAGAAGGTGGTCATTCTGGGTTCTCTCCGTCTGCTTGGGGCACACAATTCTGGTATCTACAGTCACTAATCCTGCGGGATGTGGGGAGTGGCTGTAGTTGATGCGCTGGCGCGACTCCCGTGAGGCGTCGGAGGCCACGGGAGGACTGACCAGCATCGGGAAACCGAAAAAAAAAAAAACAATAATAATAATAAAGAGCCGCAGATGAACTCGGTCTCACATTTGACATCAGGCAAGGAGGCCGGCGAGGTGCTGATATTGAGTCAGTCACCGAACTTCAGCCAAATCGTCTGAAAGCCCAAATCAGAGCTGCCGAACAGGAAAATCTGTTTCGGTAGCACGTCTATAAACCCCAGCATGGTGTCTTCTATAAGAACATAGAAACACTGGGTTTATCGACCAGGCTGACCTTCTCCTTTCTAAGGTCAGCAGGGCTTAAGTCGGAGACCGAGGGATTCATTATGGCCTGCCAAGATGGTGTTATCAACACCTTGGTCTACCGTAGCCGCGTGTGGCGTGTAGAGGTTCCTGATATGAACTGCAGGACCTGCCATCAGGCGCCGGAATCGCTCATGCACCTATTATCTACATCTCCCGTATATGCGATTTCGGCCTACATCCACCGGCATAACGCGGCGTTACGAGTGCTATACTACCATCTAAGGCACTCGTACGGGGTAGACCAGACAGTAGTGCTGCCTTACGTCCCCGGAGATATTGAGTCCGTTGTCGAGAACGAGAAATGCCGGATTTACTGGAACTACTCATTCCCGACTGTCAGGCTAATCCAAGCCAACAAGCCTGACATAGTCCTCCTCGACCATCAACTCAAGGTGATGTATGTCATCGAGTCACCTGCGGAGAAAAACATCACCTTGAAGGAGGAGGAGAAATGGACCAAATATCGCGATCTCCGGTACGAGCTCCAAGTGCTGTACCCAGGCTACTCGGTAAAAATGGTCTTCCTTATAATCGGTGTACTCGGAGGGATAAAGCCTACGCTGCTCTCGGAAATGAAGATCATACCGGCCTGCCAAAAATCAGCCGAGTGGCTGGCAGGCCAAATGCAGAAGGCGGTCATTCTGGATTCTCTCCGTCTGCTTAGGGCACACGATTCTGGTATCTACAGTCACTAACCCTGCGGGATGTGGGGAGTGGCTGTATTTGATGCGCCGGCGCGACTCCCGTGAGGCGTCGGAGACCACGAGAGGACTGACCGGCATCGGAAAATAATAATAATAATAATAACATCTTTTGTTGTACAAAATATAAAATTACATACAAAAGGATTAGACACAGAAACTGATATCAAATCTAACCCTGGCAAGAGACATAATTACAATTAACATGGGGAGCAGCACACACATTGTTTGTCAATACACATTAAAACGTTAAAACAGTTGGTGATTTAAAAATAATAATTGCTCACTTAAGAGTTGGAACTTCAGTACACTTTTTAATTTAGCAGAATTAATATTGCGTAGTTCAATTGGTAGGTTATTGTTGCAGTATGACGGTAGAAAGGTAAATGAATTTCGATAGCCAACAGTACGGTGCTGAGGGATTGAGAGAGATGTGCTAGTTTGGCTCAAATTTCGTGGATGAGCATTGCTTCTTTTTTTCTATTTTGGCAAACAGTTATTTGGGAGAATCATGAAATAGTACATTGTTAACAAAAATGACGGTATGAAGTAAGCGCCGATCCTCTAGTTTCAGTATTTAAGTATTTTAAGTCCCTTAAAAAAGGAGTTATATGGTGAAATCTAGGGACATCTGTGATAAATCTGGCAGTATGATTCTGCATTTTCTGGAGACAATATTTCTCTTCTTGGGTAAGGCAAGGCCCGTATACTACGTGGGCGTAATTGAAGTGGGACAGAACTAATGAGGCTACCAGCATTATTTTAGTTTTTTAGTCCAACAGATTCCTGTGTGGAGACAGATTTTTTAGGGAACTGTAAGCCTTTTAGCAGATAAGACTGACATGATCTGTAAATTTTATATTACTATCCATCATTAGTCCTAAGTTTCTTACAGAAGTAACGCGTGGAATTGCATCGCTATAGATTGGCAGTTCTAAATTGGCCGTTGCCTGCATAGAATTACTATTATTACCAAAGGTTATGAATTTACTTTTGTTGGGATTAATTACCAAGGAGTTTCGAGTAGTCTAGTTTTTAATTAAAGTCAGATCACTATTAATTTTTCTTTGTGCCTCAGGTACGTCATTAGAATTAAAGTGAAGGTATAACTGAACATCGTCAGCATATATATCAACCAAACAGTGGTTTGCGGCCAATTGGAGATCGGCTATAAAAGTGATAAAAAAGCGGGGCCTAGGATGGGTCATTGTGGCACACCTGATCTTATTGATCGCTTTTCAGAAATATCTATTCTATTGGCAGAGTTTATGCAGACGAACTGCGAGCGATCCTGTAGATAATTTTGCACCACTCCAGTGTGTTTCCAGTTACAGCATAGAATTGAAGTTTTGCTAATAAACACTTTAGGTCAATAATATCAAAGGCTTTGGACATATCTAGGAGAGTTAGAAATGTAATCAAAGACCTGTCGCTGGCACAGAGAATGTCGTCAATCATCGAACATAAGGTTGTAGAAGTTCCAAAACCTTTTCTGAAGCCTGACTGCATATCAGGAATAATATTGCTGATAATAAGATAATCTGAAAACTGAGAATGCAGAGCACCTTCTGCAATTTTTAGGGGAATAGGTAAAAGACTGATAGGGCGTAAGTCGCATAGATTTTCAGGATTTTTGCATTTAGGAATAGGTTTCCCCAAACTAACATTCCATTGATCAGGGACACATTTAGTTTCAAAGGAATAATTAATAATAGTATATTTTCCAATGCAAATTATCGTGTATGAGTCCAAAATAAAAAAACAAACTCTCGTTATTTTAATTTGACAATGTAGCATGCATCATGACAATAACTTGAGTAAAATAATTATCGTAAATAAAATCGAATTTATTATAACATCAAATATGAGTGGCCTCATGTAATATGAAGCACTTCCTATATAGGGTGGTTTTAACTTAAAGTTTCTATAAACGTGTCTAAAAAATAATTGTTATGAATTATTTCAGAAACCGCAACCTATTTTTTCAAATTGTTAAAATGTAAAAACTATCCTCACTCCTGCTTTGTAGGAAACAAAGTTTATTTTATTCGTAGACTTTTTTCTTGTTCATTAAAAAATATATGCGGAAATTATATTACGAGAATATATATTTATTATTTAAGAATTAACAGATTTTAAAAAGGAAATATTATAAGAGATTCACCATCTGCGCCATACATTCTTGTAGACGGAGTACAAAATTGCTTCTGGTACTTAAAAATACGGATGCTATTTGTCTGTTGATATCGGCGGCATCAAACTTTTTATTTTGCAATTGTTGAGCATCATCTATCAGATATGCAAAAACGAAATCTTTCATGCTGCTTCAAAAATAGGAGTCAAGAGAATATAATTCGGGGCAAAGTACAGGCCACTTAATAGGAGCACCTTCTCCTCTTCCAATTCAGCTATAAGGGTACCTTAAATCTAAATATCGTATTACAATTCTGCATTAACCGTTGTGACATGATATATGGACCAATTAGGGTGTCTCTAATTGTTTCTGCCCAAACATTCAATGAGAGGGCTAATCCTATTGTATGAGAATTTTCTCCATAAGGTGCCAAAGTGTGAAGGTTTCGTTGGTTACATACTTCATCTCGTGTAAAACAAGCTTCATCCATAAATAAAATATTTTCCAAAAATACTGGTTCATTACGATAACGTGTAACATTATTTGAGAAAACTTAACCCTTTTTGGTTATTCAGCAGTTTTAGATGTTGTACCTTTCTAAATGGTATGGATAAAGAAGTTGTTTATAATAGATATCCTCTATGCTGTTGCATATGAAACTCCCAAGAGGTTTGCTATTCTTCTTGTACTGTTGTTAGGTTCATCTTCTACCAAATGTAATATAGCTTCTTCTCTATTTGAATTCCTCACATATCGTTGACGTCTAGCATCTGATCTATTCGGTGCAAATCGATCCATATGCATTAAACAACGATTTAATGCTTCAAAACTTTGGCTATTGGGAATCCTCCTATTAGGAAATAATTCTTGATATCGGAGTCTTGCCGCTGATCCATTTCTCCTGCACTATTCATAAATTAAGTGCATATCACTTAGTTCAGGGAATAAATATCCATAACGATAAAGCAAGAAATCGTGATTGAATTGACAATCTGTCATGTCATATTTTCATTAGGGTTTATACAAGAATCGACTTTTGAAATAACCGGTTTTCGAATTTCAGTATTCCAAAAAAACCGGTTATTTGTCTTTACAGAATTTAGATATCTCCAGTCATTCACGAGTTATAGGGAAAAATACAGTGTGACGTTACCCTCAAAATTTAGCTAGTGTAAAAATATAAGTTTTTTGTTTTTGTGATACGTTTTTCGATAAAACTAGTTTACGTATCTAACATTTTAAAATAAAATACGATTCACTTATCATGTAGTACAAATTTTTGGTTTTTCTGTTGTTGAGAAATGGTTCAGTAGATGATTACCTCTAGCATAATAGATTGAGTGTGAATTTTCGTGTCAAACATTCGCCTGACTCATGAAGATTAGTTTTGGAGTAAACTTTTATTATAATATGCTTGTGCCCTGGGCGATTTCAAAATCAAAATGTTAATCTTTGTAATTCATTTTTACACATTAATTCTAGTATCTAAAACTAGTTTTCGATTTTACAAATTTATCAAAGAACTGGTTTTTAAACCCAGTTTTTAAAGACCGAGAAACCCCAATTTTCATGAACTGAATTGATTATAAAATACAAATATCCTGACAAATTTACTGAATGCAGAGTTACACATGTCTTAGATTTCTTTAAAATCAGTCAATCCGATCAAAATTTTATAGTAGGGGAAAAGTCAGATATTTAAATCATTCTATTACAAATTGAGGACTTTTTACTCTGACAATGCAGCGAAGTTTTCTATTAAAAATTGGGTACCTCCACCTTCCTTAAGAAGTGATTCTCGACATATTTATAGAAATGTTCAGTCTTATTTTCAAGTAAGGAATAGGCGGGTCAAAGATATACATGTAATTTAGAAACACCCCATATAATTCATAGTTTATCTACAAAAGACTAATTTTTTTTTAAATATTATTGATATGTATCTAGTGGAATTATAAAGCGTGAGGGTTGGGTATATCATAGTTTTTTCCAATGAGTAAAAATGTGAAACAAATATAAATTAAGAATATGAATTATTAAAAATTATAACTGCACTGATTATTTTTAACAAATTAGTTAATTATCTACAATTATATTATAGACATTTTGATGGAGTTTGATTAATGAATTATTTAAAAATGCGTAGCAAAAAAACTGATGTACTCATTAATAAAGTGTAAAATAACAGGTTAAAACTAAAACCTTACCTGTCTTTCTGTTAAATCTAATGAAGCCGCTATTTCGATTCGTCTCGGCCGGCAAAGATATTTGTTAAAGTGAAATTCTTTTTCAAGTTCTAATAATTGTGTATTGGTGTAGGCAGTTCTAAGTCTTCTTGGAAGTCCATTTTCTGTAAAAATTAAGAAAGTTTTAGAAAATAATTACATAAATTAAAAAAAAACTCATTAGAAGCTAAAAAAAGCATTTATGTAATTACATAATCTTCCAACCATTTATAATTTTTCGATAATTTATTATTTATTATTATAAACCTTTTTGGTTATTCGTAGTTAAAATGTTATCTTGTCTAAATTAGATTAAACTCCACAAAAGCGATTAAAATAGTTTTGTTACGTTTCACCTTTTGCTTGTATTATTAAATTTGTATGCTGTGTTATCAATGTAAAGTCATCATAACAGAAAACAATAAATTAATGTATATTGAACATGAAAACAGTAAAACAACATTGACGTGTTGGGAACAATAGCTTATTTTATTTTTATCCATTGTCATAAATTTATTCTATTTGATAGTAAACCGCCATATTTCTCTTTTCCTTACACATAATTGCTTTTGCTATAAAAGTTCCCAACCATACATTTCTGTTTAACAATTGGATGCATCCATTGTTGTATAGAAAACTGGTATGTTATTATTACAATTACAACAATTTCTATATAATTGCACTGAACACTCTATGATTTCGAGCAATGTATACGAAGGATATACCAATATATATATAGTTTTATGCAGTCAAATACTATGAAATTGTTGTGACATTTATACTATCATTATTTCGGTAAATTTATCATGTACGATTTCGACACGCAATAATCTAGTAATTATTGAAACTTGCACTTATCTTTTTTTATCGTTTTATTTGTAACAGGGACATTTTGTGTAATTTTGTGCTAGCATAATTATGATTATATTATAAATATTAAAAACATGTTTTTGTTTATTTTGTAATAGACAGATCTCTTATCTTCAACTGAATTTGCTCAGAAGGTAACCACCGCAGGGAATTTTGTTTCAATAATGCTGCCCTAATAATTATATACACCTAGCAACTACTGTAAGTAGTTTTAAAGAAGATGACTTCTAGTCGTATATAAAATAATACTTTAACAATAATAATAATAATAATTACTGTAATAATACACCATACATAAGGAATGAAATTATATATAAACCTAGCTAAAATTGTCATTTGTCAATAAGGTAAATTTAAAACAGTAGTCTTAGAAATTTTCTTAAGAAAAGTGGGAAACAAAGATTTATAATCATTTACATGATATAATAAATAACAACGACAAACAATTTTGCCATCAACATTTACTGGCCAGACCAAGTCTGCTACCTCTAAATTGATGATCTTATTCATTTCAATTACATTCGATGGCGAACTTGTAGCCGTGATACTGAACTTGCTCTATACCAATATTCTTGGCTTTGACGATGACTTTGGATGGCAGGGGTCGGAAGTTTTACTTTCCTTTACCCTAACGCATCGCTGTAGGCCTAGACCAACCTCGTAAGGGGCGGGTCTGCTCCACCGGCAACCCCGTCTGCTAATGCGAACGGTGTGGTCGTTTTGGCAGACCTCCCCGGTCCTGGTTTGTTGGACCCAGCCGATTTGAGCCTTTCTCTTCTGGCGCTCTTCTTGTTTCTGTTTTCTTTCTTCATCGGCTCTCTGCTCCCGGGAGCGTCGTTATGTCGCGGGCAGGGCGACTGTTGCCGTCCTGCCCTGGGAGTTTGTCGGGGTTAGGGGAAACGTTCCTGCCGGTGTCGTCGGCAGTATGCGGGGAGGGGGGAGGGTAGAGGATCGCGCAAGGCCTAAGCGCTTCCTTTAGCGCTTTGGGCCCGCTCGAGGCAAAGGAGCTTGACTCCGATCTGGCAGTCGGCCGGTTCGGTGTCCCGTGGTAGGTGAAGGGTGTTGGGGTATGTCTGTGTCTCTTCGGAGTAGTCCATCTTCGCGGCTAGGCTGAAGGAGTTTTCGCCTCTGTTAGCCGTTGTCCAGGATCTGTATGCCGCGCTCTTGTACCGCGGAGCCTCTGCCGGATCATAATCGACGGCTCGTCTGATCAGAGGATTCGCATGGGTCTCCGCTCGTACGAAGATCTTCTTGGCCCGATCCTGGATGATCTTCGACACTGGGGTGTATTCCAGGTCCCTGAAGATGTCGGTGTTTCTTACAAACCATGGTGCATCCACAGCGCATCTCAGCGCCACGTTTTCCACGGCCTGTATCCTCTTCTTGTGCGATTCGGTGGCGTATCCCCAGGCCACTGACGCATACGTCAGCTGCGGCCTGAGTACGGTCCTGAGTAGGAGTAGTTTGTTCCTCAGGTTGAGTTGACTAGTTCTACCCACCATCGGGTAGAGTCTGGTCCTCACCGCCTTTGCCTTCCTGACCACTTCGTCGGTGTTATGTTTCCATGTCAGCCCTCGATCCAGAACGACACCTAGGTACTTGGCGGTGTCGGTCCACCGGATCGGTTCGCCGTTCATGGTAACATGTCCCGCCGGGATTTGAGTCTTCTTCTTCCTGAACAGGATCGCACTGCTTTTCTCTGCGTTGATCAGTACTTTCCATCTGTTGCACTATTCCTCCAGGCGGGATGCTGCTTCCTGGAGGTGACGAGTCACTTGCGCTACCTGCCAGGATCTGGCGACTAGAGCTGTGTCGTCCGCGTAGAGTGCCAAGTCCGTTCCTGCTGTCCTTGGCAGGTCTGAGGTGTATATGGTGAACAGGTGTGGCGAAAGTACCGTGCCCTGCGGTACTCCTGCTTCCATGGGTCTGTAGGTCGATAGCTCCCCGTCTACCTTCGCGCGAAGTTGTCTTCTCCGTAGGTATGACTTGGTCAGCTTGACGACTGCTGCCGGGTATCCTGCATCTAACAGTTTGGCTAGGAGTCCGGCATGCCAGACCCTGTCGAATGCCTTTGCGACGTCTAGTAGGATCGCTCCCGTGGACTGGTTCCTGTTGACTCCATCCACTGCATACTCCACCAGGCGGACTATTTGCAGCTCGGTCGAGTGTCCTTTCTTGTAGGCGAATTGTTCGTCCTGAATGACTTGCAATTCCTCGGAGTACTCTTGCAGTCTGGCCAAGATTATCCTTTCGGCTACTTTGCTCATCGCCGGCAGTAAGCTGATGGGTCTGTAACTAGAGGGATGGATAGGATTCTTGCCTGGTTTGAGAATCAGGATGACATCCGCTCTCTTCCATCTGTCTGGGAAGTATCGGAACCTCAGGATGGCGTTGATTATGTTGACCAACGCCGCGACTCCCTTGCGTGGCAGCTTCTTCAGTGCCAGGTTTCCGATATCGTTGCTTCCGGGTGCCTTCCTGTTTTTGAGACGTCTCAGGATCCCTTTGACCTCCTCCGGGGTCGCTGGTCTGAATTGTTCGTCGTCTGGGCGCGTGCCAGTCTTCGAACCCGTCTCTCAACAGCGTCCGTCCATTCCTCGTCCTCGTCTGGGAGCTGGTTTTCTCTACACTGCAGCTCTAGGCTGTCGGCGAATGCCTCGGCCTTTTGCTGCCTGGTGTAGACTACTCCGTTTGCTCCGTGGATCGGTGGACATTGGTTTCCTGGAGGTTCTCAGGGCCTTCTGGGTGTTCCATAGGCTCCTGTCCTCCGGATTGAGCGACTCCAGATGGGTTTGCCATCTCTCCTGACGGTGCGCTTCGAGGGTCGTCTTGACTCTTCGGGATAGCTGGTTGTATTCCCGCTTATCCTCTTGGAGTCCGGTCCTCTGCGTTCGTCTTTTGGCACTTCGACGGTCCCTTATTAGTTGCTTCGTCTGTTCTGGCAGCTCGCCTGTCGGTGCTGCAACTCGTCGTACCGTCGTCTCTGTCGTGCTGGCTTGAAGGGCTGCTTTGATGTCGCGTTCTAACGCGAGTATCGCTGCCTCAATCTCTTCTCCGCTCTCGATTCTAGGGATGGGGGGCATGTTCCTTTGCATTTCTGCTCGAAACTGCTCCCAGTCCGTCCTTCTTTTGATGAAAGTCTCTTCCTCGTCCACCTTGTCTCCCAATTGGAGGAGTATTGGGTTGTGGTCCGAGGAGCCCTCATCCAAGGTTCGAAGCGTGAAGCCCATCCTCATGTTTTGCAACATGGCGATGTCCAGCACGTCAGGTCTGCCTGTGCCCCCATAGTGCGTCGGTTCTTCAGGTCCTATCGCCAGTATATCATCTCGTGTGCCTAGGTATCTCAGCAGCGCTCTGTTCCTGGTGTTCGTGAGTCTGCTGTTCCACTCTGGCGACTTGGCGTTGAAGTCTCCGATGGCAACGGCCTGTTCCCCTCTTTGGAAGAGTGTTGCTAGGTCGAATTCTACTATCGGTCTTCTTGGCGGTTGGTATCCTGAAGCTATTTTGAGTCTACCGTGTTCGTGGGTTAGCACTTCCACGGCAGTCACTTCTAGGCCTTCTTCCAGCTCTGGCGTCACTATAGGGTGGTGGTCTATATTCTTATTGACGAGCAGGGCTACTCCTCCTCCATTGCCTGCTCTGTCATGTCTATAGACTTCGTAGCATAGGAACTTCACCGATGTTTCAGCTCTGAGCTTAGTCTCTTGCA
Organism: Rhamnusium bicolor; assembly: GCA_029963845.1. Classification (NCBI taxonomy): domain Eukaryota; kingdom Metazoa; phylum Arthropoda; class Insecta; order Coleoptera; family Cerambycidae; genus Rhamnusium; species Rhamnusium bicolor. The sequence continues at coordinate 71,310 of JANEYF010001031.1, forward strand.
GTGGCATGACGTCAATGTCGTATCTCGCTAGCACCTCTTCTAGTTCATACTTGTTGCCAAGCAGGCCATTGATGTTCCATGAGGCTATCTGCAGGGACTTCGGCTTCACCCTCCTAATAAACATTTTAGTTCACTAGGTTTGGCATTTGGGCGAAGAAGGTGCTCATCACTCTGAACATCTGCTGCATCTGTGCCAGCGCTGCTGCGAGGAACTTGCTCTAGCTATCGTAACAAAGGACCGGATTTCTTTTGGTAATTTTCAACAGCGTCTACTACTCGCATATCCGTCTAGGGCTTGTCCAAATATAAACAATGTATTTGGGATTCCACCAGTTCGAAATTGCCGTTAACGTCGTAATAAATAATTCTGACAATTACTTACAAAGCGATCAACACAATTTGCCACATCCGACTCTAACTAAATTCCGGCATTTTTTCGGTTATAAGGAATATATACTATGACACGGTTTTGAATGCCTATCGTTTTTAGTACATTTACACATAATAAAAATGGAGAGAAATAATACAGTTATTTGAACATGATATTAGGTGGAGAAAAGAAAGAAAATTGAACTGAAAACTAATTACAAATAAAAATATCTGATGTGGCCGGCACATAACTTTTTTATACCAGTATATATCATCCTGATGTAAAAAAACCATTCTATTTAAATCTTCACTTACCTCAATTAAACTTTAATATCGTACCTTGAAATGTTTCATTAAAATTTTTAAATAATTAATTTTCAGCGTCATTCGATATTGTCAATAATAATTCATGTCATATATTTTAATAATTTCTTCTTATTGACAAATTCCTTAATTTATAAGAAAGTGAAAATAAATGTTTTAGTTCTATTTCAGCTTCAATTTCATACGTAGGAGTAAAATTTTTGACTTACTACAAATGGAGAGTGGTCCCTTGTGATACGATCATTTGCCAAAAAAAAAAAGAAAAAGTTGTCTTGCGTATACAGCGTTCATAAAGTGTTTAGTATACAAAGTGAAAATGAATTAAATAAACTTGGCGGTATTACATTATGTTCTGATTTTGCATTATAGTTGGAGAAGCAAATAATGTATTTCTTTTGTTATTAAAAAACCAAAGGAAATGTTGTGTAAAATAACAACAAATATGGAAGTGGTAGTGATGTTAACTGTTATACATATTAGCGACCGAAATCATAAATTTTAGTATTTAAGTGTTTTCGGAAAAAACTCGGAGAATTTTTTTTATTCGACTTTTTTGTGGTTTCTTTCATAATTCTCTTTCTCTAAGTATTGATATTGGGTAATTTATAATAAAATGAACAAAACACAATAAAAAGACACATCTTTACTTTTATTTGAAACATTTTAAATAAAAGAATGACAAGAAGACAGATGTTTTAAAGTAAATGAAAAATGAATCTTTAAATGTAGCAGTTTAATGATGGAATTTAAAAAATTAGTGATTAGTGAAATACATCTGACATGTGAAAACATAAAACAGTAATAATTATCAAGCAACCACTTAAATAAGCTATAGTTTTATTGTGTATTGGAAAATGAAATAAATGATAATTATTGATGTCACATCTTTTATTATAATTACATGTCAGTTATGTGAAATATAAACCAGAACATACCATCTACTGGGCATATATTACATTTTTTTAACTACTATAAAACATTCCGTTTAAGATACTACAGAGTAAATTATAGGCAGCAATTTTCTAATGACAATAACTTTTCTACCGAATAGACGAAGTTGCGTCTTGTAATTGTGGAAACATGTCCATTTTTAACTAAATTTGTTATTTAATTTAACTACATACACTTCCATATTACTTTTGAATCATTTATTTTTACAAACAATAAATTTTAAACATTTATTTAACGTCGGCCTGTTTCCGCTACCAATGCCAATTAACAACGCCAGGAGATAAGCTTAGTTCTGTTTGTGTATGCTCTGGCACCCCTAACCTGAATATTTTGCCGAACCCCTCTACTTCATCGTGAGGCAGATCGACTTGGTTCTGCCCGGTTTTTGAAAAAGGGCGGTTTGGGTTGAAAAACACGCCCCTGTCCTTCACATCACCAACACCGATCAAACATAAATTTAAAAATTAACTACTTTGTAACTCAAATAATCACTGGAGGGATATTTGTTATCTTCTTCCGCGGGTTACGCATGTATTTTAGGGAAGTCTCTGTCTTATTTCATCACAAGGTAGAAAGATATCGTTACTGATTTTATAGACTTAGTGAATTGTAGTGGATGTCATAACGCAAACAACATAAACTGACTGTGAAACGGGGGCAGGCAGGCATGGTAAATAATTTATCTTATAAAATTCTTTACATAACAGCTCCTCACTATTTTGCTGCCTTACCTCCGTTAATCAACGTTTGGTGTTTTTTCGACGACACATATTTCATCACGGATTTACTAATATTTGGACTGGATTTACGTATGATAGACCCACGTAACAACACATAACACATCAGTATCACTTTCTGAGAATGCAGACTGACTCGCAATTTTTACGTCTGCTGACGCATTACACTAAACAGAAAACACAGAATAAATAAAAAATGCCTTCATATTCACCGTATACCCAACATATCGCTAGCTAGATTATATTCGAACTGAACAAATTAGAAACTGTATCATAGAGCAAGAATGTAAACTAAATAGGAGGTCATACGCAGGTGGTTGCCTAGGGGCGCAAACGATATTCGCCCTTCCATACTACATAAATAAATAATGTAATTCTCGATCGCTCATCGCATCGGTACCAATATAATTCTCTGCAGTTGATGACCTCTCATCGGTGCCGATTTTACATGCAAAAGATTAGTTAACTAACATGTAAGTACAATATCAAAAATTACAATTTAATTTATTACTGTTATAACACGCGATTTTCGGAATATAATATTAGGTCTAAAAATCCGTCTCTGAGATGACATCCAAACTCCCTAATCCAGATGTAAAATGATATTACCGGATTTGCATTTAATCGTCTTCAATATTGCATTATATTTTTTCAAATCTAACACTAAGTAGAATTATGTACATTGTCCCTAGTTTTTACAACATGCAATTGAAAACTAAACGTTGTAACAACTTTTGTAAAACCGTTTGAAACTGTAAAAAAAATATTTTTTGTGGTATGCCAATGGTGTGGGTTCATAGAAACGTTACAGTCTAGCGTAGCTGTTAATAATACCACTACTTTTATTTGTATCGCTCTTTTCACAGATGTTTGGGAAAACAATGGTGTCACATCATGTTGTGTCATCCATTGATGAGTGACGAGGAAGTGGCACAATAAAAAACTTAAAAATATCCCACACGTTGGATATAACTGTTCTGTTATCTATTTTTAAGATATTTTTATTTACTAAAATAGACCACTTGACATTTTTGACCAGTCAGAAAAATACGTAGAAATTCTACAATATAATATTTAGCTAAACAGAATATGATTAATTAAATGTTAACATTTCTATAAATTAGATGATTTATTGAATTTAAGTATATTATTTAATTAAAGACTTGGAATCCTCTTTGATTAAACCCTTAAAAAATATGTGAATAATAAATAAAATATTATTCTACACAAAAACGTTTTTCTCATATTTAGTCATATTTTTTAAATGCATAGTAAAACCTTTTAAAGAATTAGGAATATTAATTTCAAGAAGAGACACCGAAAATCTAAATTACTTACTTTAATTGATAAAATAAATTTGGTTCAAAATAACACGGTTCTTGACAGTGTTATCCCAACATACTAATCTTTATAGATATATGTAATACAACGTCTAAAGGGTGCGACAATAAGTACTGATGATTTTTAAAATGTCACTACAATACAGGTATATTAATTATTAGATTTAAACAAGACATCCAATTATTGCATATATAATGCAGTTTATCGGGTATATTGTAGTCTAGTTCACAAGTTAAAAACGGTGATAATTAGTGATAAAGGTCTAAAAAATGTGTAAAAATTGTTTACCAGCACATACAAAATTGCAAAAGTTATTAATAAATTAAGATAAAAAAAAGGCATTCAGTTTTTCGCAAATAATTCAGAAACTATTAATAATTAAGAAATTTAAAAAAAGATTCTTAGAAAGGACAAAATTTCCGATAAAAAAGTCCTAACTCCCGGAACTATACCTCCATTATTAATAATTTTAATTTAATGGTGAAAATAGTGCTCCGCGCGGCGAGCGCGACGCTGCCGCAGACCTCAGAATCCGACGTAGTAACAAAAAAATTTTTTTTTAGCTACAGTGTCATCAATTTCGAATTTTTTTAATGAAACACTCCGTATATTTTTCATATTCTGATTACGCATAAAATTTTCTATATAATAAATCAAAAATTTTGACAGTACCCTCAAATATGGCGGACATATAATTTTTTATGAAATTCAAAATTAATAAATGAGGCTCTTTGTATAACGAAAATTTTAGGAATTGGATATCATACTATGGTTCATTTTTGTTATTTGGGTGCAATATGAGTGAATATTTTTTATTATAATGAAATTATATGAAAAAATTCAAAATAATTTTATCTTGACTTTTGGACAAAAATTACTAATTTTTTCAAATAGGCCCTATTATTTCCTTCCCTATCGAAATTGTCATGATTTAAGCTTTAAATTGGTGTAAGTATAACGGATTTCATTATAAATGAATTGTGGCCAATTTAAAACTGTTGGACTCGTATGAAAGATATTAATCTAAAGCATTAAAATAATTGATTATTGCTCCTTTACGTTTATTGTTTCAATATCCATTAAAAATGTACACATAAAATGGAAAAGTCGACATGTTGTTAACTTACGGTAGAATGACTCATTTATTTAACTATCGAATGATATGAAAATTTAAATATGAAAATATCAATATCGCTTTAAATTTTTCTTATGAAAATTTGTAAATATGAATGAAGACAGAGTATTTTTTAATACAAATGAGTGGGGAACAAATGTCCCCTTCTACAACTGAAATCTCTTCTTGCTGAAGTTGCCAAACCCCCCTATGAAATTATGACCTGATTTAAATATTTCCCATTTTACTGCGCTGATATTAGCTTTCATTAAATTAAAAAATATTTTTTCATATGTTCAAATTGAAATTGATGCAGAATGACAATATGATTGATAAAGAAGAACAGCGAATTAACGAAAGATAATATAGGCAAAGATTGTTTACACCATGGATAATCATCCTCTACATAAAAGTTTATCGCTGATAAATAGGAAGCCAAATTGATCGAAAGGTACGGCAAACGTTATAGTAGAGGGACGAAGCGAGGAGACGTGCGGTAATTTAGAGTTCCGTCGGTTAAAGCGAGAGAGATGAGATGTTAGCTCGCTCTCGTCCACATGTCTTACCATGGCTGTCATTCTACTACATTCTCTGCCGCCACTATACAAGAGCGAGATGAATTAGTTGAAACTGTAAGGCATTTCTAATAAATTTACCTTGCTCTGTTACTTGTCAATTTGTGTTCCCGCTATGAAGCAGTTACTTTGGCAGCCAAACGGACAGAGAGGTACCAGAGGAAATGAATCAGTTGAAAATTCCAACATTTCCAACAATATCGATTCACCTGGTACCTGTCCATTTGAGCTTCTATTATAGGGCAGTTGCTTTGTCATCTATGAGCGATAAACTTTCATATAGCGGCTGACCATCTATGGTGTAAAACATATGTAGTGTTTGCTATGTGATTCTACTGTACTCTAGTCTGACTGCCTTGGAATCTCAGAGAACGTGGCATACTGCACACTTCAATCTATAGGATTTAGTTGAAAAACTCTTACATTGTTAGAGTTTTCTGCGTATCAAGATTTTATTTAAGAGTTTTAAGTAAGCTTGGCAAACTATTTTATTTTGACATTTTGTCCGATAAATACTATGTAGCCCATATATAACTGATTCTTTTATTTTGCACATCGTTACGGTAAATTTGTGGAATTGTTTCATTAAACTCTATAAAGAAATGAAGAAATTACATGAATATACTATCGTAGACGTTTAACAACAATTATTAACACCGTCAATTCTTGACATTATTGTTCTAAATTAGCTCGTAACATCCGCGGTCAACGATCGTCAATTCTTCACTATTACAGAGAAGTGTAATGTGGAGACCAATACTGACATATGAAAAAGAGGTGCCTATTTTGAAACACAGTATCCAGTTGACGGAATCAAATATAAAGAATATAAATACTTTTAGCATCCATGGTCCAAGTAAACGTCAAATTTTATAACATTTTCATTGTTCTTTAATTCATTATGCAAGTATGTCAAATTCTCTAAACCATCAGGTCGTAGTTTGAGGTGTCACCCGATGAATTAAAACATATCCTGAAAGAAAATAACTAATTAATGAATAATGGGTGTAAAGTTGGGTGTACGTCAAACTATTCTTCTTTTAAACATGTTGAAGTATGTTTTAGATAAGTTTAAATTTCAATGTAATCAAAGAAGCTTGTGACATTATGTCCATTAAACGTTTTTTTATCATAAAACACATAAGTTCTTGGAGGCAACTGACCCAAAAGTGTCCGGAATTTTAAAAAATCTTCAAATTGGGTTATAATATATAGATGATGATTTGATAGGAATAGCCCAGCAGTTTAAGGAAAACCAATTTTTGTTTCAGTTGACGTTTCGAATTGCGCTAATTCATCCTCCAGACTCTACATGTTATATATCATTTCATCTCCATATGTTTGTCTCATCTCTTCTAAGAAACCCATTGTTACCTATTGTTCGAGATCTTTGAAGTTTTTCCATGATTTCTTCATTTTGAATTGGTGGCAATATGCCAGGAGTTTATGGAAAACCAAGTTTTGCTACAGTCAACGTTTCGGTTTATATTAAATCATCCTGAGGACTCTTCATGTTATCTACTGTTTCATCTCTGATTTAATTTAAGAAAATCATTATCTATTGTTCGATATCTTGAATGTTTTCCCAAAGTATCTTCATTTTGAGTTTAATAATAGCTTAGAAAATATCACGGAGAATAGTTATGCGCCCACATTTTTTCAGTATAATCTTCTTCGGCAGAGTATCTGCTCCTAGACTTTGAGGTTGTCCAATTTATATGAAGTGATTTATGTTTTAGTTTTATATGTAATTAATTGTAAATCGATGTTATATAAAGGCTTATTCAACCATTCTGAAACTACCAAACATTGTGCAAAATGAAAATATTGCTGGATAAACATGAACACAACGAAGGAAGCAGGAGTTAAATATAGGTTTAATTTTGGGAGAAGACTAATCGATTAGTCCATCTGAAATCTGACTCCTATTTCCTATTTGCGACAGATGACTATTATTTTCTCGTACGGTGTTTGTAAACTTGAATGATAACGGAATAATTAAAAATTTTCAACTAATAAAGTATTTTACTTTTTCCCCCTTATCTCTTTTCCCTTTATAATAGGGCATCTCCAAACTTTGAAGTAGGTTGGAATCTTTGATATAAAAACACCATGGGTGAAGTAGTTTTCACAAACACCAAAACACCCAATACAATAATCGACACGCGTTTAGCCAACCAAATAGGCATCATCTGGAGATGATTGAAACTAAATTTATATTAATAACCAGGTGCTGGAAATATTTGCCTGTTTTCAGAGCCGGCATACGGCAGTTAAAAAAAAATCTATTTTCAAAAGTCTCATATGATTGAATTAGTTGATATGTTGATATGCGTTTATTTATATAATATTTAATTTAGAGGCAGCTAAGCAAATGCTACCCTGTGCCTAGGCAGTTGCCCTTGAGATTGTTTATACACCAACACTTTGCGAAATGGGTGTTTGGCATACAATTCGTTACACAGTAAAAAATATTAAATGATTTTAACACTTGCCTATAGTCCACAGGTAATATGACACAATAAATATTACATATTAACATGTAATCGAATTTATGGGAATTATAATAAATTTATGATATAATGTAGGAAAAAATTAAGTTGAATTAGGGTCAACTCAAAAGACCATACCTCATTTTCCACTTATATAGTGTACATTTTGTAACACAATAATTTGTAAATTGACAAACTACGCCTATAATATTTTTTAAAAAATTTAATTATTATGCCACTTATGTTAAAAATAATACTGTAGACATTTACGATTGGAAGACTGAATTTATGCTAAAAATCACATAATATTAAGAAATAGTTACAGTTAAAGGATTCAAAAACCAAGTTTTTTCTGCATCTACCTTACGCAAAGATCAAGTTTGGCAAATAAAATGTGCAAATATCAGTAATATAGTAAAACAACTTTAATCAGTTATTTGATTATTAAAAGAAAAAATGCAACAATCTGCCCGAATATGTGTTGCAATATTATGCAGAACACTTTTGTACTTTTGATACTTTTGATACTTGGAAAATAGCTACATTTAATAATAAAAATCACGTAATTTAGGAAGTTGTAAAATTCCAAGAGTTGTAATAGAAAATCTTTATTTATTATTTATTTAAAAACATTTTATTTAATAAAAACACATTCGAATTCATTCAATTGAAATTTATCAAGACTTCGTTGATTCTAAATTCAGTAAACACTAACAGCAAACATGTGCTGACCCACGTGGTACAAAAACTACTCCATGATTGGTTAATAGCAAATATCCATCTGACCGAAGCAAATAGATACCGAGCTTTGCAATCGAGTTAGATTTTCACTCTTAACTTACCATACAAAATACTAAATTATGCACCTTATTGGCAAAATAGTCTTGTAAACAATGCATTCTTATATTTGAACAACATAAAACTAGAGTTTTTTAAATTGTTGCAAAAACCGAATTTTGCATCTAGGGTATATATACAGGGTGAGTCTTAAGTGCGCAGTTATATTTAAACCACCGATTCTTGACATCTGTAGAAACCCTCTGACACATTTTTTTTTAATTCCCACGTGTAACTGAGTTATCGACTTTCAAAAAAAAATATAATGAAATTGTTTTGGAACTGCTGGTTACTGGAAACATTCTATATCTTAGCAAAAATGATGTAATGGACTGAAGCAACGTTGCCGCATATCTCACGCAATTCTCCCACCTAGGCGCGATTTTACAATCGAGTTAACATAAGTTGAAGGTTACCTAGCATTATATTTTCACAAAAATCGATGGGATTCTAATACAAACCACTTCATTTAAAAGTTACTTTAGCATAAAATATTTGTTGCTATAACCACTTCCAGAACAAACGTAAAATTGAAAAAAATTCGAATTCTAAAAGTGTGAGTTTAGCTAACCCACGATTGAAAAACCGAGCCTAGCATTAAATTCATTCCCGAATTTATAATAATATTGGATGAAATAATTAGCTACTTAAACGATTAATTGCTCCACTTGAAATAATTTTTAAACATTTTGAAATACCTTTCAATGTGAGAAATGTACAATTTTGACTTTTTGCACCAATCAACATTTATTTTTAAGCGTTTCATATGGAATGTATAACTAAAACTAAATTTTCCGATGAACAGTAAACTTTTTAGGAATCTCATTTCTTCAAAGTTTATAAAAGGGTTATTATTTTTAAGAAGTAGGTACTTACCCTCTGCTATTACAATAATTTGAAATGTGTAGGTGTTTAAGGAATAAATCAGCTCTCTACTATTTTAATTAGCCTCTAATAGTAAACACAAGGTGCAACACAATATCAGATGATGGAAAATAATTTGCAGTATTTTCACACACTTCTGTCACTTTTTACACTGGTCATACCCAACAGTTTGCATTTTATAGTACACGTCATTTTTTATAAAAAAAGATCAATTTTTTCTTGAGAAAACAGCACTTTATTCGGGATAGGCCATTACATGATAAAAATTCAACCACGCCATAAAGTGAACTACGATATTAACGTCGCATATGTAACCTATGATTTTCACACATCTAACCACGCACCTAATCAGTGTTGCCAGACATACCATTTTCATGGTATTTATTTATTTAAAAATATTGGAGTAAAGTTTTTTAAATTGCCAGATATGCTCGCAAAATGTGTTTCGCAAGCTGCCCTCCTTTTCAGAAAAAAATTTCGTCTACTGCGCATTATGACGTCTCTCTCGATGAGCACCCGGCCAAAATTTCAAAACTCGGCGCCTATGGTAATAACTACCTTTATACTAAAACACTTGCATCGTCTCAGTTCAATGTGCGAGCAAAGGGGAAGGTGGCTTCAAAAATATTTATTTTTACAAAAAAACATTAAAAACGTATTCATAAAACTTGATTTTTTTAAAAGCTGATATGAAGGGACACAATGGCTCACACGTTGTATATAAACTGAATTATGTAAATAATTGAACATACATCGAACCAATTTCTATTTGATGTCTGGTGGAAAAACGAAAATAATATAATAATAATGAAAATGAAATAATAATTCCTTCATTCCGTGTTCAATTTAAAAAAGTCATTAGTCAATTATGGAATAAAAATACATACTATTATTATTATATAGGTCACGTCCTAAATTTTACATGCAACAAAATAATCAATTCACTCAGATGCATTCCCCTCTATTCGACATCACGGTATAAAACTATGGGGAAGCGACGGATGACATTCTGTCCAAATATGAAATTTAACAGCCATTTGTCAAAAATTCTCTTCAATTTGAAACATTTGCGACATTTTCAAAGAAAATTCTGTCTGAAAACTTTGTTTTAGAAATCAAGTTGCAGGATTTGTTTTAGTTTAATAAATTTCATGCAGCATTTGGTGAAGGGAAACTTATTTCAATGACGAGATACTATGATATTAAATTTCACCTGGTGACAGCTGTTGATGTACTTTATCATTCACAAATAGGAAACACGTCAAACTTTATCAATATCTAAAATTGCAGTAATAAATTTAATTCTCATTTATTCATGAACGTAAAATTAATAAACTCGAATAAATAACTCCATATCTGATGTAAAGTAAATCTGTTTTTAATTAGAAGAGCCTTTTCTTCAGCTATACAACATACAAGTGTATATCTCTCTTAAACTTTTCCTACTGATGGATGATGTTAGTCAAAAATAAAAAAGATTGTTTCGAGAAATACGCATTTTTTATTTAGTGTCATTTTACAAAGTTAAGCCAATGTTTTCGTTTCTGGTTATTATCTGTAGAAACAATTATTTAAGAGAGATGTACAATAAGTTTATGCCATGTGAAAACATATTCTCAATGAAAAACTAATATTCTGTTTAAAATTGTATAATTTCATTTTCATTTAATATAGGATAAAATTAAAATTCAAATTCTGGGATTTGAACTCACGCCCGAGGAGTCCGTCGTTTCGCGTCGACTAAGACTTGCGCCTTAGCCCGCTCGGCCAACGAACGAACTGAGAATCACGGAATGTACTAATAGTAATAAGCCACTTGCTCTCACGCAGAGGATACGTGAGGAAATTATTTAATTCTGGCGATCCTGATCAGGATAATGATATAAACTTATCAAATTATTGTATTGTTACCGGTTCTTCGTAAGTGTACAAAGTTTCAATTAAATCTGTCCGTTTAAAGTGGGTCAAAATCGAGTCCAAAGAGTCGGTTACAAACAAACAAACTTGCAGTTATGTTCCTCGTATCATTCTTACAAGTTGTGGTAGTTCGGGAATTTGTGGGCATACTTTGCGAAATTCTTAAATACGTTTAACAGAGTTCACATTTTTTTTGTATTTGCGATTAACTTGTCGACATCGAGAAAACTACTTCGAACTTTTTCTGCTTCAATATGGAAAGCGTGCAGTAAACAGGTTATATGCAATAAATTTGAACACATTTTTTTTCTGTGATGCACCCTTACTTTACGCATATACGCAGCTCCATCGATCAGATTGAAACGTTGTGTTTTCGTACATTAAATTTATTCCGCTGTCAGTACAAGATATTCAGTTCGCTTCAGAATTATTTTTTTCCAATATTTTACTGGCTATCAAATATGTCTTACACTCAAATGGGTTGGAATTGTTTGGATTTTAAATTCGCAGTAACGCATTTCAAACGTTAACAATTATCCATACCTGTTTATCACGAACTACATACTTTATATTGTTCTCAATTAGTTCTTTAACATGAGGAAATTGTCCTAGTAGGTAACGGTCAGCCCGAATTATATTTTTTTCTAGAATAAACCAAAGTGTTCTTTGTCTGTTACCCACTGAGGTATTCCACACAAGCTTAACATGGTAATTAAGTCATAGATTAATTTCCAGTACGGATATAAATACGATATAAATTTCTGACTTGGGATTTTATTACAGATGGATCCAGATTTGTTGCAAAAGAGATCTACTTTTCAAGAACGAATCACATATCCTGCGCTAGGAGTATTCAATGCACATAACTGCCATATTTGGGCCACTGAGAACCCACATGCCTTTAGATCCAGAAGATAGATTTAGTGTAAATTTATAGGCCGGTATTGTTGAAAATTATTTGGAAAGAAAATTCACAAATAGTAATAGGGGTTCATCATGTTTCAAGTATTCTTGCAGATTGGACTCCAGCCCACCTGAACGAACAAACTTATGGGATTTTCTTAATCGAATAATTACCGAAATTGAAGAAGTTTCGTTATTAGAGTGTTATAACATGTGATTTCAAGACGATGATGCTCCACCAGTTATGTATTGTACATACGAGCAATTTTAAACAGAAAGTATCCAAATTTGTAGATAGGGCATGTTGATCCTATAAACTGGCCTGTCAGATCGCCCTGACTTAACACCTTTTGACTATCTTATAACAATATGCTTATAGGGAAGTTATTCATGCCCCGGGTGAACTGGACGACAAAATGGAAGACGCATTGGCAACAACTGCACACCGGAATGTTTCAAAGGGAGGTGTTGCATTTAAGCCAATGCTCGTCTTTGTTGGGAAGTGAAAGTGGGCCATTTTGAACATTTTCCTCCCTAACAAAACACTTTTTTAGTCATGTTGAAAATGTCACAATTCAGTTAATAATAAACCACTAGCCTAGCACAACTCTAATAACGTCCCGTTTGAAAACCATTGAAGTCTCGACATAATTGTATTGTATTTTTGTCTCAGAATATTATAAAGAGGCCACTATTATGAGCTTCTTCGGTGGTTTTGGGATATCCTGTATGTAATAGAAAAGAATAATTTTATATAGGAAAATAAGTGAAATTGTATGTGGTAGGATATTCTCTATAATCTATGCACGGTAATTTTGCTTTGCGTTGGCTTTGGACAACACTAAAAAGTTGCATTTATCTGTAATCAGTTTAATTTTAAGTTAGAATAATGACACCAGACGATGCGCTAAATTATACACAATCAAATGCATACACGAGAAAAAAATAAAATATTGTGCTTGAATTTTCCTTTGAAATGTAGTTTTATAATTGAATTTCACAGAGCTATAAGTCTCAAATAATTTCTATAGCAACATAGATAGAAGCGTCATTTAAAAACAGAAACATGAATAATAATATGAAACACTTTTAGCTCCACAAAATATCAGACAAGAATAAAAAATCGGTCTCAACAGTACTTTTTCATTATCATATACAATTTAAATTGAAATTTATAATTTGTTTTAATTAAAAATAAGTAAAATAAATAAGATAAATACGATAAATTAGACAAATAAGATAAATAAGATAATCAAGATAAATAAGACAAATGAGAAATAAGGTAGATAAGATAAATGAGAAAAATGAGATAAATGAGATTACTGAGGAAAAATAAGACAAATACGGTAAATACGAAAATTACAATAAATATAATAAATACGAAAATAAGATAAATAAAATGAAGGATAAACGAGATAAATTACAGAAACGAAATAAAATAAATAAAATAATTTATTTATCACCCATTTTGAATTGAATATGATAACTATTTTTCTCAATAATGGTTAATCCGATAAAAAAATTTCAAGAGTTCTTTTCCACATATTTCCTCATCTTAACAATTTTTATTTGAAATATTTTTTTAATTTAATGCAATTTTCTTTGAGCCATTTCGAGACGTGCCCTTTCTAGTGCATCAATTTGACTGATATTCAATAGGGATCTTCCTTAGACCTCTCAGGTATTATATATGGCTATTTTTTAGCTCCAATGTGAAACACGTTGCAGTAATAGTCAAAGGCAAAAATCACATGGACTGAAGACTAAGGTAACTATAATAAGTAGAGCCTGGATCCGAATGTTGCATGACGATATTTTATCACAAATATTGCACCCAACTTCTGCATCAAATCCGAAAAAATCGTTTATCCATCGTTTTACAGTACCTCTAGAGGGAAGTGTACGTGATATTTTCAAAATATTCCACCACAATATTCTCAATGTAACATTGGGATCGGGCTCTAATAACCAGTAACGGCCATATTTGAAATTTTTATTGTTTAATTTATTTAGTACTTCTAGTACAGTCTAGTAGGCGTATAAAAAATTTCTGTGTTATTGTGACTATCCTTCATTACAATGGTAACTATAAGGCAAAAAAATACTATTATGCGTCCGGTTTTCAGGGGGCCCAGAGTAGTAATTTTTAATTCAGTCGTGCAAAAAAAAGTTTTTTATAATTTTTTGTAATTTCTCATACATAATTGATTTATAATTTTCCAATATTAATAAATATCTACTCATAATGTAATTACAAACCCCAGATACTTCAATATATCCAAATTACGCCTGTTTTTAATTAGAAAATTTTTTTTCAGTTTGTATGTTGTATTGTGTGCATTTTTATTTCCATAAATTATAGAAAAACAAAAAAATAATAAAACTTAATAACCAACTAAAGAAAAATAAAATACTTCGAACACGGTTCAAAATAATCGTGATTAGAGTATATGTATCAGGTTCTAAAAAACTAATTATACTCTTGAATTTTCATTTAAATTAATATCCTTACAAGATATCGACAATAAATATATTTCAAGCAAGTAACTTACCAACCTATAGATACAAATAAAAAAGTACAATACAAAATAACAATCTTAAAATGTAATAAAAAAATTATGATGTAGCTACAGAATATGTGTTTGTGACGTGAAGTTGTTCCAAGGGAGATCTCCAGGTCGTCTAGAGTACAGCATCAGCAGGGTTGTATGCGTGATTGACGTATTCCTCATCAGTATTCCGGCCTTGTGATTGGACAGACTCAGCTGTCAATCAAAAAGTTTTGCACGCGCCTCCCCCAGTGTTCGCCTTCGAAACCCCAACTCTGCAATGTATTGGAATATTTTATTCCCCGTTTACTGCTTTAATACTTTGGTATAAAAATTAAATGAAAATGCTAACCTAACTGGGAGAAGAGGGTGAAATTCAATTCAAATTTAAACGATTTTTAAACCAGTTTGAATAACTCCACATTATTTTGATCTTCTGTTTCTACCCGTTTCAATTAAAATTTGTTCATGTAAGATAAAATAATAATATAATTGAATTCGATGAGAGTCGTCAAATTTTTTAAATGTAAAATTTTAGTCTAATTTGATATACTGGGTGCTGCGATCAATTTTAAAATCTAAAACCACATTTCTATCTGATGATTTCTTGTTTATTATACGGCAAGACAAAAATATATAATATTAGATCAATCATCGTTTTACTGAATCCTAAATAGGGCAAATTTTTCATACAATTTAATTTGTATTTAAAAATAACAAGTATACCGCAAAGTGTGATACATCAAATTAAAAAACATGGTGACCTAATTTGTTCCCCAAATGTGTGCCCAGATTTGCATAGGACGTCTTACTCTCCTTTTAAATACATATACTTTTGTATAGTACTCTTCGCCGGTAAATATTCCGATAATCCATCATTTTAGAATGTAAAATACAGTGCTTAACAGATGTTAAAAAATATTTCCTAGGTGGCTGTGATAGCAAAACAATAATTGACAGTTTTGCTCAATTATTAATTCTGCAGTTTGTAATTAATTACTACTTTTGAACGTTGCCTTATTGATCAATAATAACCAATATAAATAATTATCATACTTCATGATAAAGGAAACAAGAAAAATTCTCATAAAATTCCTTTTATTAATGTGACCGGTTTCGTGAACAATTAATTACTTCACATCATCAGACACAGGACCACAATAGAAAATGAGTATGGTGGTTATATACATATAAATAAATGTTAATAAGTTAATAAAACTTAAAAAACAGGAATACAGAAGACAATTATTTCAATATTTTTTTAGTAAAAAACTTATGGATAAAAAATGTTTGATAAAATTTGTACAAGCAAGATTGAAATTATTTAAATACTTTAGGAGAAAAAATATTATATGATAAACCAATATTTTAAAAATAATAGAAACAAAAAAAATAGATTTATTGGGGTTCAAAATACAACAAAGAAGGTTTAGTGCCGTATCCCCTCCCCAAAAAAAAAACAATTATGCAGCTACGCAAACGTGTTTCGGAGTTATTGCCCCTCGTTTACACGTATCCTTAGTTGCATAATTGTTTTTTTTTTTGAAGATATCGCAAACCTTCTTTGTTGTAATAATAGAAACGCTTGTGCTATCCAGCGAAAATATTGACAGTGCCTGATAGGAAAACGATTAAGTTGGCAGATAATTGATTAAAACATACAATTCAAAAGAAAGAGAAACGAAGAACAATTGAAGAAGATATAAAATTCAATATTTTACGTTATTTTCAAGAGACCCAAGAAATTCAATAAGATATTTGAATTTACGCTGGTGGATTAGTTGGCTAGAGTGCACGATGGCAACTGCGCTGCGGGTCCAAATCCCACCACCGGCACTGGCAATGCCAGTGAGAATGGTTGTGTGTCCGCGTTTTTTCATAAGTGTAACTGCAGCTTCGGCTTTGGACTTGAGGGTTGTTTAATTTCTGTGGTGTTATAATTTTTCCTATACATTTTTCCATACAGAGAACTTCAAAAAACATAGATTTAAGAATTATAATATATTGCATGTTCAATAATTGTTCCCTCAGGATAGAAAGGCAGCAACAGTTTTGTAACAACATGATCAACAGGTATAACATTGAATATAACATATTTAGTAAAATATGCTAGACCGATGAGGCATCATTCAACACATCTGGTGTCTTCAACAGAAGAAATTCATATTTTTTTGTCTTCCAAAATCCTCATATTTTAAAAGATTCAGTTCCAAGGTAAATTAAGAAAAATTATAGGGCCTATCTTTTAACACTAAATGACAATCGTATTTAAATATGTTAAGAAATGATATAGTCAAATTTACCCTCACATAATATTAATAGAGGTTACAAATTATTTAAATATATAACATATCAAGAATGGATAGGAAAATGAGAACATATTGCTTGGAAACCTCGAAGGCCAGATCTATCTCTATTCGATACGTTTCTTTGGGGACATTTGAAAAATATTGTTTGTAAGAAATAAATAATAACTTGTAAAATAAAGGAAAATATTAGAACAGAAATACGAACTATGAATGATAACAACGCTGTTATGGCAAATGTAATACAAAACTTAAGAAAACCATACGTTCTGTAGATAGAACACAGTGGAAGACATTTTCTGACTTTTTATCAGTAATTAACTATTTCAATAAATATTGTTAATTTACCACATTTCTGTAGTCGTCAAAGAACTTAATACCTTTTATTTTATGGATATTATCATTTTTAATAAATTATCAACTAGTTTAACTGCGTTTTTTAGTTATTTTCTGTAGTTTTTCTAGCTGAGCAACATATAAGCGGTTTTTTACATTTATTTCTACATAATTTAACTAGGTAAATAGGTAAGTT
Source organism: Rhamnusium bicolor (assembly GCA_029963845.1). Taxonomy (NCBI): domain Eukaryota; kingdom Metazoa; phylum Arthropoda; class Insecta; order Coleoptera; family Cerambycidae; genus Rhamnusium; species Rhamnusium bicolor. The sequence goes on from JANEYF010001031.1 coordinate 89,142, forward strand.
TGGCAAAAAGTTAATAGTTATATACACAGACACCTGAAATATTCACCCTTTTTCAGAGCTGGCAGTTATATGAAAACCATATATTTTAAAGATACCTAAATTAATTGATATGTATGCGTCTATTTATATACCTGTAATATATGCAATCAGTGATGCAACCAGGATACCTGCGGGAAGTCGGGTTTGTTGTATATAAATTACAGACTAAGCACGAGTTCCCCTGTCCCGCAGTTAGCCGTGCCTTATACGACCACGTAGCATTAGTTAATTTCGCGCAACTGTGTTTGGTGTATGATTCGCTACACAGTAAAAAACATTAAATCATTTCAACACTTGCCAGTGTGTATACAGTCCACAGTGCTCAGTGTTATGTTTGTTTTAGGAAAGGTAATTTGACGCAATAAATATTACATATTAACATGTAATGGAATTTATGAGAATTCTAAGAAATTTATCATACAATGTAGAAAAAAATTAACATGTAATATTGATTAGGGCCGACCCACGAGACCCTACCTTTTTTCCACTTATATAAGTGACATTTTAACACCACAATTTGTAAATAGATTTAAATTATGCGTATAATTTAGTTAATATACCATTTATATTGTGTTAAAAATAACACTGTAGATATTTATAATTAGAAGACTGAATTTTTGCTAAAAATCACATAATATTTAAGAAATAATTAAAGTTAAAGGATTCAAAAAGTCAAAAATCAAGTTTTGCATCTACCTTATGCAAAGTCTAAGTTTTACAAATAAAACAACTTGAATTACTTATTCAATTTTTAAAAGAAAAAAGGTGAAACAATCTACCCAAAAGTGTGTTACCATATGTTGCACATCTTTGATACTTTGTGAATACCTGGAAAATATCTACATTTAATAATAAAACCACGTAATTTAGGAAGCTGTAAAATTCCGAGAGCTATAATAGAAAAAATTGTGTACTAGTTATTTAAAATTATTTTATTTATTAAAAGCACATTCAAAATCATTCAATTCAACTTTATCAAGACCTTGGACACATATGTACATATCAAATCGCTCAAATTTAAAAGCCACGAATGTAGGACGAATATTAGTAGTGACCAATGACCATGTATGCTAATGCTATGGCAGACTTCAGTCATTCTGAATAATACATTGTATGTATTTCATTAATCATTTTATACTTTTGCTTTTATTTATCTACGTATGTCCTTCTGTCAGCCATATGAAGTAGTAGTAGAGTACAAAACCGGTAGGGTCTTGTACTCTGGTCCAGTTTTCTCTGCCTGGTTATAGTATTCAATCTGTTAAACTAACAATTTTGTTTTGCTATCACAGCCAACTAGAACATATTTCTTATTATCGGAATATCTAATGAGATACGATATAAAAAGTATATATGTATGGTATGTATTTGAAATCAGAATAAGGTCTTATTCAAAAATTAACAAATATTTAGTGACTTCTGTTTAATAAAAATTGGGCCTCCATCGTTTTGATTTGATATTAATTTTACCATTTTCTAAATATCTTTTCAAATAATTGAGAAAATGCGGGTGGTTGGCTTATTTGGATGATATATGAGGCCGAAGAAGAAATTTGTAAAGATCTTATCATATTTTGTACGTTTTGTGACGCTGAATCCAAATCTGCCTGTAAAATTTATGTGATAGGGTGAATATCGAAAAAGGTTAGGCGTCATAAGAACATAAATAGGATGTGTTTTGTAGCCGATTTTTTATAACTCGTTTGAGGACTACAACATTACTCAAGGATTAAAGAATATTCTAAATGGTGCAATGGTTAGGCAAAAAAATCCCCTCTACCTAAATGAGTTATGGAAAAAAAACATTGAAACAAAAATACTGCGAGTGCATCAATTCAATATTTTTTACTTTATTTCGCCAAATTGTGACCCTTAGCCAAGCTTAACAAGAGGTGAAAAAAGTTGGAAACAAGTTTAACTCCACAAGAAGTTTTAAATGTATACCTAGTATGAACTGTTGAAAAAATTTGAACTTATTTATAATTGCAGATCAACTTTTGACCATTTATGATTAAGATTATGCCAAAAAACATTTATTGCTAGTAAACAGATATCTCAAATTTGATTGCAATAGTTGTAACCATTCTTTTGTTATTAACAGTGTTCTTAAGAAGTTTTACACTCGGTAGCGACTGAATGAAGGACTTTTGGATAGAGGAATTGGAATCCATCGTCTTATTATGACCTCTGCTCCAGTTAGCAGAGACAAAAAAGGCCTTTGCCTTACAAAAAGTGGGGTAGAAACTAAGGGTAGGAATTGTCTAGATTTTAGTATTCGAATATTCGTTCAAAAAAATATTCGAATATTCGAATTATTTGGATATTCGAATGTTCGGATTATTCGAATTATTGGAATAGTTATTCGAATTATTCGGATTTTTGAATATTTGGATATTCAAATTATTCGAGTATTCGGATATTCGAATAATTCGAATACCTATTCGAATAATTCGAATATTCGAATACTCGAATAATCCGAATTATTCGAATAGGTATCCGAATAATCCGGATCCTCGAATATTCATTATTAATAGGTATAGCACTGAATACTAGTGAATAGTGAATACTCTATTTGAGTATTTGGTTGGATAGACCACAATAATAGTCGTGACGTAATCCACTAAGCAGGCAATTTGATTTGCTTTCCATACCCACAATAGGGTATGTCTCCTGTACATGTGCTTTAAGGGTCAGAATTATTTAGTTAGTATTTTATTTTAGGATTGAGGCGCTATTGTTCACATTTAACTATTGAAGTTTAAATAAAACGACAACAGAGCTAGTTTATTATACTTCTGTGTCATAACTATTTTTCCTTTTCGAAAAAAATAAAAGTGCTCTAAAATTAGAATGTTTTTTAAAAAAGACGCAGATTGTGAAGGTAAAACAAATACATGAAAAGTCAATAGTTAAATATTTACAGGTTTTCTAAAATTTAAAATTTAATTTTAACCCATGCTTTTGTACAGTAAGAATAAGGTCGAGGCGAGAAAGAGATGGAATAGTTTGACTGGGAGTAAAACGTGCCACTAATGTGGTTTATTGATATATTTGGATTTCAGAATAGGTACCTACCTATACCTACTATCTACCTACTTTGGTTGGATGCATACTGCATACCTATTCGTACATAATTTAATAATGTATTTTAATATTCAAATTTACTCTAATATAATCGAATATTCGAATACTCGAATATATTTGAGTATTCGAATATTCGAATATTCGAGCATTCGAATATTTGAGTATGTATTCGAATATTCGAATATATTAGAGTATTCGAATATTTCGAATATTCGAATAATTTCCCATTGGAATAATTCTTATTCGAATACTCGAATTAATCTTATTCGATTCCCAGCCTTAGTAGAAACTATTTTGATGTATGTTGTTTAAGTCTGGACCCTGATGAAAAATCCAACTTTACGACGTTGAGGGGGGGGAAGGTAAAAGCCGTCATCTTGAATAAAAAGTGCAAAAATTCGTATTTTCAAAATAACTCCGCAACGGTTAATCCAACGACAAAAATGTAAAGGACACAGTTAAAGGAAAATTCCTTACATTTTTTGTATAAGTATACATTTTACTTTCTTATACCTAATATAAGGAAGTATAGTAATCGTGATTTTTTTCCACCTCGAGATTTTGATTGATATATACGTTTTGAACCCCCCTGAATCCATTCTGACTATTTTTCTAATGATGTCTGTCGGTGCGTGTGTGTGCATGTGTGTGTGTATGTGTGTATGAAGAAAAAAGGTACAAGTTCGGGAAAAGAAATGAAAAATTTTTATTGCATTTCTGGACGAATCTCGACGAATCATAATGACAAAACATAACTTCATGAAAAAAAAATCTGTCCACATGTCTGTAGTATCTCGATAGCAGCCACAGTTTTTGAGATAAAGCTTTAAAATTTGGTACACTTGTTCTAAAGGCCAAAGAAAATAAAAAATTCGGTGATGAGCAAAATTGGGTCCACGGGACCCACTTTTCTGTATTTGCCTTTACAAAAATATATATTCTTGATGAAAGATTATAAATCATGTCTACTATATCAAGCGAATAAAATATATTTTCAAGTACTTAAATAATACTGATGTAAACTGAAATTTTGTACACATTTGGTCTCATAAAATGGGGTTAGGATAAATTTCACAGTTTGACATTTCAAAAGTCTAATTTAGTTACAAATATGTCAACGTCAATAATAAAAATTATTAAAGTATATGACATGAATTATTATTGACAGTATCGAATGACGCTGATAATTAATTATTTAAAAATTTTAATGAAACATTTCAAGGTACGCTATTAAAATTTACTTGAGGTAAGTGAAGAATTAAATAGAATGATTTTCTTAGAACAGGATGATATATACTGGTATAAGAAAGTTATGTGCTGGCCACATCAGATATTTTTAAGTCTAATACGTAACGAGTTACAGCGGTGGAAATATGAACATTTTCCAAAAAACCATCATACTCCATTTTTTGTAAATTTTTTGAGAACAAATTACAATATAATATTTTTAACGTTTTTCCACACCACAATAAGATTATATAGTGAAATCTATTTCAAATTACAGAGATTTTTCTTGTTACATAAAAAAATGGGCATCCTTTTCCCCTCTCTAGGGAGAGCAGCACGGCAGCATACTGCGCGCCCGTGGATTTGGTTTAACACACTCAGGGTCAGTGCCCAGATAGATCTACCTATTTTTCGGTAGATATCCGATCTATCGATTCACACACAAATCCTACCGAAAAGCAGACAGAAACTAGAAATCTAACAACTGATCTATTTGAAAAATACTTCACATCAATTTGATTCTGCTGTACAGTTTACAGGATCTGTATTCGCAACTATTACAAATGTATGCAATTGTATCGCCCCCTGCCGAAAATGAGAAAGAAATAATGATATAATCGCGATACTGGAACATCTGTGGATTAGGTCTACTGGGGACACCACCATAAAAAAAAAACGCTCCATTTATTGTACCTTATGATGGTGTGGAAATGAGTTTACAAAATTGTTATAATTATGTAATGATGGCTATTCATTACATAATAATAATTTTGTAAACTCAAAGTAAACTCATTTCCACACCATCATAAGGAAAAAAAAAGTAACAAAAATAGAGTTTGACGATTTTTTTGGAAAATGTTCATCTTTTTGGCGGCTGCATTAGATTTACAAAAAAAAATGCATATTTAAAAATTGTAAGGAATTTGTCTTCTTTAACTTTATCTTTGACATTTTTGACATTGGATCAACCGTTGCTTAGTTATTTTGATAACACCAATTTCTTACGCTTTTCAATCAAGATGGCGGCACGCACCTCCCCCCCCCCAATGTCGAAATCTTTTTCATCAGGGTCTCGATCTAAACAACACATCAAAATCGTTTCTACCCCATCTTTTGTAGGGCAAAAATCTCTACTGACTGGAGTACTCGGAAATATATGATAACTTTTCTAAGCACCTTTCAGAGCCATCCTGTATCTCACTATTAAATTCAATAACTAATTTCACTGCTATTTTTTTAAATACGGAATATAATACATCACATAAAGCTTACATTATATAAATGTTTAAACAACAAAGGAAGAACGGATCATTGGTGGAGTCCCCAGCATTATGTTTCGTTCTCGTAAAGTTGAAACCCTTATACACAACAATGACGTTACCCATCACAGCGCTCGATCCATTGCGTTAACATGTATTTAGGGTGTGATAAGTTTTATTTCAATTTTGTTTTTATATTCTCTTTATTTGAGAAGGTACACGAATTTTTATTATTGATTTGATTAATTAATTATTTAACTATTTCAATTCGTGAATAAATCTGGTGAATTGTAAATTGACAAAAAAATTAATTGTATACATATGCAATCAAAATTAATTAAAATTCGGTAGGTTAAACTGTTGTGAGATTGGAACGTAAAAATTACAAAGCACAAATCAGAATAATCACCTTATTGAATTTTGAATACCATTTTGAGGACCTTCCGCACTTGGAAAGGTCGAATTTTTTAGTAAAGAAGGAAGTATCACAATTGCTCTGTTTTGACCCAATTTTAAATCTATAATTTTATTTTTATTGTTCATTTCATTACTGACCTAACGAATATTTTGGTAACATAATTTATCATAAATGGAGAAGTTTGTGGAGATCTAGAGAAAATGGCCAAATGATATCAACAGGGAAAATTCTAGTACAAATTTTGTGTCTATTTAACTGGTAGTATTAATTAACATTGACAGTAATATTCCTGGAGTGGGTAGGAACCTTTGATGTGAAGATAACACTGACGTAGTTTTCCACGAAACACCAAAGCACTATATATTGCACTGGAAGCGCAACCAAGTTGGCATCATCTGGAGATGATTAAAACTAAACTTATGCTAACAATCTACCCTATTTATACCTAAATTATTGTCACGGTTCGTTCCCAGGTAGCACGTAAATTTACGTGAAGTTTGAATTTTGCTTGATTCGCACTTGCATCTGCAAAGTGGCTAAGCAAGGTTACACCACGTTTGATGTAAGCATGAATTGTAGTTGCAATCACAGATAAGGAAGGGTTGCAATTCTGCAAGTAAGTTTCAACCCTGAAACAAGTCGGTTAATGCCGGCGTGCAATTCGGAAAACATCGGTTTCTTTCGTTTTTGTATTCTCCACAGACCACGTATGCTCCGAACGCTCACAACGTAGTCACATAACCTACAACTTGATTCTTGGTTGGTGACTTCGTGACTGTTGCGCCATTATCGCTGTTCACGACACTTTTGATGCCATATTTGTTTTGCTTCTGAGAGTGGTGTGAAACAAGCGGTGTGCAGAGCAAGTAAATTTTATGTTAAAGGTAAGTTAAACCTTGTTTTCAAAATATTTACAATTTACAGGGTTTTCGTTTAAGAGTAGCATATGAAAGTAGGGTTTTTTAATGGAACATCATGTTTATTGTTGCAGATTAGATGTTTATCGCTTCTAAATTCTGGTTCTAACAGTACAAGGTCCGTAAAGGAGTTTACGGACCTCGCTAACAGTATACCATACCTGTGTGCTTATCGACAACATATCGATGTGTATACTACGTTATAAACGAATGCAATAACTTTTTCGATTTTATTTTGATAGTTTCATCATCATTGTCGTGTTTCAACATATTGTTCTTTTTACAGCTGATCTCAGGCACCGTGTAGATAACAAAAACAGCAACAGATGTTCAAAATGATCTATGTAGAAATTGTATACTTTTGTTAATTATTTTAAGGACCGGTCTTTTCATTGCCTATTAAATTTATTTGGTAAATAATTTCCTTGATTACGATTGTATTAATAATCGTTTCCATGGAAATTATTTGCTAAATAAATTTATTGGGAGATGAAAAAACCGGCCCTAAAGGGTCCCATACATTTCGGTTATTTTGCACAGTTAAAACGGTACGAGTAAGAACCACAAGAACTAATGGCAAAGTTTTATTACACACATATCAACCTGATACATGTACAGGGTGCTTCAGGTATGTGGCCATTAATTTCTAGGGGTGATTCTACATAAAAATATATGAAAAAAAGTTCATATAGAGATAGGTCCGAAAATCCCTCCTAAGGGCGCTGCGGGCCTCTGAAGGGGGCACCCAAAATTGACATTTTATTTAATATCTCAGAAATTCTTTGAGCTACAGTGACTAGTTTTTGCACGTGATTCGATATCAATAAAGATCATTATCTGATGTTATTCACCAAAGGTAAATTCAGTCAGGGCTGCACAGAATTTGAAAGGGGGACTTACTTCTCCCCCCAGTTTTTTTTAATGTGAATTTTTTGTGAATGTCTCACCGGAATATGATGCCTTGGCTATAAATACACAAAAAAGGTTTTCTTGTTGTAACGCCGTAGGACCAACCAGTTTCCAGAAATTTGAACATAAAGAAACGCATACATTGTCTAGGATTCAAAAATAAGGATAATGATTTCTCGCTCTTCTGCATAATTTAATAAGAATAAAAACCGTAGGCAGTCAATTTTTTTTAAATAACAAATCTGTATTACGTGACACAGAGAAGTACCAATAGGGTTGGCTGTCGACTAAAATAAAATAAAATAAAATGTCAATTTTGGGTGCCCCCTTCAGAGGCCCGCAGCGCCCATAGGAGGGATTTTCGGACCAATGACCCCCCTTTGTGAATGCCTTGAAAATTAGTTAACGTGTTGTTTATCACCATTTTAAAATTAGTAGTTGTTTACCACAATTTTAAAATTAGCAGTAAATGGAACACGGAATTAAGATAAATATATTCCCCTCCCCTATTCCCCTTCACCCTTGGGTTATTTATCATTCAAACTGATATTTTCTTTTCTTTTACATTTCAGAGAGCAGAATCGACAAGTCGACAACAAGACTCAAGTAGACTTAAATATTATATACGTGTTCTTTTTTAATATTTTTTTGGGCCTGTTGTATATTTCATTCATTATTTTTTAATTACTTTTATTAATGAAATACCTATAGGTAAACATCTGTAGTCAAACATTTTACAGCAGATAAACCATCCTGATAGTTCTTACTCAAAGACAAATGGGAAGTCTGTTTCAAGCTTACATAAAAAGGCTTGCTACAATAGGTTTAAGTTAGCTTATTCTGCAAGTTTGCAACAAGTCTTGCAGAGTGGTAACTAGGCAGTTTGATGCAGGCTTGCATCAGGTAAGCAGACTTGTGTATGTAAGCCTGAGGCAAGCTTCAAAGGTTTGAATTTACAAACCTAATGCAAACTTGAATAGAACGTGCAGTGCTATTTGGAGTTGACCGTGACCCATTAACTAATAAAGCGGGCTATTTGGGATGGGCCCTCTGACATTATTCATACTATTGTCTAGTATTTGTTACGTTCCTAATTTTTCTTAAATTGCTATTATCTATTTTATGGTTGTTTTAAACGCATGTTCGGCAACACTAGACTTATCTGTTTTACCATATTTGAGATAGGCCATCATATGCTCTTTGAATCTAGTTTGAATTGATCATCTAGTCTATCCAACATATTTTTGATTACAGTTCCTACAGCTAATTTCGTAAATCCCCGACTTTCCGTTTGTTTCAATTTTGTCTTTTGGATTGCCTAAAAGTTGTTGTAATGTGTTTCCCGATGAATGAACCACTGTCATACTTATCTTTAAAAATCTTACCAATACCACGGGTGAATCGAGGATGGAATTGAATCGATACAAATTTCGGGTTTCTCTTTCATTTTGAAAGGTCAAGGAATTTCGAAGCAACTCTTTAAATTTGTGTGTTGACACTAGTATTGTCAGACTCAAGACATTCACTATCAGAAAATGTTCAAAAAGTTGATAAGAAAATAAATATTATTAGTTCTGAAGTGAATTATTACTTGTAGAAAGAAATAAATAAAACATAACTATAGTAAACAAACATCTCATAAAATAAGTTTTAATATTATAATTCAATGACAAAATTTGTCATTATGCTCTAGCGGCGGATATAATATTCTTATTACTAATAATTATGATAAAATTTAACAAAACAGAAAACGAAATGATAAAAATTCTTAGAAAACTTGCATAATTTCGAAAGTGAACATTAAATATTGGTATTGACTTTAATTGGCGTGTTAATTATTACTGAATAATTAATTATTGTAAAAGTGTGGAACAGAAGGACACTACTTAATATATATTAATTTCTCCAGGGTCATGAGATTAGTCCGGAGTCCAGGACCGGTACCTACTACTGCCTCATATGGTTGATAGAAGGACACGCGTAGACAAATAAGAGCAAAATTATAAAATGAATAATGAAATACATATACGCTTGATACGTATTATTCAGAATGACTGAAGTCTGCCATCGCATTAGCATATATGGTTACAAGTAATATTCGTTCTGCATTCGTGGCTGTAAAATTTGGGCGATTTAGTCTGTAGACATGTTTGCACAAAGGAAATGAACGTTCCACATCTACCAAAGTTAATGGTGTAAATCGTAAATAGTTCACATGGTCAGGCACTGACCAGGTTTCTGTGTAAAACGTTTTCGAGTTTATTGTTTATTGCCCAACTTTTGCTATATAATAGTGACAAAGCCTTTTGGACACTCAAAATTCTTATTATCACATTAACAACCTTATTACGTCGAACGGCAAGTGTTTCATCCACTGTCACTCACAAAAATTTATTTCGGACGTCCTTTATAATATTGCCCAAAACAGTTTCATACACACTTGGTAGATATGTTTTCCGCAATATATGGCTACTAGGTTAAGGAAAATTACATGCACAGAATACACACACATAAATAAAAAAATCCCCTTTTGCAACTGTACTGGCAATATTTTGTCGATGGATAACCGAATGTGTTTTACAATCACGGCGTGTATGAAATAAGTTATCGTAGTTTTCAATCATTTTTTGTAGTTTATGTGCAAAGGTAGTAACTGCGCTATTGTTAAGAGCGTTTTTTGGAGAACCAAACCAAACACCACCATCAACCGCATATTTTCATGTTGCTAAGATAACTGAACTGAAGGCACCACCGGATAAACTGCGAAGCTGCCTATAAGAGTATATGGGAGAGTCCTGGTTAACCGCAGAATCCTTACACCATTCTACCTCAATACTGGTTATGCTGGATATATTGGTTTCATATATTATAGGCATATGAATAAACACACCATATGAATTTTTATATGGCGTGTTTATTAATATTTATATTTAGTTTATAAAAAAAGGAAAAGATTTTCGGCCCCTGATGATGTCTTTCTACCTAATTTATCCCGAACTAAATAAATATACGTCGAATGCCCTTTTAATATTACCCATGTGTTAGTCATAAATATTACTGAGGTATATAATAAATTTTTCCAAATGAATATATTGCTTATTATTATTATTTTATCCCACTTTATTGTCTAGTCCGTAAAAATTGTTGTCTATCATAAACAACCTAAATGACCCTTAAGAGACGTGTGTGCATGAATTTCTTATTGAATCTACAGTTATTCCATATACCACTCTTTGTTAATTGTTTTTTTTTATTTTCTTCATTATTATTTAAGCCCTATTATTTTTACATAATAAATGAAACGTTGTTTAATAATAATAAAGGAGTTTATTCATCTAGAACAATATACACCGATTTATAATGGAAATAATTTTACAAATTATGAATAAAATTGGAAATTGACAAAAAGTGTCACAGACAGGTAGTAGTATCTATTGCTAATAAACATTCATCAAATTTAATATACAACATACAATTATGTTTAGTATGAAATTAAATTAAATAATCACGAGTCCTTTCCTTACTTCTTGATGTATAGATACACACAAAATGCCGAACATACGGGCTAATGAACAGATCTATTTTTAACACGCTTTTATTAGCTTCACCTGTATGTTTGCTTGCTTGCTTGCTTGTTTGCTTGTTTGTTTGTAACCGACTCTTTGGACTCGATTTTGACCCACTTTAAACGGACAGATTTAACTCAAACTTTGTACACTTACGAAGAACCGGTAACAATACAATAATTTGATAAGTTTATATCATTATCCTGATCAGGATCGCCAGTCTCTTTCCTCACGTATCCTCTGCGTGAGAGCAAAGGCTTTATATGAAGTACATTCCATGATTGTCAGTTAGGTCGGTGGTTGAGCGGGCTAAGGCAGTCGACGCGAAAACGACAAACTCCTCGGGCGAGAGTTCAAATCCCTGGCTGAAATAAAAAAGATATTCTTTTTTTAGAAATATCTGTTGAATCGTAATATGTTATAATATCAGCATCAATAAGCAATATAAATATAGTTTAAAAAAAAACTACAAAACACGCTTTCATAGCACATCAAACTAAAAAGTAAAAATAAATATAGTTTAAAAAACTAAAAACCGCACCAACAAAGAAAAATAATTATTAATATAAACTGAAAACAATAATGAACGAAAAATACTAGTATTATGTGAAAAAACGGGGGCGCTTTGTGCCATATTTTTCGTATATCGAGCAACCCACGCTTTTTTCACAATAATACTAGTATTTTTCGTTCATTATTGTTTTCAGTTTATATTAATAATTATTTTTCACTTTTTAGTTTGATGTGCTTTAAAAGCGTATTTTTTAGTTTTTTTAAACTATATTTATTTGTTTCTTGTGTTGTATATGTTGTTTTTGTTAAATATAATCTCATGAAAAACAATTCTGTTGCTGTAATTATGGAAAGATTGGATCAGCTACCTATTAATTTAGATTTTATATGCCTAAGGACAACAGGACCCAGGGAGAACATGGTTGGCTGAATTTCTATAGTTTTTTTTGTTTCATGGTAGAAAGTAAAGTTTTGTAAGTACGACAGGTATGATGCTTTAGGGCCAAGAGGTGAGCTACTACTACAGAATTAAAGAAATAGGAGCGATAAACAATACATTTCATTTATGAGAATTGAAACTTCTACAATGGCTGCGAAAATCCGGAGGGCGTGTGCATTATGACATGTATATTTGACAGCGAAAATATACAATACATATGTCTCTCATTCTTGTGTTTACTTTTTTATTGGTGAGAATTTGTTCCAATTTAGTTGGATTTTTTTAGTAATGACCTTTTTAGAGATAGTGTGTTAAATTTAGTGTGATTGTTGGACCAATGTACATTTCTTGTTTAAGGATTGATGACCTTTGCGCTCGCCTTTTTTTATAACTTTTTCATAGATTCAGTTTTGTCTTTTGTACATTTTTGTGGCAATTAAACCTGCCTTCCCTATACTGACGTGCTGAGGATTGTATCTGAAAAAATGCAATTTTAGATAAACTGCTTTCCAAATTTCCACGTTTAAAAATTAACAATTTTCGTTTTTGGAAATAAAATTTGTATCCCTTTTATTAATGTAACTATGTAACATACATATTTGGAGTACAAATGTCATTAAAACCTCAAAAATTATTTTTTGCAGTTACGACTTTCTGTTATAGCAGAGCAGTGTAAGTGTCTAGTGTCGACGTACAATAACACTAGCAACATTCTTGATATAACCTATCAAAGGTAAAAGAAATTTAATAAATATTTAAGATTTGAAATAAATTTGTTGTATTTTTTAACAATTGCACAATAAACTAATTCATATATATACTTATTGCTACAATACCTAAATACAAGAGCGTCGCCAACGGTGGGCAGTGCATCGACCGCTCCACCACTGTCTTTTGTAAGATAATGAATATTTTTCATTAACATATGGATAAGTAGCTTCTATAATGAAAACCAATCAATGAAAATGCTAATTAATTAAGAAACGGCTAAATTAAGATTCAAAAACATTTATTTAAATAGGGAAGGGTACCCGTGTGAGTCCATAATCTAAGATTACTGGTTTAAATATAGATCTCACAAAGAGTTTGTGAAAAAAAAGACCTATTAAAAAAATGTAACATTTTATTTTAATTTTTCAGATGAAAATTCTAAATTACACAAACATTTTTTCCAACGACCACCCCCACCTCCTCCGGATATTTTGGAGATGACGCCCATGCTTAAATAGATATCAAATTGCAGCAAATAAATGTACTATTTTTATATTAATTTATTACTTATTGTATGTATAGTCTGGGCCAGCATCGATTCACAAAATTTTTAATTTTTCGGCTACGTACCATAATATAATTTCCTTATACTTAAGTGTTGGGAATGCATAGTCGTGGAAATTTAAATACGTTTCCTTTAATAAATTCGCACCGTGCAAACTTAGTTCCTGATCTTAACTTCATTTCCGGCCTTCAGAAAGCAGAGACTTCTAAGATTCTTTTTGCTTCTAGTTCTTTAATTCTATCACTAATACGCAGTAGTAGTTTCCATAAATACCATAACACTAATTAAGAGTGTGCCATAGTTTAAACTAGAAATAATCCTATGAGTATGATTTGAGAATCGTGGATCTGTTCAAAAATAGAGACAGCATCCAGTAGTTAAATCAGTTATATTAACATTCCATCCCGAAGGTACTCATTATTATCTTTAAGATGTTAAAAAAAGTATTGAAGCTTATCTGTAAAACTATGACATTAACCAAATCTCTGTAATAAATCATTGTATTGTATTCATTAAGCTTATGGACGGTCTTACAAAAAAAAATCAAATAGTGTGCAGTATTTGTATGCTACAATTAATATTTTTGACACCTCAATATAGATGACATAATTTTAGTGTTCTTCATTTTGTACCTGTCCGCGATTATAATGAATTACTGAATAGAATTTTGAACGCTATTTGTCTTCTATACAAATACAGTGATAAATCCCTAGCATATGTCATCTTACTAATAGTACACATATATTAATAAAATATACCCTTTCATGTCAGATAACTATTTTTAAACAGACGTGGAAAAATTTGGTCTATATAAATTATACATAATTTGTCCTTGGCATATAATAAAACAGTTAATATCAATTTGGTTATTATATAATATAAATCAAAAAAATATTTATTCAAATTTGAGCTTCAGTATTGCATCAACAATAATAGTTATAAATAAATGTAAACCTTTAAATCTCTCTCAAAACATTAAAATATTAGTTTGAATTGAATGGTGCGCAATCTATTTTGAAATTGGCCAACACGGCTCATTTTCATCGTTACTTTGTTTAGATTTCGTATATTACATAAACGCAAACTTTTTAATTTCCTATTAGATACATTTAAGAACAAAACTTTTTTTGAAAAATAATGTTCTCGTGTTCCTGTTGGATATTTTTCAAAAGGGTAAAAATTAAATGATCGATATTTTAATTTTATAGACAGTACACTTTTTAATATACGGTCGGTGAAAATAATAAATGGCCTGTAAAATAAAAAAAAACAGTCAATAAAGTTAATAAACGATCAGTAAAATTAATGAACGATCAGTAAAGCTAATGAGTGATTGGTAAAATGAAAGAGTGATGAGTAAAATTAATGAACGGTCTGTAATATTAATGAAAATCAGAAAAAGAACGGTCAGTAAAATTAATGAACGGTCAGTAAAATTAATGAAAGGTCAATAAAATTATTACAACGAAAGTCTCATTTTCATTTTCCTATATTTTCCTTGCCCTAAAATATCCTTTTTTGTATAACACCATTTACTGAACTCTGGCAGATTTCTTACTAGCTATTGCATACTGACCATTTATTAATTTTTACTGCTCATTACAATAACAACAATGAATATAGAAATACTTGCTAAATAGTTATTTTACTAATTGAAAATCCCATTTTAACTAATCAAATTTTATAAATTTACTGAGAATTTGGTAATATCTTACTGTCTATTCGTAATGTTATACTATACATAATGCATTACATACTGATAAGTTCATTACTACACTTTTCTCATTTTGTCGAATATTTATATACTGCAAATTATATTTTTACATGACCATCAATTGAAAAAAATGTTTTAAAAATATAATAAGATACTAAATACGATACTAACGATTATCGCAAAACACAAAACGAGAACAGACATATGCGCCCATCCATATATTATTACAGACAAAGGAATCTCTGTCTGACTAATGTCGGCCGTAGGGTATCAGGGCTAACCACCCTGATATCCAAAAACTCTGATTCCAGCGACAAGCAGAGGAAGCGCTACTCACGATCGACTCCAACCGGATGGGGGTCTGAGACAGGTTGGCGGAGTTTCACTGGATGGTCTCAATAATAACGACATACGAAATGGACATGGACGTTTTAAGTGGACTTGCTGACCTGCTACGACAGCAGCGAACCTAAGCGCAGAGGATACATAGCGCGGTTACATGATGCTTGGAGCGTCATGCACCCAGAACGCCTTCTCTCAGCAACATCTGAGAGACCAAGTATTATTTTTGCTCAGGACAGGGTTACGTATGGGCACTCCGTCATCTGGAAGAACTACCAGCCGCAGAAATAATGTTTCTCATTCATTTACTGTGAAAAGATTAATCGAAAAATTCGAAAGTACTGGTTCGGTTAGTGATGTAAAACTTACGACACGAGCTCGTAGAGGCTGTTTAGAACAAAACATCACGGCAATTCGCGAGAGCATGGCCGAGAATTCACGATCGTAGATTCGTCATCGACACAAGAATTGGACGTTACAACAACCACTCTTCAGCGTATACTCACTAAAGATTTGCATATTCATGCCTACAAAGTCCAATTGACTCAACAACTTCTGCCAAAAGACCATGCACAGCGAAGAGAGTTCTCCAATTGGATCCTTGAACAACAAAAAGTGAGTGCCGATTTTGCGGACAAAATCATTTTCAGTGATGAAGCCCATTTTCATCTAGGGCTTCGTTTAAAAGGCAAAACTGCCACATTTGGGGTCAGAAAATCCACAAATGATTCATGAGAAATCAATGCATCCAAGATATGTCACTGTTTGGTGTATATTGTGGTCTGGAGGAATTACTACGCCATTTTCTTCCAAGACGAGGCAAGTAATGTAGTAACGGTGAATGGTGAACTTTATCGTGCTATGATAATCCAGTTTCTTGTGCTTCAATTAGAAGATATTGCTCTCGAAGGCATGTGGTTTCAGCAGGGCGGTGCTACTTGCCATACCGCCCGTGTCTTGCACGAGTCTTTTTCTGGTCACGTCATCTCTCGGTTTGATGACCAGAATTTTGGACTTTGGACTTTTGGCTGTGGGTTTAACTGAAGTCACAGGTTTATGCCAACAAGTCCGCGATCACCAAAGCATTGAAGGCCGAAATTAGACGCTATGTCAACGAAATACCGCCACATGTATACAACACCGTTATTCAAAATTTTGCCAAAAGATTACGCATATGTCAACAAAGCCAGCGACCATTTATCAGATGTGTTGTTCCACACATAACTCCCAAATGTTTACATTATAACTCAATAAATATTTCAATACTTTGCTACAGAAAATCATGTTTTATTGAACTTTGAAATATTGCCCTCTTATTGAAACACCCTTTATACGAATTTCATCACGACTGCTATTTTACTGAAAATTATATAGAAAACATGACAATTTCAACTTTATTGGTATTCCTTCATGGAAATAAATTATTCAGAAAATAAGCACAAAATAAATAACAGTGCAGATATTTGTACGCCACTGTTGCAAATAATCAGAACATTAATTTGGAAACAGAGAAAACATAAAACTTTTAAAACATTAAAGTTTTAAAATAAGAAAAACAAATTTCTTGATAATTTGAATATGTGGCTGAAGAAGTAAATCTTAGCTACAAGATGTTTTTATCGTGCAGTCTTTTCTCGAGTTCCGCGAGGGAGAAACGAGGGTAAAAACCCTGTGCATGTAGATTAAAATCCGCCGCAACGAGCCACCAAGTTAAATATCGCTGCAGCGCCCCTCCCCCGCATATAAATCTCTGGCAGGTCCCACTCCAGCCACGATAATATTTAACTAAATTCTTGCTCCATATAACTTGCCAACCTGAATATTTCTCGCTGTCCAAAATCTTTTCATAACACGATTTAAGAGTTTCGTTTTTCCTAGTTTACCTCACAATAATTAGATCATTAGAAAACATTCAATCAGTTGATCTTTGAGAAATGTATTAATAATACAACGCCAGGGGGAAATATTAAGCTGAATTTGGAGTCTATGACACTTGAGTTACGCGTATTAAAGATACTGCCAAATCTATAATTAAGTACTATTTCATCAAACTTGTATGGATTTTTTATGTAAAGTTCTGAGGGATCTTAATAAAAAAGTGGAAATATCTCAAATATTATACAGTGTTGTTCACTTTGAGCAGACACACCCCTGTATTTCGGTTGTATTTGGGCGAATTGAATTTTTTTTTTTCAAATTCTAATACTCGACCAGATGAATGATAATTTTTTTATATTGTGTTTCCACGGCCAACTATAATTAAAATAAAATGTTAGAAATCAAGAAACGCTATTAGGGATTTTTTTAACGAAATGGTTTTTAGGAAATAAGGTCCGTAACAAGAACTGAAATATTAATTCATTTTTGTTTTAAAAATGAGATGCTATGTGATAAACCATGCAATCTGAATTGGATTTATAAAAAAACTACATTATGAACTAAATCTGAAATAATACTACGCATTAAAATAAATGAAACTAAGACAAAAGTAGACAAATATTCAATTAATTAGAAATTAAATAAAGAAGAACATAGTAAGTTTGTTCATTACTGTTGATTCTAGCAAATTTGAGTTGAGAAAAAAAGAGAGGCGGAGAGAGATTTAACATGAGTACAAAATTGCATGATTCGGCTTGAATCAACACTGATGAACAGACCTAATATTGCGCTTAAAAATTAAACTTAAGGAAAACATATTTTTAGGCCGGTACTGTAAATTTTCAGTCTGTCGTTACAAAAACAACCTGTTTCGATTAATTTGTTCAAGAACTACGTTTTGAAGTAAGCATTTAGTCTCACTCTATAGAATATACATCTACACAAAATTGCACTTTATTCCAAACATAAACAATAATGCCCCAAAAATTGCGTTTTGATTTCAATCTACCATGTTTGAACTTAATTTTAAATGTGAAATATTACATTTTGACTTAATCCGGTAGATTCATGTGATTCACCGCATTTTTAGGTGCCGAAAGTCATAGTTGGTGTACGTAGGCTATGCAATAGAATATAGAATGCGATATACTGTGTAGCCCTATACATGACTCCTTTCTTAAAAAGCCAAAGTTTGGTCGAAAACTGCGTTTTAATTTAGTGCCGAAGCTAGCGACAGAAATTTCAGTCCGATTTCATTAACTTTTTTTAAACATTATTCAGTTATTTGTGTGCAATAAATTTTGAATAGGGTAGTCTGCCAGGGTACACGCGGGACACGACACAGGAGCGTATCAACTAATTAGAAGAGAATAGTGTCATTGACTGTAATCATTAACAGATTAGGATTTTCTTATGAACCATCAATACAATAAATTTCGACGTTAATAATTTCAGACAAAGTACTTCATTCTTTTTACATACTTATTAAATCGGCAGATATATTTTGTCCCGAAACTCAAGTGGCAGACAAACTTTTTAGGCATTTCATGATGCCCATAATCCATAAATAGTTATTTTAGATGCTAGTTTGTGAAATGCCATTTTTGCATTCGAGAATGAAAGTTTTTTCAATTATTCAATTATTCAAGAATGCAAAAGAATTTCGCAATCGAGTATCGAACAACATTTTTTCGAAAACTGTATCCCACAGTTCAAAAATTACTAAAATTGTGAAGAGAAAATTTTGACATTTACAATTAATTTATTTGACATGTACAATTTGCTGCACATATTTTAATATCAAATATTCTTTTGGCACATCAGTAACGATAGCAACGCAACAAACAAAATTTAGTAAACAATCAACAATTCTATTAAGAAAACACGCGTTTTTTTTTAAATCTTGAATTGATGGCAATTTATTCAATAATTTTATCACTGGAATTGAATAAAAACATAAAACATTCTATCAGAAAGTGATGAAGATCTACCATGCGAAGTGTCTGAAGCAGAGAAAAGTGCAATTTCTGGACTTATTCCCAGCAAATCGATCAGGCAATATGAATCGGCTTACAAAGATGATTAACTGTTAAATTGATTGTTAATTCAATTGATTATTAATGATTGATTGTTAAAATTTATGTTTATGTTGATAATAATAGAAATGTAAACTGAAGTAAACTGGATGTAAAAGACTTGTACGTTCTGTAGACAAATATCTGTCGTTTTGACATTTAATAAATATCATGTAAAAGTCAACTTTTAATGACAGTTTTCGAAAAAAAAACATTTTTTTCTTAATGAATTTAGTCAAAGACATTATTATTTTGTTTATGCGCCCTTCCCGCCCTTGTCACGCTACTTGCATGGCAGACTTGTCACTCATTAGGAGGACATATACATTGCGGAAAACAAATTTACGTTAACTTAATGACATAAGTCAATTAAATCTTAGTTAGCTCCCTGACTATAATTAGACAATATAATAATAATGACAATGTATACGAGCGCCAGTAAACTGTCTACATCGTGTCTTGAAGGTAACAGTGGTGGACATTTTTAAATGATTATTTAAATTCTTCTTTAGCTCTTAAAAGTAGGATCTGGTATTTTTATTAACAGAGTTATACTTTGATAAAAAAATACCTTATTATTTTTCGCTTGGGGAAATATAAAGGGAAGTTAATGTATTCACCCCGAATAAAATTCGAGTTTTCGACATGTCTTTAAGTTTTAGGGAAATGTTTGCGACTATTTTCCGAGTGACATCTGTATGTTCGTATGTGAACAAAATTTGGTGGGTACGATACCCACAATCCAAGAAGGGGATAACATACGATGACGGGATTTTCCGTCAAATCTGTCTATTTCTAACATAGTGGGTTACCAGAAGAAAATTTGCTACATGTCCGCTTTTTTTGTTCATTTATACGATTATTATAATTTATACAGTGTTTTTGGAGACATTCTGTCAATATCTGTTATTGTCACTCTTAGGTATTTTACGTATGTATTTAAAATATCTGGAGTTACGAAAAATGAAACAATTTCAATTAAATAATTGAGAATAGAATGTTATTTAGCCACTGACGTGAGCAACATGGGTAGTAGTGAAAGATGGAAACCATATAAATGATGTCAATGAATCACGTGCCTATTACAAGATGCAAACTATGGTATAATGGCGTGGGGTGGGATAAAAATTACATATTTCATACCACTGAAAGTATTACAAAAAAAAGAAATAATAATAATAAAAATAATGTTTGGCAAAAATACCATATTTTCTACACATCAGTTTTATTGCGTGTTTGATATATTTATTTAATAATCATATTTAATTTCATCCTAAGGGAAAGCACATTTTCTGAGGTATGGGAATTAGCAAGGGTTTGTCCAGTCTTAAAATGTGTTTATCCAAGCAACATTGACAACTAACTACCGTCCCATCTCTATTTTATGCAACTTTGTCAAGATATCATTGAATCCGCAGATTAATCCATTAATTTCACCACTGCAATATGGTTTTCTTGAAAAATACTCAACCACCTCAAATCTGATAATCTGCACAGATTTTTCAGGTATTTGACGTATTTGCGCGAATCGATTATTTTATTTTTCTAAATAAATTAGATGACTATTGTTTCAGTAATTCATTAATGTTATCCTATTTAAATAAACAAAGAAAATTTTTTTAAATATTTCAAATTTATCAACTTTCGCTCCCCAAAAGTACAGACAGAGGACTATATTTTTCTGCTTAGTGAATCTGCAAAAAATTTGAAATTGGAATTTTGAAAAAATTTTTATGTGGTGAGGAATTGTTGTTATTAACCGTTTTTTTTTTGAATTAATTTAAAAAGGTTTATTACTTTTAATAAAATAATTTTTAAAAATTAAAATTTTCAAACATAAGATGTAAATTCATATAAAACAGGACAAATTATAATTTATTACTCTCATCTACTCTTGAAAAGAGAAAAGTAATATAATTTTGAAAATTTAAAAGCAAATTTTCTTTGTTTATTTAAAATATTTAATATGTTTACAAGAGCACGCAAAATCAGTACAATGTTTACTTCCTTCTTAAATGGTAGGCAGTATACTGCACATAATGGCTTTAAATCTGATTTTTACATATTTGGAGTTCCACAAAGATTGAACATTGGATCACTGTTATTTATCTTATTTATAAATGACAAAGTCTAAACGGTACCAATTCTTTCTTTGCTAACGACTTAAAGTTATATGCCACTATTACAGTTCCCAATGACTATATAGAACTACAATAATATTCTACTAACTTGCTTCACATTAAATAAGGATATTGGGATACTCTTCGACAATAAACCAGCTTTAAAAATGTGAGGTTTAATTATTATTATGAGAAATTGTAGATGCTTTTCTAACATTACTGCACTGAATTTACTTTATTTCGCTCTAAACATGAATATGGGTTATTAGTCTAGTACTCTTATTATAATTCACGTTTCTGAAAATTTCTGGCTTTTAAATCTGAAGTATCTATCCTGTAAGAGGATACCCCTATGTTGATTTAATGATCCATCTATGGAGCACAGAATAATTACTTTAAGCCTTATTTTTTTTACATGAACTTGCACAATCTTCTTGATGTTTCCAGACTCAACACACGTCAAGATTGCACATTTTACTGTTTTGGTTCTAGAACCAACATTATTAGAAAGTCTCCCGTGCATATTATGTCACAATTTTATTCTAATGTCAGATTTGTGTGATATTAACCATTGCAGTTTAGGTGAATTTTTTTCAAGTGTTACACCATATTACAATCAATCTATTTATTTTAAAAAAGGAGGGATAGAAACCATTTTGATATGTTGTTTAGTTCTGGACTTTGATGAAAAATTCAAGTTTTCGACCTTGGTGGAGAAGCGTGAGCCGCCATCTAGAATGAAAGGTGCAAATGATTTTTTTTTTCAAAATAACTCCGCAACGGTCGATCCAACGACAAAAATGTAAAGGACCAAGTTAAAGAAGACAAAATTCCTTACATTTTTTGTAAGTCTATTATGTAATAAGTTACAACGAAAGACAAACACTTTCCAAAAAAATCGCGAATCTCCATTTTTGTTTGTGAATTTTGTAGGAACAAATTACACTATATTATTTTTAACGATTTTCCACACCACAATAAGATTATACAGGGTGGGCAATAGTGCATCCGACTTCGATAGATCGAGTTCTATGATATGCTAGAAACTTGATTTAAAAACATAAATAAACTAAATAAAAAAAGTCTATAGCTGGAAATTATTTTCGAATATACAGAGTGAGCCAAGACGATTATACAGAGTCAACTAACATTTTTTAAAATGGAATGCCATGTATATTAAACAATTTTTGAAACCTTTTGTGGCCTCCATCCACTCCTGTATAATTATTGACTCTCTCCCAACCATTTGGATGTAATGATTTTTTTTGTTGAAATTATACCATTTACACGTGTATATTAAAAAAATCACTATAGTCACAATTACAGATTTTAAGAAAAAAATATGTTAGTACCAGTTATGAGACATCAGTGTGATGACACTCAGCCATTTTTACTTCTTAAAAGTATACAGGGTGGCGAAAAATAGTTTTTAAATTTACAACTATTTGAACTGAATTTTCTCAATTTTTTCAAATGGAACATCCTGTATATATTTGGACGATGTGATGTATAATTGAAAAACAAAAATTTTTCGTACTACATCCCTATGACAATTTGTAACCATTTTCGATTTATTGAACAGTAACTGTAAAATTCAGCAATGAAAATCAAAATTTTTTTTTGTATTCAAGAGAAGATATTATAAAAAGTGCACCACATGTTTCAAATTTTGGACTGTTGCTGGTGTAATGTTTTTATGGGCATCATGTAACACGCTTATTATAATACCTTCTTGTGAATTATTTGAAAAAACCTTTATTTTTAATTTTTAATGCTGAATTTTGCAGTTATTGTTCAATAAATTGAAAATAGTCACAAATAGCCATAGGAATGTACGTACAAAAAATGTTCGTTTTTCAATTCTACATCACATCGTCCAAAAAGTATACAGGGTGTTCCATTTGAAAAAAATGAGAAAATTCAGTTCAAAAGGTTGTAAATTTAAAAATCCATTTCGGCCACCCTGTATACTTTTGATGTCTCATAACTGGTACATATTTTTTCTTAAAATCGATAGGTGTGATTGTAATAATATTTTTAATATACGTGAAAATGGTATAATTTCAACAAAAAAAATCATTACATCCAAGTGGTTGGGAGAAAGTCAATAATAATACAGGAATGAAAGGGGGCCACAAAGGGGTTTCAAAAAAATGTTCTGATATACATGGCATTTCATTTAAAGAAATGTTACTTGACCCTGTAGAATTGTCTTTGCTCACCGTGTATATTCGAAGACAATTTTCGGTTATAGACTTTTTTGTCTAATTTACTTATGTTTTTAAATTAAGATTCTAGCTATGATAGAACTCGAGATAGCAAAGTCGGACACACTATTGCCCCACCCTGTATAGTAGAGAAATCTATTTCAAATTATAGTGATTTCTCTTGTTACATATACATTTTCTTACAGCCGCACTGGCCGTGGTAACGGAAATTAGTACCGAATATTAGTGTATGAATGTTTCAAGTTTCAGTCTATGTTTTTTTTGTAGTAGATGTTTCCTAGAGTAGGTATAGACCGTCTCTCGTCTTCCTTTGTTTCCTTTGGAATTTGGAATGGTCGAAAAGGGCGTTCTTTTCTTCCTTCTCTAGAGAGAGCGGCACGAAGCATATCGTGCGCCTGAGATCCTGGTTCAATGCACACAGGGTTAGTGACAGTGCTGTTAACCATACCGATTTTTAGGCAGATCTACCGATTTTCAATGAATTCTACCGATCTACATACAAATTCTACTGAAAAGTAGACAGAAACTAGAAACCAGATGATTGATCTACTTGAAAAATACTTCACTTCAATTTGAATGTGCTTTACAGTCAGTGACCTGTATCTGCAACTATGTATACATATGTAATTGTATCTGAGTCGCCCCTGTCGGAAAAGAGAACAACGTAATAATATAATCGCGAAACAGGAATATCTGTGGATTAGGCCTAGTGGGGATACCACAATACAAAAAAAACGCGCCATTTACTCTACCTCATAGTGGTATGGAAATGAGTATACTTTGAGTTTACAAAGTTATTATAATTACGTAATGAATAGTTACAAAGATTAATATACAGTACATAATCTTTGGATAGATAGAAGGGAATAAAGGAAAAAAATAACAAAAATGGAGTTTGACGATTTTTTGGAAAATGTTTATCTTTTCTTAGAAAAAAGTTTTTATACAAAAAATGTAAGAAATTTGGTTTTCTTAAATTTTGTCCGACATTTTTGCCATTGGATCAACCGTTGCAGTTATTTTGAAAAAAAATATTTTTTTAGGACTACCTTACTAGGTGTAAATAAACTGAAATAAAAATTCCGTCAACTGAAAGGAAAAGATTATTGGGCCGAAGATGAAGAATCCATTGTTACAAAATTCAAGAGCGTCATACTCTATTTTTTTTTTTTTTTTTTTGAAAATAGGATATATGTTTTCCAAGTCATCGGAATATTTGCATTTGCGATGACTAAATATTAGAAAATTCTACACTAACATTAGAATTTACATTATATACTTATACCTGCTCATCTGTGAAGTAGGTACCGAATGTGAACTATAAAGTAGATAATACAGTCCGGATAAACTTTGATGTAACTCAATATTTATCTCACAGATAATGTTTAATCCTTTATTTAATGAGACCAATTTTTTGAGTAAGTCTATTTTATGTTATTGTTAATCGAAAAAGAGTACATTTAGGCTTAAAACAGAAAAGTAAGAGTACTTAATATTGGTAGCTCCAAAAAGGTTACGGTTGGTACTGACTGGATTATTGATTATATTTATTAGATCATTAACTTATTTTCTCTGATATGTTTAACTCTAAAACGCTATTTTATTTTTTGTTCCCTTTTACTTCCTCACTCCTCAAAGTGAGGAAGTTATGTATTCGTAAAAAATTTTTGAAAATTTTTATTGCATTTCTGGATGAATCTCGACGAATTATGACGATCACAAAATTTTAGAAAGAAAAATTTTCTGTCTGTGTAGTTCACGACAGCAGCTACAGTTTTTCAGATAAAGCTTTCAAATTTGGTACACACAGTCTAGAGGTCAAGGAAGATAAGCAAAATCGGTCCCAATGTCTAAAAAAATATTAGTGACATTCCACAAATGTGACTTTTTTGTAACGTCAAAATGTGACTTTTTTGAAACGTTAAACTGACTTTTTTGAAACGTCAAAATGTGACTTTTTGAAACGTTAAAAAATGTGACATTTTTGAAACGTCGAAAATTACTTTTATTATAAACTCCACCACACGTCGAGTTTTACTACGGTGAGGAAGTTCTGATCTCCAAGTAATTGGCAGCGGTTTTTATTATATTGTCCTGTAATTGGATGGCTTTCTGTTGGGCAATAAATAAATTATCATAATCATTGTTATTATATTGGATCTAAGGCAAGTCGTCGCAAAAATAATATTAATACGTCTTTTTGAAAATAAAATTTATTTGTGTTATAGTAAATTTCATTTAATTTATTATAATTTATATTTTGATGAAAATAAACATTACGATTATTATTATTATATTTGACCCCTTTCATTAATAAAAAAGGATTGCAATGATGCAACTTTGCATATTCCAAAAAAACATATTTTAATCTTGAATGAAACAAAATAAAAATAAAGTTTTCAATTGAGGCATTTTCATTAAGTGTTCTTTTCGTCCTACAAATTAACTCGACAGAAAGTATGTCTTTATTTAATTATACTAATTGTAATAAGCAACAAATCACCTCCTGATTGAATTTAATATTAAAAAAATTGCAAATTTTCGCAAATAACAACCTTCAGGAAGTGGTATTTAGAACATTAGCTGTCCGATTTTAACAGTGCGGTCAGATAAGAGGCACATAATAATGTAGAGTGTGAAGTAAGGGACCCCACAAGAACGGCCATCTAGATTGTAGATGCTAATAGAATGACCGCTGGCCAAGCACGACCCTCGCTCCATGTAGACGTACTCGCCACCGGAAGCAAAAACAAGCAAAATGGATATATTTCCTTTTTGTTCGTCCCCAACTTATATATTATAGTAGATAGGCTCTCTGATATCGCAACTAATTGAGAGCTGTGAATTGAATCAGACAATTAGCGATAAAACATTAATTTAGTCTTACTCCGTTTGTTTCGATAAAACTCAAATGAATGCACTACAGACTCAATTTTTCAGATGTAGTTAAAGAGTGTCAAAACGTACAATGTCCTTATACGCACTTTTTAAGAGAATCGAAAAAAACAATTGATAAATCAGAATATTGAGAAAAACCTGAATTCTGAATTAATTAAAAACTTAATATAGTTATGACAGACGTCTGTCAATACGGAAAATCAAAGAAAAATTACAATTTGGGTCAATACTGGACAAAAAAGGATGGAGATTGTTCAATCTGAAACTGATCAATGGAAATTGTACGTTTTGAAAATTAAAGTCGACAAGAGAATAAAAAACAGAATGCAAAATATTTGACAATTTATTTCAACGTAGACAATATAAAAATATTTATGTCTACACACTAACGCTGGGTCCTTCGTCAAAATATTCACAAAAAATATCACATTAACTTCCATCCAATAATTTTACTAACCACTTATATTTCCAAAAAGCTACTACGAAACATCTACTAATAACACTATAACCCCCCGGTATTATCAAACCTTTAACGTAAAGGGAGTTTTAGTGACAAGAAAATGTATTACCAATAATTCCAACAACATTGCCATTAAACTGAATTGTTATTTAAACCATAAGATTTTCATCTGATATTTAAATTTAGTTTATAATAAATTTTCTTGTCACTAAAACTTCCTTCAAGTTAAAGGTTCATTTAAAATGTTAATAATACCGGGGGTTATACGGCTAATATTCATAATTCGGTTATATAACATATGATTATGTTATCACATCCTATTGGTTGTTTGGAGATCGTATGTTTTGAAATTCTTGTCACTAGAGATTATACACTTTGAAACTATTTCTAATATTAAATGCAAAATACAATAAGATATTGAACGTATTGAAATGTATGAATTTATAATTGTAACAGAGCTGGGCCGAGTACTACACAAATGTACTCACATATTTTCGAGTACGAGTATATTTAAAGTCGAATTTTCGAGTCCTCTTGTACTTGTACAATATGAATACCGGAGTACATCGTCGTGTAATAATAAAATATTAAAAATATGTATAGATAATCCCTACAAAGGATAAATGTTGACAGAAATATCGCAATGGAGGTTCATGAAATGGTATTTAGATATTTAAAAGTACTGATACCGAAGTGTCAAACAGGATACCTAACAATTTAGATTATTTTCGATCTTTAAAACAATTTTATGGGATTATTGGTAAACCCAATTACAAAGTAATTTTATAGGTTTGCCATTTTTGAATACATTTAATAAAAAAAATTAGTTGGAATTGTTGGAATCACAGTGGAATGAATTAAGATTCTACAAGTGGAAAGAAAACTATGGAGATGAATTTGTTTATACTTTTTGGAAAACAGGATATAACATTCAAGATACTGGTGAATCGTACCCATTTAGGAAAATTGCAACTTTTGTCCTAAAATTATTAACCTTACCTAAAAGCAAAAAAAGGTTTGCAAGTAATGAAGTAGTCGAACATGTTTTTTCTGTAGTGAATACTGTTAAAACAAAATTAAAAACAGATTATCTGTTGCTTTATTAAACTTATTAATCACTTTGTGAACTTATCTATGCACATAATATGTGCTATTAGAATTTCACAGCATCATAAGTCTGATATGTATTAAAAGTAAAACACTAAAAATATTTTGTCACCTATTGAGACTGTAACGATAATAGACAATACTAGTGATGAATTTGTAACTAACTATTCAAATCCAAGAACACTACTAACCATTTTTGGATTTTGATTAACTAACTAGTAGCTTTATTGCTTTTTTTTTTAAATTTAAGAGTTTATATTTGTTTTCCTTTAAATATATGTTGTCCTTATAGGCAGTTGCATCGAGATACATTATTATATAAATTTAATTATAAACAGTTTTTTCATAAAAAATAAAAATTTTTAGTCATAGTATTTATTCATATAAAATTAGCCATATCACATGTATGATTGATTCTTTTTGATATAGTTAACGAACTAATGTACATTTGCAGTGACGCATTAAAATATTTAAAAAAAACTAATGACAGAATTTCTTTTCTGTTACAAAATTTCAATAAAACAGTGTAAAGCACAATACAGTTTTTTTTGCTTAATGAATTATGCAAACAAATTCAATAATATATATGTTGACTACACGACCACGTAAAATATCATATAATCAATTATTCATAAAATCGATAAGTAGTTCTAATAGGTATGCCCTACAAAATATGATCTTCTTTCAATTTATTGGAAAACCCATAATAATGTAAATATAGTATTATTAATCTGGGAAACACATGAAAGAAAACGTGTGATTTAAATGACAAATGAAATTATTCTTATTAATACAGAAACAGGGACCGCTCTGGCGTTTATGCCGTCCCGGACAAAAAATAAATTGCCGCCCCTTTTAAAGTTATTTATTTCTTAATAAAATATGGTTTTAATTTGCAATAAAAACGTATATTTAAAAAGAAACAAGTACTAAAACTTAACATTTGGTACAAAACTTTATAAATTAAAATAAAATAGAGTTGTAGTACCTATAGATACCTAGTTGTTATATTTTAAAAATATTTATTTAGTTTTAAACATACAGGGTGCAAGTTTGCCGCTATTACAATTTAGATATTTTTCTTACTTATACCTAAAACCTAAATAGAAAACAAAAAGGTAGATACATAGAACCACAATAATACATTGTTTGCTTGAGTTATAATCGGAAGAATATTTTTTTCTCACATTTAATTCTGCAAAATTTTCTTATTACCTCTTTCAAGTTTATTTGATCAGCAATTTCATGTTCGTTTGCAAAAACGGCCAAGCCGTATAGTCGATTTTTCGTAGTAGTTGAACGTAAAAAGGTTTTGATTAATTTTAATTTCGAAAAACTTTTTTCTTCACTTGCTCCTGATATTGGAATGGTCTGTAGTATTCATAAGGTAATACTAAGATTTGGAGCAAAATTTAGCATTGTTATTATTTTAAGAACATCACTTGGACTTTCTTTTTTGCCCAAAAAGTGCACAAACTGCAGAAATTTCCTGTACTAATTCTGGACCGTTAATGTCAGCTGATTCACCATCAGACAAAATATTTATCTTTGCAAATCTTTATCAGTGTCTCTTTAGTCATGGTTTTCAAATCATATATATTATATAGAGATTGAAAATGGTTACTATGGTGATTCATTTGTTCATATTGACTATCTAGTGCGTTTAATACTTGATCAATAGTATAGAAAAAAAATTCTATTTTGTATTTTTCATTGGGATCTTTGATTGGTTCATCCCTTGCCTCATATGAAAAGTTGCCCTTTTTCATCTTACGCGGTGTCGCGGCGTTGTTGATTCAAAATTGGCTCCAATGTTAATTTCATCAGCCAATTCTCTTGCGTCAATAATAATTTCATTGAAAGACTTATCTGATCGAAGTTTTTTAAAGAAATTTTTGCAGTTCTCTGGAAGATCAAGTGCTTATTTTATATCAAAATCTTTTGTTTACATAAGCTAACTTATGGGATTAAACAGTTTAAAATCTTATTCCATATGACTATTGAACATAAAAATTTAAATTGTTTAATGCAACTTAGCAAACCCGAAGCTTCGTCTCTTATTGATATATCGATGTCTTGGTTTTCATAAATGCTTAGCAAAGCGTCGTATATTTCACCAAGTTGAAATCTTAAGGGCGTTAAAGATTCTATCTTGCTTTTCCATCGAGTGTCACTCAAAGATTTTAATGTTAATCCTTGGACATGTTTTAAAAATATTGCCCATCGAAAAGTAGAAGAAGAAAAAATAAATATATTTTTTGGAGCGTATTAAAAGAAATTGGCTGCTTCCAAGGATGCTTTTGACATATCATTTACCATTAGATTGAGCGAGTGGCTACTGCACGGAACGTAGAATGCTCGTGGATTTAAATTCCTAATTCTAGATTGCACTTCTACATTGTTGCCTCTCTTGTTAACCCCGTTATCATATCCCTGCCCTCTTATACCTTGCACATCAAGTCTCATTTCATGAAGCTCTTCAATTACAATTTCATATAGTTGTCTTCCTGTAGGTCTTTCCACAGGTGAGAAACCTAAAAAGCTTTCGTAGATTTTTATTTCGACATCGTTTGAGAATCAGACTTATTGATGGAAACATATCTAATTATCAGGGTCATTTGCACCACCTTACTAACGTCAGAAGTGCAAGCTAATATTATGGGATAGTATTTCGCTTTTTCTATTTCATCAATAATATGCGATTTTACACTTTCGTGAAACAAGTCTATTATCTCGTTTTGAATGTTTTTTCCAAGATAGTGAGCTTTGATTTCCTCTTTTCTAAGCACTCTACGTACGTGTTTCTCCATGACGGGGTCAAATTCAAATAGCAATTCAATTATTTTTAAGAAGTTGCCGTTATTATGCTCAAACAGCTTGTCGCTTGTACCTTGAAAAGCCAAACAACTTTTACCGAGCATTTTAGTAATTGCTACAATCCTTAGAAACACCTCGTACCAGTAATTATTTTCAGCGTTAGTAACTCTTTGGGCAGCTGCATCTATAGTTGTACAAGACTTTAACCATTGACTAAGTTCTAGCCAGGATTTTTGAGCCTGAATATGATTTTTAGAAATTTCGTGATCCTTTAACTTTAAAGTTTCAACGATGTGCTTCCATCTTTTAAAATTTTCTTTTGAAAGGGAACTTGACACACGGCCGTAAATTTTGCAGCAAAAGCAATAGGTATATGCAATTTTTTGAAGTGGAGTACACCAGCCAGTCTCTTATAACTTGATCACCAACAATCTCTGATGTTTCCGTGTTTTCCTTTTTATCTGAATTTTCGGTGATATTTGTTTTGGTACTAATGGTACTACCAGACCTACCCTGTACATAATTGTGCAGAGCTCCAGCTTGTTTTTGCTTTTGGGTTTCCTTTTCTAGACTTCGCTGATGGCCGGACAATTTTCTTTGAGCGTTAGACATTCTAAAACAACAAATTAAACAGTGCAAAATACGCTAGTTAAAATAAGCCACAGCCGGCGTTACTAAAAATAAAAATTGGAGAAATCTTCAAATCCAATTAGTCAGTGACTTAGCCTGTCTCACAGTTTTGAAAAATAAAATCTCTAGTTTTAATTATCTACTTAAACTGTTTCTAAATATAAAAACGCATTTCTTAACGTTTCAGGCTAATTTCAACCCCACTTTTGGAAAAAATAGTTAATACGTTTAATAATTAAAACTGGGCATATCATTTTTTGTAAACTGTGGGACAGACTAAGCCACCATCACCGACTAATCGTATGTGAAGATTTTCTTCTTCTTTTATCACAAAATTATAATTTATTAATTAGTAGGATTTTTTCAAAGATTCTTTTAGGTGTGGTGGATCCCAACAAAATGGAAAAATTGCAGACCACCACAACAAACATATAAAAACTAAATATTTAAAATAGATACCTATCTAAAATATTTGAATTTTTAAGATGGATTTTTTGTATCTCTTTTTTCGCGGCGAAAACCCCAAATAAATTAATAAAATCCGTCACAACAAACATACAGATATTATTTAAAAATGTATAAGTACGTATTGTGGAAAATATTTCTGAAAATAATTCTTTACCACTTAATATAGGTATTTGCAGAAGTACTTATCTTTAGAAATTGACAAAACACACAGAAGTCACAATCCCGAACTAAACTGTTAAATAATTTAAATATTTTAAACTTATTTCAAGGATATGTTATCACCGGCACCGACGCATTTCCAATAATAACACAATTGCGCTTAGATGACTCATTATATAGTAAGGCGCAAAACATGTCCATGCATGTTATATCAGTTCCTATTTTAAACAAGTAACTATATACCTACAAGTTCATGCAGGGTCATGCGCATCTTTTAACTATACGTCTTGTTTTATTTCAAAAATAAATATGCTTTTTTTAAAAAGGTGTTTTAATATTTTTCTAGCTTTAAAACATAACAAACCACAAAAGATTAAATATAAATTGCATAGTACTTAATTTCAGTTAGGTAAAAAATCAACAAGTAGTGTAAAATTTATATTAATTGAGATAACTAATTTATCAATATTTGGTTCACATTCAGGGGGGCGAAAATGCCTCCCTTGGTTTGCCTCCTCGAGCGGGTTCGCCTCTAAAGCGGGCCCTGATAGAAATGCCTATATAAGTATTATATGTGGCAAAGTGTATAAACAATATTTTGATTATGAAAATAAAAGAGACAGAATTGTCACGATCATCAGGATTTTACCTGTTCTTATGTTCAAAACAAAAATTGATTTGGTACATCACATAACAAAAAAAAAATAGGATTGTCAGTTGGCATATATCACTAGTTAATTAAAGATAATGATCACACTATACCTACTGCTGAATAAATTGTCAAATACAGGTTTTTCATCTCTTTTACTATTAATATTTTATTCTTTTTCTAATAGGAAGCAATATGTGCCTATAGTGAATTCCAGTCGATCGAATAAACTGCAAAATCGGGTGTTTTTCAAGGGTCCATTCTTGGACCCTGCTGTTTAATATGTTTATTAATGATACTGTAAATATTACAGACGTCTGTTGCTTGCTTTATTCTGACATAAAATGTTCAAAATAATTTTTTAAACTTAAATGCGTCTAACTGTAACGTTATGACTCATACAACTAAAACTAATCTTATTCTGTTTGACTATAGAGTAGGCAACTTACATTGCTTATAAATAATCTAGTAAACGAGGCACTTCAAAGCTGTTGGCTATATAATTAGACCAATGTTAATGGTAGGGATTTAAACATTTTATATTTTGCTTTTGCAAGGTCTAAACTTGAATATGCATCCTTAGTCTGGAACAATTATTACAGAAATCACATTCGCTATCTAGAAAATGTACAAAGGCGATTTATAAAATTATTGTTGGTTTAAATCTGACGGAGTATATCCGATTGTTGGTTTTCCACAGTTAGAGCTCTTAATTAGATTTTCTATGACTACTCTTAACAATAAGAGTAATTATTATCCACATATATTTCTATAATTTTTATGTACATTAAATTTTCATGTTTCAAATTTAAATTCCAGAAAATTATAATAAAAACTGAGAAGTTTGCACAATAAATTCTATCAAAGAATGCTACAATAACTGAATCTCTGTTTTTCTTTTTATTTTTAATAATTATTTGTAATATTATTCATTTGTTTTATACTGTAAAATTTTATTTCAAATGATTTCTTTTTCTTGTGAGTTTGTCTTGCTCTATAATTGGGTTTACCAGCGTATGATAATAATAATAATTATTCCAGAAAATAACTTTTTTCTGCATAATTTCCACTTACTATTCTTCTCCACAATTTTTTCTTTTATTTATATTATATATACAGGATGTTATTAATTAGTGCTATGATATAAAGTGTTGAAAAATCCTCGGAAAATTTCTAAGTTAGATTCATAACTGCTATAAAGTTATTTGGTAGCTAGTAAGGACAGGATATTTTAATAGATGTCTTTAAAAGCATCAAGAGGAATATATCAAAAATGTGGTACATGTGTGTAAAATGGGAAAATAAGTGAAAACCCAACGGGTTTGTGGTATGCGAGATTACTACCAGGAGGAAAAAATTAAATATATTTAACATATCAGTTATAAAAAAGAAAAAAATAACTGTTTCAACTGTCTATTTCAAGGAATTATAGCTCATCTGTGTGATTTTTTAGAACAAATACTTCTATACAAAACATTACCTGCTTTCTGAGTGTCTTATCTATCACCACCTGAATTTGGATACCCTGTATAATAATGATTACATTTTAAATTTATGTTCTTTATATACTATATTTTGGATGAAACATAAATATATTTCGATTTTCCATGGAAGACTTTCAAAAAGATTTATAAAACTCAAGTACTTAGATCTTTATTCGACAATAAAGTCGGTTTTACAAGCAAGACATCAACAGGTCTATCTATCTCAGAAAAGGCTTAAAGTGAAATGTTGCGTAGCCACTATAAATATATTGCGAGTCGTAAAACAAATATGAAGGAAATCTGGATAATCTGGCACCTGGTATTACATATTGTCGAGTGTCACAGACGGATACAGGCACGCGCTGCCTTTGGGCCGTTAGCAGCTCCGGGTCCGGAGTTATAGTATCATAAATCCCCCGCCAACGCGCTGCTGTCGACAGTGTTACTCGCGCCACTCCACTAACCACTGCTAACAACTCCCAAATTGCCATTTAGATATCACTTCGAGATCTACATTCTCTATAATCTACCCAGAATCTAAACCAAAATCATTTCTAATTATTCCTTTTAATAAGTTAAGAAAAATATTTTCAAATGAATAACTTCAGTGTTATTTAATGCATGCATATGTTAATAAATTCAGTTTTTGTGTTTTTTTCGGAAGTTTTAATTGAAAATTAATTAAATAGATATATGTTACGCAGCTACTGCATATGATATAGTGATCGAATAAGGGTGAGGAAACAATAAATAAACAAAGTACAGTATGTAAGGAAAAGCGTTTCTTCTCTTAATTAAATGTGAAGGCCCGGATGAACTGAATTGTATATTTAAATTTAAATTTTCATATGAAATTCGTTTGATCAATTTTGTGATCAGGACTAATTTGAAATCGTCAAAAATGTTCGCCTAGTTAAGTATTAATATAAATACAACTAGCTTAGCGTATAAGAGGCAGTTGAGTGAATATTTCTGATGGTTTCAAACTGGTACGAGGCTACTGTTCGAACAAACTTAATGAGTATTAATGAACAACTAGTGTACAACATGTTAGGTATTAATATACGTCAATTTAACAAAATATTTTTTTGCTGAAGATTGAATATTTTAGAACACAATTTTTTATGGTTTACAATAATCTATTTATAATTTCCTTCACTCTTATTAAAACGGGAAAATCACATTTCTTATGATAATTCAGCACCTGTTGCATCCATATGGTTAAAAAACTAATCAGATCCAAATTTGTGGCAAATTTAATAAACAAAGAAACCGCAATATCATACGTTTTTCCGACAACGCATTCATTTTGATCAAATAGGTACATACGTACAAGGTGTGTTTCACTTAATATAGAAAACATGTCAATAACTTCTTTTTTTATAACAACAATTTTTTTTATTCGACTGTATTGAAAAGTTTGTTTTTTGATTCTAATATTTGGACGAAAATATCATAATAGATATTACTTTTTGTTGTGGTTGCTAGGCGACCATATTTCCGACCGAAAAGTACTTTTCGTTCTAGGACGAAAAATACTTTTCAGACGGTAAACAGTTTTAAACAAAATAATGATCAATATGCATGTAAACAATTGAAACAAGTTCGGTGAACTCGTCCCGTCATGGGTCATGATATTCTTATTAGATTGTGTCAAAATGACATGATATCGAGTACGATCAGATTTCTTCTCACAATCCATTAAAAAATAGCATATACAGGGCGTCCATAATTAAGTACTTTCCTTCAAGGGAGCAATATAAAATTAAAAAAATAAGTTGGGTGTTGCTAAATCAGTTCACAAGGAGGCTACAACTCCTTAAATGAGGTAAGTACAACACAGTTATTTGCCAATACATTCGAAACGTTTTATGTTATAAAAGTTAAATTTGGACCATATTACGATCTTAAATTGTACTATAAGGTCGAATATACTGAATCGGTCCCGAAGGTATTACATATCCTTCTTGATGAGTGAAAAACAAATAACTAGCCAAGAAAATGCTAATATAAATAAATTTGTTAATAGAATTAGTTCGGAGTCCACGCTAACCTGTAGGTCCCTAGATAAGAAGGGCCTATTGTGGCCGTCTAGGGTTCAAAATACTAATATTATCAAATTGCTAATAAGTTTACGGATGCAATAGAATTTAATGAGAAAAAAATTAATAATTATATATTTATATATATATATATATATATATATATATATATATATATATATATATATATATATATATATATATATATATATATATATATATATATATATATATATATATATATATATATATATATATATATATATATATATATATATATATATATATATATATATATATATATATATATATATATATATATATATATATATATATATATATATATATATATATATATATATATATATATATACATATACAGGGTGAGCCACGGTGGGTGGAGTATTAGAAGTATATGGAGAATGGATCAACTGATTGCTTTGAAATTTTGGTTACCAAGATAATAGTATGATCTCTCCAACTAAAATATTTTCAAAAGTGCAGTGTTGCCACTTATACGTAAAACTGGCAACATCTTCGTTATTTTAAATGGAATACCCTGCATATTTTTGCATTTTTCTGGATCGTCGTCTCTTTCTGAGTAACTTTTATTAATATTTCCCTATACCTATCTCAAACCATTTTCGAGATAATAATTCTTTTCTGAATTTATTGCCAAAAATTTGACTTTCAGTAAATCGCGTTTTCTCCTACATACGCAGCAATTAAAAGATAATTTTTTAGTTGCGGCTAGGCAAGGCCTGGGGGCATCTCCTTCATTAATCAAATGTTTCGAATATCATACAGGGTGAGTTAGAGAACGCTTTCTACAAGTGACTTAGAAAAATGCACGAAAGTCAATTTTTTTAAATGGAATGCCCTATATATTATTACTGATTCAGAAAAGCGATACATTTACCTCTTTAAAAAGGTAATATACTCTATACCTAATGCACACCGTTTTCGATTTATGGGCACTTTTCTGTAACCTTACCAAGAATATTAGTCTTCTGGTATATCATAACGGGTGGGCCATGAAATTTTTGTTTTGTCATTTTGTAATGACAACAGATGTTATTTTACTAAATAAATTTGACGTTAGTGATATTTGCACCTAATTTGAATAGCTATGTAGCACAAATATGGCAGAAAATAATTATACAAACACGGTTTTAATTGATTTGTTTATTATCCATGGACAGTGCAATAAGATTATCAGCAGAACTTGTAGAAGATTTAATGAGAAATATCCGAATTTGCCGCAGATCAGAGGAATCTCCATGATCTCCATGATAAAAATAACATGTAGGTTTCATATCTATTAATAAGAAAACTTAGTTTTTTCGTCTCCTGTAAAACTGCTAATTTGGAGATAAGAGGTATTGTTTCTTAAGCGTCGATATATATATATATATATATATATATATATATATATATATATATATATATATATATATATATATATATATATATATATATATATATATATATATATATATATATATATATATATATATATACCTCCCCCCCCCCGCCCCCCCCCCCCCCCCCCCCCCCCCTCCCGCCCCCCCGGGCCCCCGCCCTCCTCCCCTCCAAGGCCCCCCCCCCCCCCCCCCTCCTTCCTTTTTCCCCCCTCCGGCC
>JANEYF010001031.1:132500-502500 GCA_029963845.1 Rhamnusium bicolor
ATTCCTTCAGGAGTTATAAGGACTTCTTGGCTTTGTCAGTTTATGCTTTATATATTTAACATTTATTCGATCTTTAAGGAATTTTTTTCAAAACTTTTTTATTTTGGTCCGAAGAGACTGAAACTTTTGCATAGGATGGTAGACTGCCAAAGTCGACAGGGAGTATTTGGAATGTTTTTTATTTTCGAATCTCTATTTCTCCACAAGTTATTTATACTTTACATATTTAATATCTATTCGATCTATTAAGAAATTTTTTTTCAAAACGTTTCTGTTTTTTGTCCAAAGGGGACTGAGACTTTTGCACAGGATAACAGACTACCAAAGGCGACGGCGAGTGTTTGGGGGTGTCTTTCATTTATTTTTTTCGATCTCTACATCCTTTCACGAGTTATAAGAACTTTTTGCTTTTGTCAGTTTATGCACCATATATTTAACATCTATTCGATATTATAAAGAATTTTTTGTTTTTTCATCCAAATGGACTGAAACCTTTGCACAGGATAGCAGATTGCCAAAGTAGATGGGAGTTATCTGGGGGTGTTTTTTTCATTTAGTTTTTCGATGTCTACATCCTTTCATGAGTTATAAGGACTTTTTAGTTTTGTCAGTTTATACTTTACATATTTAAAATCTATTCGACCTTTTAAGGATTTCTTTGAAAAAATTTTTTTTTGTCTTTGAATTTCACGGGGCGTCGATCTGCGGGGTGGCAGATGTCACACCGGAAAAGACCCTT
The DNA here is from genome assembly GCA_029963845.1 of Rhamnusium bicolor. Taxonomy (NCBI): domain Eukaryota; kingdom Metazoa; phylum Arthropoda; class Insecta; order Coleoptera; family Cerambycidae; genus Rhamnusium; species Rhamnusium bicolor. Next base: position 133,240 of record JANEYF010001031.1, read on the forward strand.
TAAATGGTAAAGAAGTAGGCTTTTCTACATAAGACATAAATTTGGAATCCCTGAAAAAGTTGACATTTTAATTATGCGCCAATTACGTCGCCAATTATCTGTCGCCGTTGAACGGTGTGTCATTCCCTACACACACACCAGAGGATCGATTCTTGACCATTCGGTAAGACCAAAGTTATTCGTTTGCTAGCGAATATCGTAAAAAGTTATTCTTGACTCATTGTTGATTTGCACATAAGATAAAATGAAATCGCTTCGCAACGAGCGGTTTAGTAACATTCACAAAATGATATAGGTGTAACATAACCAGATTTATTTTTAAAGAAATTGAAATCAGTGAAAGCAAAACGCGTTATGTTGGTACCATGAACGAATTAAATTATTAAATTAAATAAAGGTAATACTCCCTTCATCCCTAAAGATACTTTGGTATACTTTGTGCTGGCTACACATTTAGAAGCAATAGATACACACTCAGTATCAACTATGCTAGAATTAATTACTGCTTTAGAAAAAATCCCAGTTTCCCGACCGAGGATAAAACGCGCGACTCTGGGGTTATTGTGTCTTCACCACTCGGCTACGAAGCCTCAATAATCATGTTAAATCAAAAAATTTAGTTAATAAGAAATATAATTAAATAATTTTATGTACGACCGGTCTTAACTGGTAACTTTATATAACTTTATAATAAATCCGATATTTCTTTAAGCAGGTATTCTGTTAACATTTTTTGTTGCTTTCCCAATTCAATTTTCCTTTTCCATTTAAAATACCCGCATTTAATAACCAAACTAACAATAAGCGAAAAAATGTCAAACATATTTATGTCCTGAAATTAGATAGACACAAATTTAAGTTGTTTTCATATTTACCAATCGCACATTATAACATATTACCAGCTCGATAACGAATATGAATTAAGAATTGTAAAATTCCGAAGTCCTCGTTAAATGACATTCGTTTCTTAGCGAATGTGCAATATAACGAAGGAAGTCAAGAATTGACCCTCAGTGTACATCTACACCGAAATGCCAGCTTTACTGATGGTGGAACTGATAGTTTCGATGGAAATTTCCAGTTAGGAACATATTTTGCCCAAAAGTGGCGAAAAGTTTATTTTTAAAGTAGATAAAATAGAATATTGCATACAACAATATAACAATTAAATCATATACAAAGATGATTTAAGGTACTTCATTTTGCTTATTTTATTTATGCACTAACTGTATGTTTACAATCTGATAAATGGTGAATGAAAAATTTATAATAAACGAAATATACGACAGCACTTCCCACGTAAGTCTGGAAATTGCGAAATATATGTCTAAAACAGTTAACATACGTTGGATACCTACGAGACATATTCGAAACAAAATGCAAAACACATACGTCTACCTTGATTTTCTGACTTTCGAATAAAATGTTACTTGCAGGTCACGGGTGACCAAAATAGCGACAGATTCCTCGTCGAGCCATGTCTATTCATATCTTCTACCTGACCCCTGTGCCATGTACCGGATTGGCAGCGAGATTTGGTAACTCCAGTTTTTATTTTCTTTTCATTAATGATACACAGTGAATAAGAAAAAATCCAAAGGTATTCAATGTATGTATTTTAAAATTATTAAGACTCACGGTACTATAAAGACATACAATTGGAAATAAATGAATTCAACTGTTCGTAAACTTCAAAAAACTGTTTATATAAAGTTGGTTATGATATTTTTTTTCAGTTTGTTGTATGTGAGTATATTTTAAGATATGTATGTTAAACTTCAAGGCTAGATTGCCAGTTGAACATATTTTTTAATATATTCTTATCAATATACTACTGTAAATAATTGAGAATAGTCTAATATTATCAGTATGTGGATTATAAAAAATCTTAAGGGGATTTATAATTTTGTGCTTTTTGCGTTATTTTTATATGCTATCATAGGAAAGAGACACAAAAAAAAAAACACGAAAATGGAACCACAGTAATATTCATTTATTTTGCTATAGTAGATATGAGTAAGTAAATTTTTTCCTTAATTTTTAACTTTGAAGAAGATAATTATATTTAAATTGTGCATTTTACAGGAGCTGGTAAAGAGTCTTAAATACCAGATTCGTACATATTTAATATTGTACAGAGATTGAGTTGCAACCGTAGTATACACAAAGAAAGACAGGACAATGAAAGCAGCCATTGGATTAATAATCTGTAACGTAAAAAAGAAGAATGTTGTTAGATATAATTATGCGTTGAGCTCGGGCGGAGGTATCGGTTTCCAGTGACTGCTTTTATGCAGACCATGACAAAGAGATTTTTTTTCATTTTAAAAAGTTAATACGTAAACTAGTCGGAAAATGTATGACAAAAAACAAAAATAAACATAAGCCAAATTTGAGGGTGACGTCACACTATGTTTTTTCTTTATAACTCGTAAACGGCTGGAGATATCTAAATTCTGTAAAGACATTTGACTGACATGTGAATGTAACATTATTATGTATTTTTAACAAGCGATCACAAGAGTAAACGTATATTATTAATATTTGCTGTAAATGTTCCGGAGTTAATCTCCGGCGCTTATCATTAAAAATCCTTTTATATTGTGAGAAGGACCGATGTTTACATATGTAATTTGCGCATACTTAAAATATATGAACATTTTCAGAGATTCCACATTTATGTATTGTGTAGAAAGGTCTACTTCTTTGCCATTTAAAAGGTCATCTGCCACTCCGCAGACCGACGCCCCAGGATATACAGAAACAAAAAAAGTTTTGAAAACATCTTAAAAAGATCGAATAGTTGTTAAATATGTAAAGCATACATTGACTAAACCAAAAAGTCCTTATAACTTTTGAAGGGATCCCCAGCAGCATAACTTTTCTGGCCCAATATATGTCAGAAATACTGGGTCAACATATAAACATCAGATTTCATTATATTGGTCTTACAATTCTTGTCAATATTGCGCATATGTTTGATTTCTTTATTGGAGAAATGTTATATCCAATATTGCGCCTATGTTTGGTTTCATTTATTAGAGATTTATTAGGGAAACGTGGATTTATTAATATAGGGCATACAATACTTTATTAGATTTTTAATAAAAAATACGATAAACTTAAGTTATCTAGCTCTTCTGCCCCTTATCTGTCCTTTATCTCTGCTAGAGAGGAATTGATCGCTGGATTTCCAAGTTGTTGGCCTCAGGAATTTTTTTTCTAACTGTACCTATAGAATTAAATAATTATTAGTACTAAATCCTCTCCTCTTTTGACCATGAACTTACGTAGAATGGGGACAAAAAAACAAAAAACATAGTAACATTACTAATGATATGTGGTGATCTTCATGGACTTAAAACGTATTACTATTACAGATATGCATAACAAAATCAGAGTATACAAAATCACAACAACGATGTTATGTCATTCGCCATTTTAGGTGACCCCACACCATGCATATTTGTTGTGCAATGCGGAACCAAATACATCAATTTTACAGTCCCAATAGATTTGATAGGTGTATTTTAAGAATAGGATTATTTAGATACATATATTATACATCTGATTAATTAACAATATATGCAGTGTGTTATTTTACTGCTATGTGAAAATATAGAAAATAACTATCAGTTCAAAAAAGTTATTTGTCTGTTTTAGTCATATATACCTGTTTATATTGGGTCGTCATCTCGCGTAGTGAGGTTTATTGTTACTTATTTTGGTTAATATTTTTGTTGAACAAATATTTGAACATTTTTCACCATAACTGGTAAACTATATGTAGTTGATAATTCAGCGCCCTCCGTGAAATAAATATATTTCACCCCTATCTCACCCATCGGTTAAAGTATTAGGAGTTTTGGAGTTTTTCCTTGCAGGCTGATGAAGATATACAGATAGATAGGTCCTACATTGGTGAAAGATATATTTGTACATAATATGACAAAATTTCAGAACAATATATGCCCAATAGTGGTCATGTGTGTCATATTTTGTGCTGCAAGGAATGTAGATATCGAAAAAATATTTGAAAAAATACCTCTACACTCCCTTTGGGGGTTTCAGTCCCTTTGGATGAAAAACAAAAACGTTTTAAAACAAATGCTTTAAAAAAAATCGATCGATCGATCGAATATGTGTAGTATACAGGGCGTTCAGCAAATAATGGTATCCCTGTTAACAGATGATAGAAAAATTAATTTTAAGCAAAAAGTTTCATGTGAACATGGGGTCTTAAGGGCTTTGTTTCCGAGATATAGGATGTTAAGGTATCCAGAAAAAAAAAACAGAAAATGTTATATCTCTGAAAGTAGAAGAGATATGTTAACCAAACTTAGTACACATTGCCACTATATGAACTACAACGGTTTCAAAATATCAGGCTTCTGAAGCATCCAGTAGAGGAGATATGGGTAACTATATCTAAAATATGGTGAAGAAAATTGTATCACCCTGTAGAATAACAAATTTGCATTTTTCAGTTGCAAAAAAAAAGTATCTCGAGTTTTTTTCGTATGAGGCACCGTTTTGCCGCAAACTATCTTTTTTATTTGTATATCAGCTCAATACTATTTTTGAACTTGATAAATCAAGTACGCGATCAATATCAATAATATGACATTTGTCATCAAAATGTGTTAATTCAAAATTGTGTTTAAATACAATCAATTTTGTTCCTCTTTTACTGCTGGTGGCATTTCTCTTTTACTTCAAGATACCAGGGTTTTCTTTAAGAAAGTACTACGATATGATATTAATACATGGGGAATCTCGGTGAAACCCGGTGAGACCGAGGCGGTATCTACGTACAACGATTTTTAACAAGGTGGCTACCTTCAAGAAATGCTTTCGTAGAGATGGGTAAGCCTTTGCTAGAAACTGGCGACATTGTTCCCAAATGTTGCGGATTGCACCGGAAACATAAGAGCAAATTTTGTATGCTGTAGAGGAATATCCGTCATTAAGTATCCGAAATCTTGCCCTTCGTTTCATTTGGAAAGTCCACAGTTTATCAAAAAAAAAAAAACAATTGTTACACCCACGCCATATTCAGAGAACTGTTGCCTGCTGATACTTTGCCTGAAGAAAATTTCTGCCGGTGGTTTATAGCTTGTGCGCAAGCTAATCCCAATTTTAAGTACAACATACATTCATCAAACGAGTCAACTTTTACTCAGAATGGACTGTGGAATTTCCACAACTCACATATTTGGCGCGACGAAAATCCACATTGTACAATTCAACAAAATACTCAGCACAGATTTTCTATTAACGTCTGGGTTGACATAATTGGTGATTTCCTGGTTGGCTCATATATTTTACCAACACGATTAATTGGGCAAGTACATTCAGATTTCCCTGTAAATAATTTATAGGAACTGTTAGACGATGTTCCCTACAAAACACCATTAAATATGTGGTATTTGCATGACGGCGCATCCGCGCATTCAAGTCATATGGTATTTGAATATTTACATAACACGTTCGGAGACAGGTGGATAGGAATAAATGGTCCTCACAACTGGCCTGCGCGCTCACCTGATTTGGACCCCATTAATTTCTTCTTTGGGAACATTTTAAAAGTTTTGTTTATGCGGCTGACATCATTGATAAAAATGATTTAGAGCACAAAATGTTTGAAGAGGCAAATAATATTCGCCAACTACCCGGAATATTTCAAAGGGTGCGAAAAAATCTGATTCCGCAGGTGTCAGTTATATGTAGAGAGACAAGGTGCATACTTTTAACAACTACTTTAAGACTAGAGGGTGGGCGCATTCTCTCGTTTGTCTCCGTTAAAAAATAAAAGGCTTTCTACCAAGTCACTGCCTCATTTTGTAAGTTTTCAAATAAATACAAAAACAATATTAAGCCGACATAAAAATAAATAAGATAATTTGCGACGAAATGGTACCATATAAGAAAAAAAACCAAGAAATACTTTTTCTTTGCAATTAATGCATTGAGATATTCTATCAAATTTATTATTGTACAGGCTGATACAACTTTCTTCACCATATATATGATATTAGTTACCCATACCTCCGCCACTGGACATTTTAGAATCCTGATATTTTAAATGATCGTTGTATTTCATAGTGACAATGGCACTGAGTTTGGTTAACATATCTCTTCTACTTTCGGAGATATAAAATTTTTCGTTCATTTTTTTCTGGATATTTTAACACCCTATATTTCGGAAACTAAGCCCTTGAGACCCCATGTTCACATGAAACATTTTGCTTAAAATTAATTTTTCTATCATCTATTATTTATTATATATATATATATATATATATATATATATATATATATATATATATATATATATATATATATATATATATATATATATATATATATATATACCATTATTTACTGAACACCCTGTATACTTTTTGTCAAGAAGTTCACATAACTCGTGTAGGGATGTAGATGTCGAAAAAGTAAATGAAAAAAAAACCCACATATCACATGTCGACTTTGGCATTCTACTATCCTGTGCGCAAAAGTGTCAGTCCCTTTAGACAAAAAACAGAAATTTTTGGAAAAATTCGAATAGATTTTTGTTGGCTGACCACATGCGCTTTAATTGCTAGTTACGCCTCTTCTGTAAAGCTATTTGATTGGTTCCTTGTTAAGTGCTACTTAGCGGTAAGTGTTTCAACCCCATATGTAGTGCCCTTCTGATCCCTAAATTTTTATCTATAGACAGAATTACCACCAGTTCTCTTCGAGTGAGAGTTACTAATAAATTGACTTTTTCAACTTTGATTGTTACAAAATTCGCTAAAAATATTACAAGTTAGAATATATTATGACATACATGCATGAACTACGCGTTGATCCATGACCTACAGCCAATCCTGGTTTTAACATCATCAATACCTAAATTCCGGACTCTAATTATGTGGCTAGAGTGTCATTTTGTGCATTATTGCAGCTTCTTAGCTCAAATCATTCAGTCTCTTGTACTCATTAGTGTCACAGTTTATCAGATCATCGCATGTGATATTTACCTTTAATAAAACGCCTGCTACTTTCACATTTTTTTAAAAAGTTATCCGTTCCCTACGAATATTTACTCTTTGGAATGTTTGCGTTTCAGTTTTTTTTTTAAATTAAGGTGTACATCTTAATTAATATTAATTTAAATTATATTTAAATTACACCATTAATCAAAAATGACATTTTGCACATAAATAACACTAAAATTATACCACCTACCTAAAAGACACCAAAATATAGTTGTTTACGAGCTTTAATCAACCTTAATTTCCAGTAAAAGCCCGGTATATAATCAGATTTTGGTATTTGCTGGAAAACGCTGATCCTAGCACAGTATGCTGTGGTCCTTGCATACATCTAATTACTGTTTACCAGGTGTCAAGTTAGTGTGACATTTAAACTGTATTTTCAACCGTGTAAAATGTTTCATTTTATTTTGACAGAAATGAGACGCATTTATTGCACGTTCTCATATACAGGATGTTTCAGGATTAACAGTACAAACTTGAAATCTGAATTCAGGACCTCAAAATAATAATAATAAAAAAAAGTTTCCTATGGAGGTATATGCGTAAACACTTCGTTAAAGAGTTACGCCCTTCCAAAGATGGAGGCTAAAATTAGGTTTTTAATTTTGTTCTCAAATTTGGAAAAAGATAAAAAAAACGAGTTTTGATCGCGATTTTCTACTAAAGAATATTTTTTTCAATCATTCCTTACCTGTAAAATGAGTGAAATCAGCAACTCCCATTATATATTTTTTAACGAACCCGAGTATTATCATATAAAAATGTGTCTTGGAGAGCTTGCTTTATTTAGAAACTCTTTTGTATCGTTTATATTTTTTATTGGACACAGTTTTTGGATAAAAAAGTAAGATAAAGTCAATCCACACAAATTTACAATGCAATTTCCCAAATACCGTGTGGATCGAGACTATTTCTTTTTTTATTCGACGAAAAAAATAAGAGACAAAGTAGTTTACAAATGGTTGGTGATTTCACCCATTTTACCGACAAGGGGTGATTGAAAAACTGTCTATTAGAAGCGTTCCTATTGCCAAAATCCATTTTCTTACTTCTTTCCCAATTTAAGAAAAAACCTTGTTTTAGCTTCCATTTTTAGAGGGATGTAACTCTTACAACGAAGCATTTCCGAATATACATCTTTATTTTGAGGTTCTGAATTCAGATTTTAGGTTTGTCCAGTTAATTCTGAACGACTCTGTATTATTCGACTAAACTATACATGTACATTTTATGTAGAACTTCTTTTTAATTTTTAGCAATATGAGATGAATGGTGACGTTGTGATATTCCAATATATTTGAACCTTCTAAAGATTCATAGGTTATACATTGCTAATTGGCCCAGTTGTGCGCCTATTATAATATGGTCTACTGGAGACCGATCAGGTGATTTGTTAACCGAGCATTATTCTCCTAATGATAAAATAATACAACAAGTTTTAAGCCCTTAGTTGTAGTTTTAAACATTCATGAGCCTCTCTAAAAAGACTAAAACAGAATTCGTTTCATAGGATATCGCACCCCCAAGGAGCCCCAAGTAAGTGCCATTTTGAGTTTCAGTTAAATTTGTAAAGATGACGTTTCTACATAACGTCGACAAATACATCTCCAACTATTTTCGAACTCATAACCCAAACAAGCATCAGACACTAAACTCCTTTTCATTTTCTTTTCATCAAATGGGACATATTGTTAAAAACACTATGAAGTGTTGTCTCACGGTGCCTCCTAGTCCAAATAAATATAGTTTAAAAAACTAAAAAACACGCTTTTAAAGCACATCAAACTAAAAAGTGAAAAATAATTATTAATATAAACTGAAAACAATAATGAACGAAAAATACTAGTATTATTGTGAAAAAGGCGTGGGTTCCTCGATATACGAAAAATATGGCACAAAGCGCCCCACGCAAGTGAAAAATAAATTCACTTTTTAGTTTGATGTGCTATGAAAGCGTGTTTTGTAGTTTTTTTAAACTATATTTATATTGCTTATTGATGCTGATATTATAACATATTACGATCCATCAGATATTTCTGAAAAAAAAAATTTCTTTATTTCAGCCATGGGATTTGAACTCACGCCCAAGGGGTCCGTCGTTTCGCGTCGACTAAGACTTGCCCGCTCTGCCAACGACCGACCGACCTGATAATCACGGAATATACTTACAATATTAAGCCTCTTGCTCTCACGCAGAGGATACGTGAGAATGATCAGGATAATGATATAAATAAACTTATCAAATTATTAAGTAAGTGTACAAAGTTTCAATTAAATCTGTCCGTTTAAAGTGGGTCAAAATCGAGTCCAAAGAGTCGGTTACAAACAAACAAGCAAACAAACATACAAGTGAAGCTAATAAAAGCGTGTTAAAAAGAATGAGACAATCCCAACTCCAAAGAAAATTATCTCGAAAAACTGATTTAGTGGACAGTTTCTGAAGAGTTAAAGATTACTAATCATCTGCTACCGATTGTTTCCACTGTTCAACGTAGGCCTTTGTTTTTGTTTCAAACATTTCAATATAAACTGCTGGCCAACTGAAACTAATAATATAATTCTCTTGTGTAACATTGAAGAAAAATATCTTCAAAACTATAAGAGATATCACGATACGGTCTTGAGGATTTTCTTGTAAATTTTATCAGAATAAAGTGGCCTAACCACGATACAAACCATCCTAGGAGACGTTATATGCAGGGTGCACAATGAAACCCTTGCAATTTTTTTAAATTTCATTGGTTCCGAAAATGTAAAGAAGCAATTGTAGGTTTTTATCTGTAATATTACGATGATTTATGGATAAATTTGAAGAAACGTTTCGGGATGTCTTTTGATATCTCAGATATTTCTAGAGATAACATTTTTTCTGAAAATGAATCACACTTTAAGACATTCACTCACTCTTCAGTGACCAGTTGAAGCAAAGACTTTTTTACTTGAATTCGGTTCAGCAAACATGACTTTAATCATCTCACAATACTCACAATATAAATGTAGTATTCAACATTATCCGAGGGTGGAGGTTTAACGATATACTCTTGATTTTATGGCCAATTTCACAATCAGTTCGACTGCTTTATTTTATCTGAAACATGTAAAATTTTGGACCCAATTTAATTTTAATATAGATGAATGATATTTATAATAACGGCGATGTTAATCAAAATGACGGGGTAGTAGCTTATATTAAAAAAATCCATAAGCTACAGTTGCGATATTATTTCAATTGACGTATCTCGAGTTCTACAAATAAAAATGAAAATAAAAAATAACACTATTTATAACAGCTATTTGTAACAGCTATATATAGACCACCGTCCACCTGCACAGAAAATATTATTAAGGGTCAAATTATTTACAAATAACTAATGCTTTAAATACTGATTGTTATATACTTGTTGGTGATATAAACATAAACCTATTACATGATAATGATGATACGGCAAACGACTATTTGAATGTCATGTATGGATTTACTATTATATCTGCAATAAATAAAATTACTAGGTCACAAGGAAATTGGGTACATGTATAGTATTTGTAAAAAATAGTTTAAAAAAATGTAAATAGTGTTGGCTTTTCTTATGTATTAAATACATACCTAACTGATCACTTTTCTACTTTACTTAGTATATCAATAAATATTTTTGAAAATGAAAAATTTATTAATAATCATAATGTAAGTAAAATCCATAAATTATAAAAAATTAAAAACAGATAAAAATTGTCGGAAATAGGACTATAGGTTAAAATAAAACGCTACCTTGTCTACGGTTTATTTAATACACTTAAACTTGTTTAGGGCTCAATAGCCAATTAATGATGAAAATCCAAAACAGAGAATCTTCCTTTATGACACCTGTAGGCACAACAGTTTCCATCTCAGTAAAATACATTAATAAATTAATAAACATATATGCATATCGACAGCATAACAGATTAAAAATTTCATTACATGTATTCATGACCAGACCGATATAAAAAAAAATATTTTTATATTTTGTTCCTCCTCCTTTCAGGTGACGTTTCTCTCAGCTGGTGCCGAGAACTCGATGACATACCTCACCTTGATTTAATGGTTGAGAAGGACTATATCAGGCTTATTGGCCTGGATTAGCCTGACCGTCGGGAATGGGAAATTCCAGTAAATCCGGCATTTCTCGTTCTCGATAACGGACTCAATATCTTCGGGGAAGTAAGGCAGCACTGCTGTCTGGTTTACCCCGTACGAGTGCATTAAGTGGTAATATAGTACTTGTAATGCCGCGTTATGTCGGTGGATGTTGGTCCAAATCGCATATTTGGGATATGCAGAGAGTAAGTGAATGAGCGATTTCGATACCGAGTTCGTCTGCGGCTCTTTTCGCTGCCTTGAACAATCCTGCTTCCACTCCTACATTTTCATGATATTTTACAAACCGTAAGAGGGGACCTGAACTTCTGAGGATGTTACATACCAGTTACTCAGTACTACTCTGTCATTCGTACATTCTAGGCTCCCATTGACATGGGAGGAACAGTCGACCTAGGATGGATGCTATTGTGAATATTCATCATGTTGCGGGTATTTCTGTCTAATTGGTGTAGCTCGCCTACCATTCACTTAACTACTCCAAAGGAGTAGAGCAGAACTGGAACAGCAAGCATGTTAGTCGCAGACATCTTATTTTTCCCCGAAAGCTCGGAAGACTAAATCTTCAGACACAGTATCTGTATTTGCCACGTAGATATTCCTTTATTTTTTTTACATCTTAAATGTGCCTTTGTTGCACATCCAGAAATGTATAGGTCTTTCGAGCATCCAGATGTCTTAGAATGCTTCCGTCTGTGAACTGCGCATTTTCAGAAAATTCCCCGTATCATCCTCTTTTGAAGTGAACGACTGCACATTTTTCCAACTCGAACTCCTCACCAATTATCCGCGTGTATTCATCGATCATTCTAAACGCGTGTTGTTCATGCTCTCCGGAAGAACAAAGATTAAGTTCGTCAATATAAAATAGGTGGGTGTCATTATGCCTCCGGTCGCTGAGTGGTCCACATGGTCCACGCGGGTTTGGCAGAACTCAACAGACAACGGCAGCAGTGAGATGTAGAAGAGGAGCGGACTCAGAGAATCGCCCTGGAAAAGTCCTCTCCTAAATGCCACATTCACTGTCGTGACCCGCTGTGCACCTGATATTATGGTGAGGCGAGTTTTCCAGAGCGGCAGCAGCTGTTCAATGCATCTCACTGTTGGTGCTGATACCGCAAGACATTCGAGCAAATGTAACAATAACTCGTGTGTTGTTGTGTCAAATGCCTTGAGGCAAGCAATCCAAGCCATCGATAGATCCCGCTTGTATTGCACAGAATCCTGTGTAATACAGCGGTCTGTCAGTACTCTGTCATTGCAACTTGCTATGCCTTTTTTCGCACCACGATGTTTGTATACTTGTTGGAAGACCGGATATAAAGACCTCAGTAGCATTCAAAATAGGTGGAAATACTTTGTAGTAGGAATTGAGGCAAATGATCGGCCGGTAATTCCTGGGGTCGGAAAGATCCTCTTTTTGGGAATAAGCACAGTACGTCCCTCGACGAACCAGTCTGAAATCTGCTGCCTCCCGTTCAACCATGTGTGAAAACTTGCGCCAGCAGCCGGCGGTGAGAAAATTTCTTCCACCACCAATTGTTAATGCCACCTGGGCCCGATACAGCGAAGTTCTTGGTACCAAGAAGTGCTTGTTGGACTTCCTCCGTACTAATTGTCGGGCACACTTCTTTTGGCTCTTCAAACTGTCTGCGGCATGGAGCCTCGAGGTGTGCAATTGCTGGAGTGTCGCAGGTGAATGGACGCGTCGTTTCATAAATTTTCTTCCAAAAAGGTGTCGACATCTTCTACAGCCAGCGGATTATCAACAACACGCTGTGGCTCTTGAAAGAAGCGGGATGGATTTGTACGCAGCAATGTGTTTTGCTTCATACTCCTCACCCTCCTCTTCAACCTTTTCTTTATAGCCATGAGCGTTGAGATCCTATCTAAACAGTGTTGCTTGATGGTAAGCATCCCTGTCAGATTTCGAGTGTGGCGTTGACGTCTTAGCCCGGCTGCTACGCGCCAGATTCTGGAATAAAAACTATACCGCTTGTCATATATTCCACCATACTCTGGATCCGAGATTCATGTTGTACCTTGCCTTCGAAGTTTTGTACACGCCACTTGGCGTTCTTGACCCCGTTTAAAGTGTTAGTTGGCCTCTCACGGGTGACGAGTTGCTCGCGGCGTTGTACACAGCACAGTTGATTTGCCAGATATCTACATCTTCTGGAAATTCCTCATCGATAACAGCGTCCATTCTAGCCAGGTCTTTTAGATTTAGGTTGGCCCTGGTGTTAAGGCTAGCCCTCGTTCTTAAGTCTACATCAGTGAACTCTACAGGAAGTTCCCCATCAGCTGCCAATTGCCGCAGTGGAACTGCGGCTAGCAATTCTTTTAGCTGACGGGTGCCACTTATTTGCATGTACCGGGTCTGACAACTGGTATCATCTATTTTCAAGTATAAGAAGCAATTAATTGAAACAGATTTGGGAAAAATAACATAGTATATACAATTTTAATATATAATTATTATTTTATTCAGATAGCCTCCTTGAACCTCTATGCAATATTTTAATGTTTAAATTTTGAATTATTCATACAATTTCGCTACGATATCCTCCCTCTATTTCATCCGAAATACAAATATTAAGTTCTTGGATTGTATGAGGACGCCTTTGGATTCAAATATCCCCACATGAAGAAATCAGAAGCCGCTAAATCGCGGGAATTGGACACCGTATTACGTCACCAAATCTCGTTATCAAGCGATCGGGAAACATGTCTAGCAACACAATTCGAGTTTGCCTTGCTGTATATGCGGTGCTTGTTGAAACTATATTTGGATTTGCATAATTCTGTCCTTAAAAATACCTCTAACTTGTAAATATAGCGTTGAGTTAATTGTAACAGTTTCATAATTTTTTTCGAAAAATCATGGTCCTACGATACCAAACGACGATACACCACACCATACGGTGACTTTGCGATGATGAAGTGGTTTTTCATGAAGCTGGTGTGGATTTGCCTCAGCCCAGTAACAACAATTTTGTTTGTTATCCGTTTAGATGGAAGTAGACCTTTTCTGATATTAGCAAAAAATTATCTGGTTTTCATCATTCTCTAAAATTTACAAAAATTGCCTGCAGAAAGCAACACGAGCAGGTTTATATGCATATTTTATCTTATGGATGACATGACTGTAAGGATGAAAGTGTAAATCAGAATGAAGAATTCTTCGCAAACTTCTCAGAAATGTTCAAAACAATTGAATGTCTTATGTCTATCGTTTTAGACTTCCTCCCACAGCTTGTATAACACGAGCGTACACTTCCAATAAATTTTGAGCCAACAATCCTTTTATTATCAAAATCTTATTATTGTTTGTGTTGTTAGAATTCTAACATTAAACTAACGATGAAACTTGCTTCCATAACAACCTACTAAAATACGTGATAATTTTGTGTTATATTTTATGTGATTTCATAAAACATATTGTAAATTATTAGAACGAGATTTTTAATTAAAATAAATTGAAGTAATTTTAAAGTACTTTGGTAAAAGACAATAATATAAGTTACTATAATTTAACAAGAAACTTTATATTAGTGAATAATATAAATGAAGTATTAAACCAAAGGTAATTATTCTATTTTTAGAAATGTAATTGAAATATTGCGTATAACTATGCATCGAGCTACTTAATTATTTAGAAATTAATTGCTAAATCGAACATTCTAAGAGAGGGAGTGCAGACGCACCATTTGCAACCCCTTATTGAAACTTTTGATCAATAGACAACTATCTTGAATACATCTGTTAACTAGTGGCAAATAATTGGACTTGAGCATAATAAAAAACGTATACACAGTAAAAATATGCAGGATATAAGGTAACGTGATTTCTCCATAGAGATTAATATCATTATTGATACGACTAAAATAATAAAATCAAACTGATATGAGGACGAAAATCAGTAGCAGTAGTATAGGATAACAGTAGTAGCTTTGATCTAACATAAATGCAGACACACAAAAGCCATGTAAGGCATTGTAACCGCGTCCGTAGCCCATCCATCAGTCAGTTAGACAGCGTACCCGACAACCATGAAAGAATTTACTTTCAATTAAAAAAAAAGCTTAATGCATTTCGACAACGGATAATTTTAACAGTTGCTACTATACCTAATTCTTAACTATACAAATGGCTGTATTGTGATGTAAATGAGCTGGTATATACTTATTTTTTTGACATTTTTTAAGTTCATATTGTATTTTTAGAATTTAAAAAAATCATTGATAGTTTTGTCGCATATTTTTACGTAATATGTGGATATAGATAAAGTCATTAAAGGAAAAATAACGAAGGTATATTACTGGAAACTATATTTATATATTTTATTAGTACTTTTGTTTCTACGAAAAAAATTCAGTTATAAAATATCTTAATGAATCTTGAAATCTAATAATTTCAACAATTATTACCTTCAAATACAGGGCGGGCCAGATTTTAATCGGTAAACAGAGAATTGATAGAACACGCTAAAACAATATGAATTTGTCATACAAGTTTAAAACTAAAAAGGCTCAATTTTTGAGATAGAGGGTGTTGAAATTTTTATTTATTTTTAGTTTTTCCCACATTTCCCTGAAAGACATTGTTATAAAATTCGGAAGGTGAATGTTGCGTACATTAGTACAATTCACATCATAGTTTTCACCTCTCAATTCCAACTAGAGACGTGGAGGTGAGGGGTGTCGAGGATATTATTACCCAAAAAATCGTACGCCACTGATCTAAACTATATTTTCTCTCTTTTTCAATATTTACTATCGTCAATGCATAAACAAGTTTTCTTGTAATTTTTTGATACGATGCAACGTCTCCGAGTTAACTCATTTCAAAATTATTAACTTATTAATTAGCTATTAATTGAGAATTGTTTAAATTATTTACATGGTTTTGCTTTTTATTTATGTAATTTTATATTTAAAACACTCTCGGTACATTAAGTTCATTAGGTTATTAAGCAGTGGTACTAATTTACGAATTTTCTTATAATATGCACTTATTCGTTCGATGAGAAAAAAATTTTTGAATATTCCTAATCGATGTAGGTATAAATCATTATGCAAAACAAAGGATAAAAATTGATAGAAAAAAGTACAATTATCCAAATCGTTGGTTTGGCTGTCTTGGAAACATCCCTGAAGGGGTCAATGGATGAAAATCAATGCTTGGCCGCCCAGGTCACCCGATTTGAATCCACTATATTACTATCTATGAATTTATTTGATTGACTAGTTAGTTATATGCTACACTATTTCTAACGAGGGAATAATTAATAGAGCAAAATCAAGAGCATATATCTGCCTGCCTCTCGGTAGTCGCTAGGACAACATTGTCGAAAATGTATAGAAGTCGGTGGGTTACATTTTGAATAATTAATTTAGTACTTTCCTTATTTTTTTAATAATTACTTAAATTATAAAATAAATAGTTTTATTGATATTGTTTTAAGTACAGTTTATTTCAAACTTATTTGCAACATAAAATGCATCGGCTTCTTTGATCCCTTTACCACCTTCAAAGAAACCGACGTTTTTTATGTTGCAAATAAACTTAAAATAAACTATACACGTTTTGTGGATTTTAATTCCTAACTCAACTAAATAAATAAGAAATATTCTGTATTTCTTTAACGTTGTATCTTATCAAAAAATTACAAGCAAACTTTTTGCCCAGTGATGATGGTAGATGTTGAAGAAGAAAGAAAAAAATAGCATAGGTTAATGAAGTACCATTTTTTTTTGTAAAAATATCGTCGACACCCCCACCATGACGCCTTTGATTGAAAAGGAGAGATGAAAACTATGGTGCGAATTGTATTAATGAATGAAACATTACCCTCCCAAAAATTCATAACAATGGGCGCGTTTAGAGAACACAACCGTTGGGAGGTTGACCGGCAGCAGTTCGTTGAATGAGACGGTTGATTATGCGTTAACTGGAAAATGTTACTTAACGTAGACATCGACAAATTTTGCGCTATTTCTAATCAACACAGGAAATATCTTTCTCTCCCTTCCAGACCGTTCAACGAAATTCGGCCTGTTAACAGTAATAATAACTAAACAGGTTGAGTGCTAATTCTCAGCAGTTGCATTCGCTAATCGTGCCCATTATCTCTATCGAAAAGTAAGTATTTTTAGCTATAAGTTTATATGTGCTTTGATAGAAATAGTTAGGACATAGGCGTACTCGTGTTCAGAAATCCCCCGCCATGTTTAAGCTATTTCCGGGCTGTGTCAGTATTCTTCACACAGTACTCGTGTGCATTTTATTCGATTTTATTTTTTTAGACCAGTAATAAGTACCATCTAAGAGGTCAGTAATAATATCTTATCAAATAGTAGATTGCATTTATATTGAACATTTGTTTTATTTATATGCTTACCTAATGTAAGTATAACATAGAAAACCTCTTGTTAATGCATACCTCAACGATAAGTATATTCTGTTATTTATAGATTCCTTTACATTATCGTTGATCGTTTTGAAACTTATTATTTTCAATACATCTTATTATGTATATTATGTTTCCCTCATGATTAGTGTTTTAAGTAGAAAATATTGTACAGGGTGATCATTTTAAGTTCCCCACTCGATTTCACAGCATGACTTTTAACCTAGGAAAAATAATCCAAAACTATACTTATGTATTTTTATTTTGAGGAATCCGATTTCGAAAGAAGAAAAACCAATTGAAGGTTAAATAAAAAAGCTGTGGTCGAAAAATTAATAAATGAGAAAAATGACACCCCATATTAATGCAGAAATAAACATGTGACATTTCACTGATTCCAAATGCATATCTCATACATAATTTTTACTTCCAGTTTAATCGGAAATTATTTCAATTGTTTTATTTTAAGATTTAGCTTAGTTTAAAGAAAATTTCTTTTTCATTTTTGCAGTAATAAAATATCGTTCACTATCTTTCATATTTAATAGGATATTGCACTTTGAATTAAAAGAAAATCTGAAAATCGGTTGACCCTGCAGGCCATCCCTGAAGCTTCCCGCTATTTTCGAGCTTAAAGCGCTCAAAAATATACGTATTAGTTAATTTTTGAGCTCTCCGAGCTCAAAACATTATACACATACATTTTTGAGCTCTACGATTAGGTGAAAAATCTCGAAGTTATATTAAAAAACACTTTTTTTGTAATTTTTGAACTGCGATATCTATTGAACAAATTAACCAATCGAGATACAGTTTGCAGTATTTAACGCAGTTTTTCAAGTACAAGAAGTTATATTTGTACCAAAAATCGATCCGACAAAAATTTTGAATGATTTCAAAAAAAACACTTTTTTGCGAATTTTTCGTAATCGATATCTCTTGGATGAATCAACCGATTTTGATGCAATTTACGGCATTCAACGCAGTTCTTTAAGTACAAAAAGTTCTCTTAGTACCAAAAATCGATCCGACAGGAATTTTGAATGTTATTTCAAAATAACAATTTTTTGCGAAATTTTCGTAATCGATATCTCTCGAACAAATCAACCGATTTTGATGCGGTTTGGGACGATCGAAGTTGTTTTATAAGGAGAAGAGCTGATTAGATTTTGGAATTGATCGGTTCAGTAGTCTAAAAGATATTCCAAAAAAACAAATATTTGAAAATTTTATTTTTGAGATTTCTCAAAATCTACCGGGCAAAACCGGTTTTAATTCTCAGGAAATCTAAGTTGAGTCAACTTCTTTAGAATGCCATAAACTGCGTTTCGATGGATCAAGCCGTTCAAAAGTTATGAGAGGTTTACATACACCGTACACACATACACACACACACACACACACACACACACACACACACACACACACACACACACACACACACACACACACACACACACACACACACACACACACACACACACACACCATCACACACACACACACACACACACACACATACATACATACAGCCATACCGACACCATCGTGATAATAGACAGAATAGCTTCTTAGGACCTCAAAACGTCGAGATCTGACAAAAACTCGATTTTCGAAAATCGGGGGAGAAACCAATATCTTCCCGATTTCTGAAAATTTTCAATTTTCTTAGCGGGAAGTTAAAAATATCTTTTAAAACAGTCATCTATGAAAAAGAATAAAAACATTTAAATAATAAAGATATTATTTATTTCAGGTATTAATTCCATACATTAATTGAGTGGGAAGTCTTGTGTATTAAGAATGTTTAATTCAACTTATTCTAAAATGAATATAGATTTGCGATTTTATTTACTTACTTTTTCACAATATTAGTTGATATCTTGGCTTGATTTTGTGTCGTATATTTTCAAAAATAAGAAAAATTCTCCGCTTGAAAAACCATCTAACGTCACTTACGTCTTATTATTAATGCTGTACATGTTTTCTTAAATGAATAGAAAAAAAACCTCAATGGAAACAATTAATTAGTTCATATTTAGAAAGATATATTTATTGCAATTAGTAATACAACAACGGTGAAATCACGAGTTGATGTGACACTACGTTCTCGCCGATTCACACCACAACTGTATATTAGCTTGGATGTGGCGGCTCTCGCTATAAGTCCTAACTATTTCTATCAAGTTACTATAGAAAAATCCATATTATTCTGGCGTGCTCTATCAATTCTTTAAGTTTCCCTATTAATCTGACCTTCCCTGTATATAAAAATAAACACAATGCATTTTTGTTTGTTATATACACAATTTTATTTACAAATTCCCAAATAACTTTGTAACTACCTTAGACAGTTTTTTTAACAATCTTTCTATGATATTTGCATATAAATAATTTTTATATACCTATCTAATTTAAAAAGAAATGTAACAAAAACAAGTTGTTGAAAGTATTTAAAATACATTTTATTAGTATAATAGTACTTTTATGCTCACCGTCATTTTCTTCATTGCTAAATAGCATAGAGGAAAGTTTTTTGTTATTTTTCCTCAATCCCAAATCTGCAAACAAAAAAATTATTTGTCGATGCACTTGTTAAGTTAAAAAAATATTTATTTTAATAAGAAGCAAATAAGAGTTTAATTCGTTTTTTAATTTTTCATATCGTTGACATTATTCTCGAAATAACAAGTACTGTTTTATGAAGTACCAACACTCAATATTTAATTTTCTCATTTATTCATCATATTACGTATTTTAATATAATATAATAATCATACCGCGGGGTTTATTTTAATGCACAAGGTTAATCGAAATTGATTTCATCCTAGGTGGTTGAAACATACTACAGAAATCTATAAACCTAATTAGTAATTAGATACATTTATGGGTCTGACAAAGCATTTTAAATTAATTGTATTTAGTATCATATTAAAAACTCAGGCCTACTATTTATGAAACGCCTTGTATACAAGACACAAAGAACTGTTTTACTGTATGCTTTAGTACGGTTAAAAATATTTAAAATTGGTTGTATTCATGTATCCAGGAACAAAACACCATTATCTTGGGGACATGTTTTTTTAATACACTTATCCACACAAGGAAATATGAATACTGCGCCTATCAGACGAAATTACTATGAGATATAACTAGCAGCAGTTAATTATTTATTATTATATTACCACATCAAAGAATTATTATTTATTATTAGATTTATTATGGGCCCAGTAGCATTATACTGGGCTATGAGCAGCAAACCAGCGAGCATGTGACGTCACACTGCTAGCCTTAACCCTGGGAGCGTTTTTTATCTTGTCTCGCTGCGCTGCGTTCTATTACGATGAAGTTTCTGAAATAACTGATTTAATTTTTTTTATTGTTACAGTGCTTTGGAATATCGAAAGTAGAAAATAAAATGTTTATAAACATTTTAAAAGAAGAAAAAAAGTTTGGAAATGAATCGGGCTTTCACCAAATTTTATTCCTCTTAAGTTGAATAACTATTTTAATGAAAATGTATGTGCTAGTAATAGTAAGTTTACATAGTAAACCTACATATAAATGTAAATTTCAAATATCACTTTAAAATGATTTTTTATGATCATCGTGAGTAGGTGACACTGTAAAATGAAAAGACATATTTTATACTGATGACGGGATAATGAAAGAAATTTCCTTACAACTCTCAAAATATATACAATCTGGAGTGTCAAAAATCCCATATTCTTCGTCGTGATAATTTTCAGCACATATTTTCTCTGAAATATGGCCGGGCTGGTAAACGCACAACTTATTGGCCTCTGTGCTGCCAGATGATTAACTGGGAATGATTATTTACTTTTTTCTTGCAAAATAATTTGCAAGAATGTGCGTCAACAAATGTGGTTTATATATGATAGCGTACGCGTGGATTTCAGCCGTTTAGTTCACAACACTTAAATAATGTGTTTGAAAATAAATGGATTTGGTCGAGGTGGTTCTGTCTCTTAGCCTCCCAAGTCACCAGACTTAGCACCATTTTATTTTCACTTGTGGGGCCTTATGAAGATCATGATATACACTAACGAAATTCTCGACCTCAATAATATCCGTAACTTGGTAAAAGCAGCCGTGGCGGCAATACGACAACAATACTTTGGCTATATTTAATAGTGAATGAAGGTTGCTAGGACAGTGTGATACACTTTTGATAACATCATGGGAGTCAGGCCAGATTTACCCATCCTAACTGCAAAGCTTTGTAGTTAGGAGGTTAAGATGGCCTCTTATAAGTCAAGTGCGTTTTTACCAAAAAAAACGGTTCAAAATTTGCCCTCCTCAAAGATTTATTGTTAGAAAGATTGTGGGTAGTTCACCCTAGGTCTCATGATGTGTGTCGTAGGAGAACATTTTATGTGGAGTTATTTTAACGTGTTGTACATGTGCCTTAAAGTTTGTCCTTCGCGACACCCTGTATATTTTATAATCAAATAATTAGACAGACAAAAGTAATATGCAAATTTTTTATTTATCATTCTTGCGACTTCACGACTATTTTCGGCTATTATAATTATTGTAATTTTTCTTAAAAATTAAATCAACACTTTTTATAATAATATTTATTACATTAGATTGATTAAATATGTAGTTTGTTAAAGAAACTTTGTACGTGTAACCATTTTAACAGATTTAACAGATATTACTGATAATCTTAGGTCTATAATGTTGCATAAGTCCTATCATTTACATAAAATTTAACATTTTTTTTTATTTAGATAAACAAACTAAAGTAACACCAACCTCCAATGACTTATTTAAGTCTGCTCAAATCGGGTCGGCGGATGCTAAATAAATAATAAAAATAATCCAATGCATATATTTAGTGAATTTATTAATTTAAATGGTTTACTGCAATAAGCAAATAAATACTTATATTTATACAGAAAAATAAATACAATTTTTCTAATATTTTTTATGTTATTATGAATTTATATAAATATGGAAGTTTCTTACTGTCAGGTTAATAGCCAGGAAAACGTGTAAAAATATTTTCCATAAATTCGAAGAAGGAAAAAACCTTCCAATAAGTTTATAATTAGTTTCTATGTATAATTGTTTTTTAATTATTATATCTATAACATATAATATTAAATTATTTTAATATAATTTTATTTACTATATACAACATCATAATGTGATACTATTACATGTAATAATGTTTTAATAGGACACATGATAAATTATTAATAACAATTTATTATACTATACGTATCATATTACGGGTAAAGGTTATTAAAGTAGTTTTTCCACTACCGTAAAAAAATTCTGTTTTTTGATTGTCATTCCAGTTTTGAGTCGGAGTTGTCATTTTTTGACGCAGTGCCAAAATAACATAACTTTTTTGAACAGAATGCAAAAACAAATAAACTATTTGTTTTATTTATTGTGAGGTACAAAATATAACAAACGCTTTTTTAAAGTGATATCAAAATTGTACATTTACACTTATTCACATTTTTATCATATATATATATATTGTTGTCTTCAGTAGTGACTACGTATTTGAAGTTCCTCAAATTGTGCTTTTTCAGAGAAATAAACCAGAATGCTTGATTTTTCAGGTAACAAACTCGAGATTGTTACCTCTGTATCAACCTCAGTATCTGATGGAATACTATCTGAAGCACCCATTGAATGAGTATTTGAAATGACGTTTACTCAACTATATTTGTCTACTTCTGTCATGGAAATTAAGTCATATTTAATCTTTTTTTATGCAGAAACAGGTCATATTTTGATCCTTGTGGCCATAACAAGTGTGTGATTTGATATTTTACATTGCTACAAATTTATCATTTGTATATGAATCATTATTATCCAATGATTCAGAAGCATTGTCTTGAATTAACTCATTTTAGATATTTTCTAAACAACACAATTTAAATTTGTCATCTTTGAAAGGGATATCGTGTCCATTGATAGTTGACAAACATTGGGGTTCTATTTGTAGTACGTTCTATCATTATTAATGTTTGATATTTACCATCAAATCTTCCTCTTATATCTTCCTTATCTATGTATGCGCAACACAGTTAAATGCTTTAAACCTTAAAATGTTATGTTTTTATATCACTACTCAGCTGGTGACTTATTTATTAAAGTACTAGTATGAAATCTATTGATATAGAGACAGCATTCATAACGTTCGTTTCATAAATTTCGGAAAAGCTGACAACCTAATGTTATTGATTTGGCATCACTAGTATGATCCGATTCATACGTTTTGTCACCCCATTCTGTTCCGGCGTATAATGTCTATTTTATTCAAACTGCATACCCTCTTCTGAGTAATATTTCTTAAATTCAATAGAAATATATTCGCCATCTCCATCGCATCAAATTCTTAATAATCTTGTTTCAAAATGATTACATGCTGTGGCTTCGCATGTCTTAATTAATTTAAAAAAATCACTGCTCACAATGCACATTTTTGGCAAAATGCACATAAATCATCAGTAGTTATTATTGGTCCACACACATCTGAATTATGCCCATACTATCAAACGACCGGCCATTTTTACAAACAAATATGTTTCATATTGATAATTTGAAATTTCAACGTAGTCGTCTAAACCGATTACCATATTGTTAACATTTTTTGTAATTCGTTTACACCAAGTATATACTCCAAGCTGTATGCACACTTGTCGGTTCAGCAATCGCTTCTTAGATATTAGATTGTCAATAAATATTTTTAGTTTGTATAGAATACTTCTCGTTTTTGCAACTCCGACTATTTTATTTTCCCTTAACTGATTTATTATTTTTAGAAATTCTTTTTAAACAGATTTTTAAATCGAAGTATACAAAATAAATTATGTCTAAATTTAACCACATAATACATTATATCTTTGAAAATATGTGTAATAATCCCTTCCATATTAATATCTAACCCACAGCCTTCTTTACGAATAAAAAGGTTGTGTATCACCAAAGATTACCGTAACTTATAGTATCCCATGTGCGGAGCACCAATTGAAATTATGAAAAAAATTACTTGATGATATCTACGAACTCTATTGGATTTTGAATAAACAATAAACGTTCTAAATCGAATTAAATGATCTATATTTCTAATATTCGATGACATTGGAGTAATTATGCCAAATGCCAATTACATATATCTTCATCCCACGGCAATATTTAAAAAGGCAGGACAATATCACTTCGGGTGGTTTCTCCAACGTAGCAACTAGAACAGACGAAAAAATTTAGCATGAAGAATCTGTTATAAATGTTGAAACAAATGTTAAAGTTTAAGAACGTTTTCCTCATCCAAATACTGAACAGAGTTTTGCTAGGATAGAAATGTTGAAGTCAACTTCAAAAAATGTCCCTCCACTCACAGAATGTTGTTAATAGCATAGATATTTTAACAAAAGCGTCACATCAAAAATGAAAAAATGATTCTGAATGGCTGTCGGATGACCTTCGAAGAGCTGCCGGTTCTGCCCTGTCGTCTGGATGACTTGTCATCAATTACTCATTATTTTTAGACTTGGACAGGTAAATATCGACAGATATTTTTTGAAGTAGTTGGTTAAATATTAAGTAATCTCAATATAAGATTTCTAAGACTTGCATCGTTTAACAAAAATGGAATGGTTTGCTACTAAATCAGTAACTTTTATGGTTCAGACTTTGAGGAAAGACCGTCTGAAACTACAACGTAAATGTATCACGGTGTATATATCAAGATGAAGACTTCAACTAACTTAAGTTCAATAAAAGTTATGTTAAATAGAAAAAATACTAGTCCAATAAATAAACTAGGTATAGCTATGATAATAAACAAAGTGAAATATATATTCACTATATTTTAAGATATTTTTTTTACTAAAGAAAGATAATCTTTAAGAAAATAGAATTTAGAATGTCTGTATACAAACAGACAAATAGAAAGATAATGTAAATAAATATTTGCTAAATATAAAACAGTGTAATAATTGTCAAATAAAAGGTAACGTTAAGTAAAACTATTTATTCGTTCCTCATAGAAAGGTAATAACAAATTCCAAATAAAGTTAAATAAAGATATATAGATTGACTATATGTTTACTGCAACTGATTAAAATTTAATCAATTGCCAGATAACTAGGCAGGTATTTTGGCCCGAAAACTAGGCAAGGCTCCACTAGAGCAGCGTTTCTAATTAAATACTAAGTAAACGTTAAAGTAAGCACTCGATATTTTAAATTTAGAAGAACCAGAAGTCTGGTTGGTAAATATATGCACTGGTATAAAATGATCTACCACAAAACAAATGCACCACGTTAGGTAATTCTCACAAAAAAGGTTATAAACACATAGGTTTCCTCCAAAGGGGTACCAAACTTCAAATGTCACCAGTCACCAATCTTCACAGAGCTACCAACGTAACCAAGTGACCTAAAACATCAACAGACAAAAACTGAAAACAACTAACTACGATACAAAATGGCGACAAAAAATTATTACAATATCAAAGGGACATTAGATAAATTGCCAACAAGGCATGATAAATCGATACTAATCGATATTAATGACGGCTGTTCTGCAGAACAATCAACGTGAACGGATTGATCACTGGAAAGCAAATTCGCCCAAGGCGTAAATTAAGATAAATACGGTACAACATATTATGAAAATTACCTTAAAGGTACGGTACATCAATATACATAGCAACTTTTTAAATAATGATGATCATAAAATTATACGATAATACTAGAAAACATATAAATTTTACCAGACCGCTGAACTACAGGTGTTGTCTTCAGAACGCTACACTGGTGAGAAGGAAGTAGCAGCGTAGCTACCTAAACTCGATTATAGTTTGGAAACAGACAAATATTTGAGAGTACAGTATGAGCAATAAATATAAATAGATATTTAGGCATTTTTTTATAAGTACAAAAATCTACAAAACCAACTGTTCCAGTAGAAATTAGTGGCGCCATCTGGATTAGACTGGCTGAAACAATTCTTCACAGAAAACGACAAACTGGAATGAAATGGCTTGCAATCTGGGAAAATACTCGAATTCTTCTCTTGCTTCTCTTTCGAATCTGTTCAGAAACGACTGTCAACAGAAGGTGACAAAGTTTTACCCATGGCTTAGCACAAAATGGCGAGCTGGAACTTTTTAGGTCATCAGCTACTAAGCTTCCCCCGTAATAAGAAGAGGTTTGAAAAAGGAAAGATATTGATTAAGGATACAGCTGTGAGTAATGGGTGAGTAATTCAGTTTTAGAGAATTTTTCATATGGTAGTAAAACCAAGGGAGAAGAAAATTTAAGAGAATGTTACAGATAACATGCAGACAGTATGAGTTAGTATTACATACTTCACAACAAAATTGTTTATAATACAAAATATTTGACTGATTATAATAAAAGTTTAATGGCATGAGGAAAATGCAAATATATACTTCAAGTCTGTTGAATTTTGAATTCCTATACTACTATAAAAATTAACTTGTATGTAGATGATTTATTGTTTTCAGGTTGATGTGTAGTGTAATAATTAATATATTAAACAATAGACTACACTGTGTAGTGATTTAATTAAGATTATTGTACCTCTGCATCTGGAATATCGCCAGTCATGCAGTAGCGAGATCAAAGATCTACCGGGCGCTAGTCATCCACCACATAGAAGTAGGTGGTCCAGCCACCTATTCTTTATACTTTACCATAACCTCCTTAGACCGGCAGGAGCCTTTATAAATCTCTGCATATTATAAAACTTTTTTAAATTTCTTTGTAAACCAGCAATGTCATTTTATTGAGATTTTAATAAGCTATCTATTGTAGTATTTATTAATGATTCTACCAAAACGGTTACGTAATGTTTTAAATGCTTATGTCACTCGGAATATGAATTCATTTGAAATATTTCTACTCGGAATATAATTCATTTGATATATTTCACAGGTTTTCTGCACAATCAATCACAAATGCATAATCACGTCGTCATATTTTATGTACTTCAAATTTTAAAAAACCTAATTTAGAATTAAACAATTAATATCAAACATATATAATTTTAATTTTAAATCCCTTGGATCTGAAGAATATAATATGGGTCATTCATAAAGGAAGAAGTACATTTAAATCATTACCACATTAGATTCAATAAGAACAAATGGTATTATGGTTTAAAAGATAATGGAAAACTGTAACTAGGTAATAAATATCGTTTATTGGTATTTATTATAGCACAAGAGATATTTTGAATATCTTGCCACATAATAGCAATCCTTTTATAAGACACAAGGCGTACCATAGATTTAAATGAATCAAGGTATGTCTAGTGAGATATGTTCCAAGATTTAAGGATAAGAATAACGTATAAAAATATAGATATTGGACCAGATGGTATTCGTTACGACTAAATCACATGTAGTTAAAAGAAGTGAATATTCCCATTTAATGAATTCTTTATTACTCCAATTCCCATCCTATTCCATTAGATGACCATTGCATCCTGTCTGTCCATTTCAAATAAATGGTGGTAACTGTATGTCAGTGTTAGTAGAAATCATCAAATCAAAATTATCGTCGAATAATTCTCTGCACTTTTTTTATTTAAACCTAGTTTCCTCCCTTTTAATAATCTGGTCTTGTTCAAAATCATTAATTGCGATAATGTTGAGATTCATGCAACAAATGTTCAGTACACTGTATAAAGAAAGAACCAGCAAAAGTTTATTTATTCATAAGAAAAAGTGCTCAGAAAATCTATGATTTTATCAATTTTTAACTGACTTGAAGAAAGAAAGAAGGTTCTCAATTTGATTTATATATTTGTTTTTGCTCTGTGTATCTTTACCATCGCATAACTTGAAAACAGATGAACCTATTCAGATGACAGCTTTTGTATATTATTCAGCATTTTCCTATCATAGGAAGATAGTATATTATTACTCCTAGGGCGACGGTAGAAAGTTGAAAATTGCCAAAGTTTTCCTGGAGTGAGAAAATACGGGAAAAATCTCTGTATCTTCTTTTAAGATTCTGATAGTTGAGATTTTGCATTAGTACTCCTAATAGGAAATGGAGAGTCCAAAAGCTGACAATTTTTGCCGATAGGGTGAAAATATGGGTAGAGATCCTGTATTCACAATTATAGCTAAACAGTTGCGATTTATTAACTCATTGACATTACTCATTAATTACTATTAATACATACTCAGATATTGTTGAAGAAAAAAATTTCGAAACCATCAATTCTTGGACCGGCGCGGCAGGGTGAGGTGGTGAGAATATGGGGAAAATCTCTGTATAAAAAAATTTGAGATTCGAAATATAATAATAATAATAATGTTTATTTCTGAAAAGTACATAATAGATACATATATAGATATGTATAAATAACATTAATATGAATATATGTAAAATAAAGTGTCAGAAATAAACGAATGGAGAGAACATGTCCCTAATCCACAGAAGTAGTAGCCACTAGTGAGTGGGTGAAGGCTATTTCAAACAAAACCTAAACAGAAAGGTATTTATTGAAATAAATAAGTTTCTTTTTTTTAATTTTGACTCAATTATAATTTTTTAAATCAATGTAATTTTGTATTTGTATTCTTGGTGTATTGATAATCCATTGTTTTATTGATTTTTTGTAAGACATGTTAGATATAGATTCCCTTATATTTTGTGGCAAAACAGAATATAGTCTTGGTGCAATAAAACTAAATGATCGCTATCGAGTAATTTTGTAGGCTGTCTCTTTGCGTTTTATATTGAACATTATACCTGGTGTTATATAAATGTGCTATTGATTTTAACTGACTTAAAACGAATAAATTGCTCTCTGTATACAAATCATCAGTTGGAAATATTCCATTCTTATTTAACATTATTTTTAAAAATATTTTTTGTACAATTTCCAAGTTTTTCATATGATACTTTAAAATTCCACCCCACGCTGTTATGCCATAGTTTCAACCAGTGAATTGTATATTATCTTTACCTGCTTAAGATCTAAAATATTTTTTAATTACCTGAATTCATATAAAATTGATATTAACTTTTTGATTACAGTGTTTACATGTATGTCCCATTTTAAATGCTGGTCTATTTCAATTTCCAAATATCGAATACATTTAACAGGCAAGATTGTGATTGGTTAATTTTGATGGTCAGTTGATTAAATGAAATTACGCACTAGTAGCAACTAATGAGTATATATTTAGTTTCATCAAAATTAATTAATAAGTATTTTTCATCGAACCATGTTTTAATTATTTTAAGATATTGTTCAGAATTTTCTTTTAATTCAGTCCAAGTGTTTGCCACATATATTATTGCTGTATCAGCAGCAAAAAAGGAGATGCTTCCTGCAATTTGTAACGTAAGTAAATTGTTAATATACATGATAAAAAATATTGACCCCAAAACAGTACCTTGCAGTACACCGCACTCTACTGTCCTGGAATCACTTAAATTGTTTTCAGTTTTTACAAATGGCTTTATATTTTTAAAATAATTTTTAATAAGCCTTAGAGCCACACCACAAAAGCCAAGGTCTTCGACAGTTTCAATTAAATTTTCATGATTAACCGTGTCGAAGGTCTTCGCTATGTCGAGGAATACAAGGAAATATTCATAGACATTTCTTATTTCTCTAAAACTAAGAAAAATTTTAAACAACATATTTTGTCACTGAGGAGAGAAATAGATATAGAAACTCTATAACCAGTTACAGTTGAGTTAGAGAGTTATAAAATATGAAGGAGTGGGATTGATAGAAAGCTAAGCTTCCTCATATTTCGGTACAGGTTATAATATATATGGGAGTTTTAAGGTGACTACAAACAACACGGAATGAAGGGCTTGGGAGGTTGCATTTGGAAGTTGGTTGAATATTTTGGACACATACAAACATGAATATTTAAATCAGTTTCTTCCCCAAGTTCAAATTGCTAAATTCTTGGAGACCCGTATGAAAAACCGGATTGCTAGTTATCTATTCATTGAATGATGGCATATCTGCGGGCCGTCACTTTTGTTTGTGTTAAATAGACAAAAAAAACCTAGTTCTTCTATTTTTTATTTTTCTAGGTAGAAAAATCAAAATCTATTTTCTTATTTTTTGTTCCAGTTTTAATAATCTCATTATCTGTTTAATTAAATAATTTATATAGATCTCCACAAAAATAAATGAAAGAATGTAAAATATTGAAAGCAGGAATAGTCCATGCTCTTATTTTAATAAATCTCTAATAGATTCCCCAAAATCTCTGTGTGAATTCATCTGTGTTAAGTTAGTTTATACTCTCCTCGTAATTATTATTTAGATATATTTGTTTATATATCAGTTTAAATATATCTACAAATGCATGGCTTAATGATTTTTATTTTGATTACATCTTTTAAGGTGAAAACATAGAACCGAATAAAATTTATAACTTCGCTTGTCAATATATTTATATTGAAACAAGTAAAAATACCAATAACGTTGACAATTGCCGATCCTTTTATGATTGAAATAAGGCAAGAGAAGAGATCCTTGAAACGGTAACAGGATATCTAGCAAGAAATTTGCATTTTATGGCAACCTCGGCGATATACCAGTCACAGTATCTGCGGTTGATACATAAGCATAAGGGATGGAAATGAAGAGGATGGGTCGGTTGTGATGACACGAGATGTTAGCGGTATCGATCACTAAAAACAACGGGAGAGAAGTGACGTAGAATGACTTGCACATAACCGAAAAGCAGACACCACTATTAATAATACTATCATCTCGCACTAAAACATCTATGTTCATCACATCGTTGAGCTTAGATTCGAACGAGTTATCACCCAGCGTTTGCTGTGCCATGCTATAAGCAAATTGCATTCAGTTTAGCTATTAATCATATTTACGGTAACACTTGTAAGGGATTGCAAATTTTATAATCCACTTTTATGGAACAATTCATTTAAAAATTAATTAGCTTTTCCATTACTTCTTTAAATTTTATTTTCGCCACTTTTTTATTCAAGTGTTAGAAATATTTCATAATATTGTAAACGATTAAAAATATTATTTTATATCGGAGTACTCTCTTTTTATTATTGTTTTATCATTATTTTAGATATTGTCCAATTAAAGAATTAATTATAACATATTTTAGAGATAACTGCGAATCGTTCGACTTGAAACTTTTCGCTGTATATAATAAATAAATAATATTACAAATATTTATTAAGAAACGGAGATTCAGTTATTGTAGCATTCCTTAACAGGATTTAGTGTGCAGTGAATTATATGAAACTTTTCAGTTTTTATTATAGTTGTTACACATTGCGATTATGGGAGAAAATTTAAGAATACTAGGAATGGAATTGGGAGATAAAAAAATTTGCAACTTCGGGAATTTAAACTTGGAACATGAAAATTAAATTCTTGGCAGTCCATTTGGTTGTGTATGATTTTGTATAAAAATACCTGTGAATAATAATGACACCTGTTGTAAAAAGTATTCAGAGATAATCTATTTAAGAGCTCTAGCTGTGGAAAACCAACAATCGGTATATTGTATCCGATTTAAACCATAATGCTTTTATAAATCGTCTTTGTGGACTTTCTAAATATGTGGTTAATCAGATTTCTGTAATGAGGGCTCCAGAATAAGGATGTATATTCATGTTTAGACCTGACAAACGCAAAATATAAGTTTTTTAAAAAAATGTATTTACATTAAAAAAAATGTCTACTAGTTTTAATTAGACAGCCAAGAGTTTTGAGCGACTCATTTACTAGACAATTGATATGCGATATAAAAGAAAGTTCTTTATCAAAAATTACGCCAAGATCTACAAGAGTTAAAGGTATTAGAAGGACATAGCTGTCTACTCTACAGTCAAACAGAATAGAAATAGTTTTAGTTGTATAAGTAAGACATAATAACATTACATTTGGACCCATTTATGTTTAGTTTATTTTGTGTAACAATTATATATATTTGAGGGACAATTTTGTTGAAAGGTGCGGTAATCTAGGGAAGAAATTATTTTGAGGATTTTAAGACGCCAATATGGAGCAACAAACGCCCGTAACATTTGCAATATTAATAAATATATTAAATAACAAACGCCGAGAATGGACCTTTGAAAAACACCCGATGTAACACAGTATATTCAACCGACCGTAAACTACAAATTGCTTCCTATTAGAAATATAGGAATAAAGGAATGATAGTAAAAGAAGTGGAAAACGTATATTTGACAATTTATTTTAGCAGTATAGTGTGATCAAGTTGGTCGAAAGCTTTTTAAAAGTTTATATATGTCATGTCTTCTTGCTTATGTTTGCTTCAGAGACATACTATAAATATAGTTAATGCAAATTAAGTTAGGTGATAAAACCATGCTAGGCAACCGATATCTGATTGTTGAGCTGAAATAGATTGAATCATGAAGGCAGATTTCAAGAATTATGTAAAATGGATGTAGTTAGTAATGTCATCACCATTTTTTAGAAACTGACCATACTTTTGAATATTTTTAAATATCAGGGAGAAAAGAATTTTTAACATATAAGTTAAATAATACCGTAAGCGGATTTACAAAAATACGAGCGCAATCATTAACCAAGAACTTTGTTATTTTAGATTTAAGTTATTTCAAAACATAAATTATCATTAAAACTCAAAATTCAATAAAGGCTTCAATAATATCACTAGGTTTATTAAGGTGTTGTTCATTGTAAGATATTAGGGTGGAGATATTTTTTTAATGTTAATTAATGACCAAAATTTACCCGGCCTCTTTGCAATATTGTCGTCAATTTCCCTTACGTAATTCGCGTAGGCAATATCTATATTAGTTTTAACTGTAGTCCAAACCCCAGTTTCATGATAAAATTAAAGTACCTTTAAATTTTAAAGTAGAATAACTTCTCTTACCATGAAACCAATTGTTAAGACAAATGGTTCTATTATAATTAAAGTTTAATTTATATAAAATCACTTTAGTGAACCATTGTGAAACCGACCGTTAAAACAGTTTAAATTCCCATTAATAGTGAAACAGTCATCATTCTATTTATACATGCACCAATACCTCGCTTTAGGTATAATATTTTTTATAATGTTGCTATTAAACCATTGCGGATATGTTGTGTTGTAAGTCAAGTTAAATTTTGGTACACATGTATCAAATACTTCAAAGTTTCTCATAAAACGCTTTACAAGCAGAACAAATATAGCAGCGTTAAAAGTTATAACTATTATTTGCATTTATTGGGAAGTTAATTTTTTATTGTTAGAATCATGGATATTGTATAGTAAGATGGTTAATTTTCTTCAAGTGTGAATATCATAAAATTTCTCTATGATACATTTATTACTACATACTATTAAACCAAGTTTATTTATTATCGATAACGAAGTTTTGCTGTTGAAGGTTTAACATGGTTAGGAAATTGGAGCTAATATCTTACAACTCATTTTGGTTTTTATTAGTATTTTATTATTTATAACTTTATACATAATCTTCATAACGTTATAAGAATAATGATTCAATGGATTGTGGGTTAAATGTATAAAAGATGGTGTTTAGAGGTTTTGAAAAAAAAGTGTTTCCATAAAGAACGGCTTTGTGCTAAAAATTTCAGACATTTTGTGACATTAGTGTAAGAAAAAAAATGAGTAGTCAAAAAAAATCTGCAATGATTTTAGAAAAATTGGGAGTTTTTAAATTTTTTGGAAAATTGCGAGGAGTATGAAAATCACCCTGTCAAACTTATGGTACAAATTGTCTATTAGCCCACTTATGAATTCCTAGTGAATTTTTTTATTATTATTATTTTATTTATATTTTTTTAAATTGCGACTCAATTGCTAAACTTCAGTTGAAAATATACAGTGAGAACGTGACTCAAATTTCAGGTAGTCCTTGAACTCTACCAGCAGTTTAGTTTAAATTTCAAAAAGGGATAGACACGAAGTCTATTTTTTTGATTACTGAATTATGTTTTCTTATTCAACGGTATGCTAATTAGATTTTCAAAATTAAATAAATAAAAAAGTAGAAATCATATGAAAATGGTAGATTGACTAAAATGTGTTTAAAAATTGGGCCGTTTAAATATGTAGCTTCATAAAACAAATCGAGGGCATCATATCAGAAGGGCGTAAATGTAAGTACTATAATTATACCTTTTTCTGATATAATGTCCTCGAAATGTTATTGGTCTGTGGACCAAAAAAGAATTTAAGCCACAATTTTATTCCTGTAGAAGCCAAATTTCTCAAAAATTACTTATCCTACATTCTCACAATTGAATCCTAGTTTCAGATTAATAAGCAAGATCAAATCAGATATCAGGTTGACTTTTTATTTATTTTTATTGATATCATATTGGCCCATTTAAATATGAATTTCGTTAGTAGCATGACATTTAGTTAGTAGAGAAATGAAATTTATTTCATGTTTTGATACTTATACATTTTAAAGTACATTGAAATATTCAAATTACTTTTTAATTAATTGCTTATTGGAGATTGCATATCTCCCATTAGCAATTAATTAAAAAGTAAATGCATGTTGTATTTATTTTAAAACATAGTTACAACTATTTAAATGAATTACTTTTATTTTATTATAAATAGATAATAATTATTATTATAGTATTATAGTATTAAAATAAAAATAGTGTAACGATTTTTCTTGTCAGCCAAACAGACATATTTATTTCTGTATTTTACTGGTTCTTATTTTAAGCAACGAAGAACTACTGTTGACTGATTTGTGTTTAGTAAAAAATAAAAAGTGTGTTCTATTTTCATGAAACTAACACAATAAAACAAAAGTATGTTTTTGCGTTATGAAATAGATGAGAATAGAAAACTGGCTTTACTCTTATAAATATTGTTCCTGCGCCGCGCCGTCCTTATTTTTAACCACATATTTTGAATAACAATACTTTTTCGCGTTTAAATAAATAATCAAAATAAAACTGTTAAACGTTCTAAGTAAACTGAATAAACCAACAAAAGATACATTTAAATCATTCAGAACCTCTTTCATTGAGTCTGTGGCAGATTTTGTTGAACTGCTTGAATAATACATAAAATAAAGCTGCGAATCAAAATTAAAGAATAAACCAACGTTTGAATACATCCGATAGGATATAAAACTGAAACATCACCACGCCAGTCGGTAGTATCATTTTTCAAAGCAGTAATCGGCATTTGTTAGGGTGTTCGTGTGAGGAAAGCTCGAAGATGACGGTGCAAATTCGGACCCTCTCTAGAGTATAATGAATTGATCCGCGTGTGCCCTACAGTGACCAGACCTCACGTCTTTCCTCGAACTCTCACCTCTCCAATCTCTGATCGCATTTATCCCTTCATCCGACTGATTTAGGAAAGATAAATATCCATTTAATATTCTTCTGCAAGTCTGAATGTGAAGCATTTATATTAAAAATTAATTAGGTATGGAAGTTTTCCCCACTTTATATAATTAGTTATAAAGCTTTATATACTTTATAAATTCAAAGTGTGCACGTTTATAAAGTGATTTATGTTTTTAGCGTATTTTATACTTTAGGTTCAACATTCCGTTAACCAACACAAATATTTAAAATATTTCCAAAAAAATAATATAAGTATGAAAATTTCAACAGAAATTCCTAGTTCCTGGCATTTGTATATAATTTAATAAACTAGTGTTCTTAAAAAATGGGTAACAAAAGATTGTATTTAACGTTAGATTACCTGGCCATGAGATCAGGTGTTTTGTGGGACTAACACTTTTTACATTATATACCAGTCGGTTCGTTTCATATCTAAAATATTGCCAAATTGATTTATAGCAGACGATACCTCATTTTACCACTCAGTTCGTATATGTTGATAGTGACTGTTTTCATACTAATGACGTAAATTAATTTTTAAATTTTCCCAAAATACACTGTTTTGTTATTAATATCAGTAACTCTACTTCTCTACCCTGTACTTTTTGGTAAAAAAGTATCTATATTATATCCAGATTTATGGGAGTGTAGTGTCTGTTGGATTTAATAAACATTATTATTGTTATATATATTTTTGTGGTAAATTTCTCATATTATGCAATAATACATAATTTCTAACAATTTCGTAACTCAGTCATGTAATTTTTAAATATAGAAAGGAAAGACGTTAATATTATTATTATTTTTAATATTATTATTTATTGTATACATCTATTGAAAATAAAGCTTTGACTTTTTATTTTGTTACACTCCTCTCGTAGTGTAATAATTATAATTATTGTAATATTTTAAGGTCAAACATAAAAACTGTTGTTATTAAAGATTTATTAATATTCATAACAACAACTTAGGCTTAAAATGACTATGTTGCTTGACCTTATACCGACTTTTTAAATTAGAGATTGTGAAATTGTGATATGACTTAAACCTCAACGGATTTAATGATTTTTTTTATATAGGTGTAGCAGAATATTTCTAAATGAATTTAATTTACAGGATATATCTTCATAAAATCAACCAAAAATAAACCGTCTCAGAAACAGAAGTTAAAAATATCATGATCATTTAAAAAAAATGTAAGTTTATAGACAGGTAGGTATCATCAGTGTGTATGTATGGATAATCTTATTTTGCTGCTCCAATGATGCATAGTCAGGTCATATGACAAACTATGCAGGGTGTTCCTGAAATAATGTGCCAAATTTTGAAAGCTCATAGTACTACCCAAAATAAGAAAAATGTTATACAGATGGCACATAAAATCCTTCCTAAGGAAGATACATGGTGTTAATAGGTAATCGATAATTAAGGTTTTCTTGAACGAAATGAGCTAAACTAATAAAACTTTGGTAACTTAGTAACTAGCCATTTACGCCCCATTTAATTATTCTATTGCAATTTCTACCTCCTTTTCAGAAAGTTTTTCTTGATGGGCGAAAGATACTTTTTTGTAAAAAACACAGTTTATTAATGTTTTCTTTGAGGGTTGATAACAAATTCCGATGGAAATAAATTTTTGCTTCAAAAATAAATACCCACTTCCTACTTTTCACTGATTGCAACCGTTTTCGAGGAAAACGCATTTGAATTGAACTGTAAATATCGTGACAGATGAAATACCCAAGAAACTCTCGAAGAATACCTTGGCATAAACTGTTTACTAGAATTCACCAAAAACTGAGGAAAGTAGGGTCATTTCCATCAAGAATCCGTGAGAGATAGATCTGTAAGAACTCCAGCCTTAGAAGAAAGAATTTTAGGAATAATAGAATAAAATCCTGGAACATCTGTTGGGGTTATTTTTGCAGCAGAAGAAGTAAGCTACCAATAGAAGTAAGCCGCCAAGTAGTGTGGCGTAATCTGCGTGAACAACTGCTCTACTCATATCACATACAAAGGGTTCAAGTTCTAAATCATGCAGATTAGCCTGTCCGTTCGCACTTTTGTAGAAGGTCATTGGATGAAATTTCTAGAAATCCAAATTTTTTAAATAACTTTTTGACTACCGAAACGGTTGCACTCAGTGAAAAATAGAATTTGAACGTTTTTGTAGAAAAAAAATCATTCTATTAGAATTTGTTATCAACGCTGAGAGAACAAATTAAGAAATTGTGTTTTTTTAAAAAACTGTCTCCCATCAATAAAATCTATATCTGAAAAAATGTGGAAATTACAATTGAATAATTACATGTGGTGTAAAAAGTTAAGTAAGTTGTCAAAATTTCATTAATCTATCTGAATTTGATCAGGAGATATGAAATAAAAGTCTTATCTTTCTTATTCCTTTTAACACCGTCTATCTTCCTTAAGAAGGACTTTGGGGGCCATGTTTATAAGAAACTTTTTTTCTTATCTTGGGTTGTACTATAAGTTTGGTAGACTAACACCCTGTATATCCATAGCCGACATTCGCTAATATAAAAAAAATATATTTTTTTAAGGATAATGGAAAAACGAGATGCTCTCAATTTAATTTTAAGAGTGGTAAAAGTGCTTCACATGTTCCTTTTTAACTGGTTAATTATATTCATAATGGATTGAAATGTAAACATTAACATTCGTAATGTTTTTATACTAACTTACCCTCAATACAATGAGCAAAAAAAGTATTTAAAAAAAATTAAATAAAGTGCTCTACACTTAAATTAGATAGTTAATTATTTTTATAAATTATTTGCCTTTATAATGAGTATTGTAGCTGCAATTTGATAAATGTATAAAATATGGTGCATGCGCAGGGTAAAATGTTAAAAATATTGTTTTTTATTTTACGTAATTTACATATATTTAAGAAAATATATTAATAAATTGCTGAGGAAAAGCTATTATCCTTTATATAAGTAAAACTTTAACGTAACACTAACTTCCTTATGGGTATGTATGTAAGCTATTAATTTTCTTATGTTAATTTTTATAGGCCTCAGAAGACTATTTAATAATTCAAAGACATTGTAAGAAAGAAGAGTTTCATTTTTTGGTTGATGTGCCATGTCTTTTTATTGGCGTTCTGACATTTTCCGTTTTAAAAATATTGCAGTTAATTACCCATCACTTTAATTCCGTGCATATTCTTAGAGGCTGGCAAGGCAGGACTTGCACTTTGCTGCTCTCATAGATCGTTTGACTGTGGCGGGAAAAACACGCAAATTCGACCCCAGGCGGTAGAGCCGTTTTTATAACGATTCCTTTAAAGAATTATGAATAAACAGTGGGGACTTAATGACTTGTGCTGATTATGGGAAAGACAATAATTTTAACGCAGTGTTCCGTTAATAATGTGGAATGCCATTTTTATGTTATGCTGGAGGTTTTTCATAGTGTCTAACGAATCTCAAATATTTTTTTTAATTTTATGATTTTGTTACTAACATTATTGCATAAAAATACAGGATATCTATTCAACATGGGAAATTTGCTATATCTGCGTAAATAGGTGAGATGTAAAAATTTGGCAAAAGATACAAAGTTGGATAATTTGACTCGAAAAAATAAATACGAGTTATGCCAAAAGAATCGAAATTTACTTTTTTTTTTTAGTTCCAAATAACGAGCTTAATACTGATTTTACTGAAAAATTAAAAAGGAAAGAAGTCGACGATATTATCCGAGGAATTTACTGAAGGCACTAAGTTTAACATTTCCGGTTTGTGTGTTCTACATGTGGGAAATTTTTTATGTCGCATATTTTATTTATTTACACGGTACGATAGAGTTTTTCTATCTGATTTCAAAAATACTCATGAACTTTGTCACATTTTTATCAGCATGTTGAAGAAAATCATTTAATTTTGTAATAAATTGCTATTTAACTTATTTGAGAAATGAAAAATATGACTTGTTTGGTATTTCTGAAATCAGAGACAAAAAAAAACTCTATTGTACAGTGTAAATAAATAAAATATATTTACACTGATTATAACTGATACTGCGCTGTTTCTGTCAGAAGTATGCTTTAGTGCAATCACAGTGGAAAGGTAGTTCGATCTTCGAGTTGTCTTTTTTTATGTTTGTGGTGTGGAATGTAAAGGTTATGTCAAGGATTCGTGATTTCTTAAAAAATTTATCCAAAACTTCAATATAAATTTTATGTTTTTAATAAACCCTTCAATTTTTGGCAGATGTTTAAGTGCGCTATTTAAAAATTTAAAAACGAACATTTTTTATACGTACATCCCTATGGCTATTTGTAACCATTTCGATTTATTGAACAATAACTACAAAATTCAACGATAAAAATTAAAAATATTTTTTTTTTGTAATTCAAGAGAATGTATTATAAAAAGTGCTCCACATGTTGCCCATTTTGATTGACACACATTTTTATGCATCTTTGGAATGGGTTTCTATTGCTCATAGAATTGCCGGAATGATACTTCTAAAAGTATTTACTATCCTTTCCTTCAAATTTTAGATTGTTGTTGGTATGATGTTTTTATGGGCCTCATGTAATATGTTTATTATAATACATGCTCTTAAATTATTTGAAAAAAATCCTCATTTTTAATTTTTGTTGCTAAATTTTGCAGTTATTGTTCAATAAGATTAAAATGGTCACAAACAGCCATAGCTATGTACGTACAAAAATGTTCGTTTTTCA
Source organism: Rhamnusium bicolor (assembly GCA_029963845.1). Classification (NCBI taxonomy): domain Eukaryota; kingdom Metazoa; phylum Arthropoda; class Insecta; order Coleoptera; family Cerambycidae; genus Rhamnusium; species Rhamnusium bicolor. The sequence goes on from JANEYF010001031.1 coordinate 173,928, forward strand.
ATCCTACATCACGTCGTCCAAAAATACCTGTTCAAATGTTCCGTTGGAAAAAAATGAGAAAATTCAGTTCAAAAAGTTGTAAATTAAAAATACTCTTGGGCCATCCTGTATACTTTTATTAGAAAGTGAAAATGGCTGAATATTATCACACAGATGTCTCATAACTGGTACCAACATATATTTTTTTAAATCGATAGCTGTGATTGTAGTGATATTTTTAATATACACATGTAAATGGTATAATTTACAGGAGTGAAAGAAGGCCACAAAGAGGTTTAAAAAATTTTCTGATATACATGGCATTTCAAAAAAAAAAAATTGTACTTGACCCTGTAGAATCGTCTTGGCTCACTCTATATTCGAAAACAATTTCCGGTTATAAACTTTTTTTGTCTAGTTTACTTATTTATATTTTAAATCAAGTTTCTAGCTATCATAGAACCCGAGATATCAGTCGGATGCACTATTGCCCCACCCTGTATGTGTGTGTATGGGGGTGTGGGGGATAGTTGCGCGGGCGCACGTGTGTAGAATAACTAAAATATTTTAAAGAACATAATTATTTTCTAAAATTAATTTAAAATCGGTAAATTGTGAATAGGTAAAAAGAGTTAAGTACCAAAAGATTTATTCAAAATGAGTCAAGTTCAGCTTTTCTCTAAAACTACTTTTAAAGTAATATTTTATTGGTTTCCTACCAATAATAAGTAAACAAATGTGGTCAATATAGTTTACTTATGAATAATATTTAATTCTTGAAAAGGTGTATGAGCCAAAAAAGAGTTCCGATAAGAATGAGAGGTGTTGTGCAACGGTCTAGAGGTTTTTTGTATTGTAACTAAAAAAATGTTTTACTTTAAATATTTTCTTAACCACTTCTCAAGCCACCGCGGAAAATTTTAGAATTTTGTGTTGGAAATGAGAGACGAAGTTCTACAGTTTATGGTGGACTACGAACCAACCCTATCCCATCTTCGAACGAAACAGGAGGGAATCATTTCTTAAATGTAAATTTCATTATATTATAGCTTGTAAAGGATGCTTACGTAATACTGTTTTTTCTTACGTAATATGAATCATCTTCAAACAACGTGTAGTTGGCGTTTAAATATTCGAGAAATTAAAACTATTGCATTTATTTTTCATGTATACGCACAACATAATATTATCTCTTAACAAAGCGTCACAGTGAAATTATATATTATAAAATATAAAAAACATGTATGAACATAACCTTGAATAAACTCGATTTCAAGGTTGTTGCGTTGATTCTTATTTCACATTAATTAATACTTGGAAGTGGGCTAGACTTTTAATTTGTTAAGACGGACACAACTAATTACAAATTTCCAACAACTTGGATGTCGATGAAGAAAATCACTGCCGCATAAGATCTTAATTAATATTGTTTTTATATGAAGAATTTAATAAGGAAAAAATTAAGGTAGGTGTGAATATAGTTTAGAGATCTTTGATGTAAGCCGAAAGATAAGAAAATAAAGACATGTTAAATTTATTTATATCCTCTGTGGTTAATAATAATTTCTGCTTCATATAGTAAGTAAGCAAACAATTCAATTCAACTTATTGTAGCTGAGTTCAGGATAGTATAATTTTATATTTTATGTACCTCTGGGAATGAAGTTGTTACCTTACTCCTCTTTTTTTTTTTTTTTCGAAGACTAAAGACGCACTTTTAATCCTCGGGGATTGAATCATAAACAAACTGAAGATTAAATAACAAATAAAAAATCATAGTAACGATTTTGTTTATTTGAAGTAAATGATTAGAATCATCTTCAACTTTTTACAATATATTTACTGAATCCATTGTTCATGGTTGTATTACTGTTTCGTTCATGTGCAAACCATTAATTTGGCAATATTTTCATTGTTATTAATTGATGTTTCAGTATAACTTATCAGTTACAGTTGAGGACTTCTATCCACCATGACGCTTGAGAACATTTATATCTGCTCCGCATCAGCTAACAAAGATGCAGACCAGCTAACAAATGTACATCTAAAATAGTGGTCTGTGTACGAAGATGCCTCTAGAAGATTTAAGAAAGAAGTTTTTCTTTGTGGCAGCTTTCCAAATGTGTTTTTCACAATTGTTGTCGAAGTACAATTACACTGGCCCACACAATTTTTATAACATAGTTCACACTACCGTTTTTATTTTGTTAATACCTCCCTATTAATTGAAAAAAATATCCAACAAGTTCTAAAAGGTACCATTTTTGTCTGAACACAATAGACCCTATTATATTGCCAGGTAATAAACTTCATGATGGGTCGGAAATTTTAGAAAAGCATATTAAACTAAGGTGGGACATTTTCAATATCAATCTTGTTTTGACCTTAGAAAGTGTTTTCGTTTGTCTACATAACTCTGATACGGCAAAAATGTTCAGTCAAACTTGCCGAAGATACTAAACTTAATCTGACAAGTTTTGTTATTTTTGTGGAGAATTCCTTGTGAAGTCACAAGCGAGGCCATTGTCTGAAAATGTGAAAAAAGCGTATTTTCTATATTTTGGAGTTTTAGACGGAGATCAAGACAAGCAATGGTCTCCCCCCGTTTGTTGTGAGTAAGTTGCAGCATGTCACTAATGCAGTGGATGAACGGGAAAAGAAAACGCATGCCTTTTGCGGTTCCATTTGTATGGCGAGAACCCTCCAATCATTTCGATGATTGCTATTTTTGTGTAACAAGAACTAGAGAATATTCCAAAAAAGAAAAACCAAAAATCAAATATCCGAATTTGCCATCAGCCATAATACCTGCTGCACGGCTGCTCCAAGGAAAAACACAGTAACCAACATTTTTTTAAAATCGAGATTTTCACACATGTGAAGATACTGTGCTGTGCCGCGTCTTTTTATCCAATAGCGGTTGTTCTATCTGCAAAGGATATGGAGATATAGAATACAGTAACGCAGTATCTGCAGTAAATTTGTAGATTTCACAATGCAAAACACAGTATACAACTATTCAGAGGAGGAACACAGTAAGTATGTTATGAAGACTGTGTAAATGCTGTGATTTTGATTGGGATTGTGAAAGAAAATGAGAACATATTCCAACATAAAACACAGTTTCTGGACATGTACCTACTGTGTTTTTCAATAGTTTTGTTAATATGGTCTTTCCAAATCTTTTAAATCCAAAAGCAATTAGTCAGGACAATGAAAACAAAATTTAATTGTTATTTACCAAGTTATTTCGGTATGCGGGCTTTTTAATGATAATTTATGAAACTATTCTTTTAATTGAGATACTGCGTGTAAAAAAAATAATAATACATATTTTATGGAAAACCCATTTTCAAACACAGTAACTGCCTAAAATAGTACATATTGAATAATAAGTAATTTTTGATAATGTGACAAAAAAAGTACTGATTTATGTTAGTTAACTGTAAAGGTTTAAGTAAGATATGTCCGCCCGTCTCCTAGAGGCAATAAACTAAAGTAAATTGCTCTTCCTGAACATTTTCTAATTTCACACATACTGTGTTTTTCCGTGGAGCAGCCGTGCTCCTCACAATATATCGGACTTACCAGTGCCAACTGCGCCTTTCGATTGGCAAAATATTGTTTTAGCAGGTAATGGAAATAGTAACGACATTTCAGATAACCGAGACCAGTGTGCCGGCCCTTTATATATTCCAGAAAGTTTTAGCGACCATCACTTAATTGCTCAAAATGAATTGAATGATTTGGTACGTAACTTGGGGCTGTCAAAACAACAAGCATAACTCCTTGATTCCTGACTTAAGGAGTGGAACTTACTGGCTTAAGAAACAAAGATTACGACTTTTAGAAAAAAGAAATGCGCTTATTCATAGATTCCTCCTAATACAGTTTAAAAGCTGTATTACTATACATAATTGAAATTTAAAACCATCTATACAAATTGCCTCTTCAGTAACAATGATAGAGGATTATCATTTAAACAAAAATATATACAACTAATACAAATGGCAAATATGTGGAGATTTAAAAGTCATAGCCATTTTAGTAGGGCTTCAAGGAGGCTTTATAAAATACTGCTGTTTTCTTTGTTTGTGGGACAGTCGTGCAGTAAAAGAACACTATCTGAATAGAATTCGGCCGAAAAGGAAATAATTTGAACCAGGAACTAGTAATGTTAAATATGTGCCCCTTGTAGACCCTAAAAATGTTTTTTTTCCACTTCCTCATATTAAACTTGGGTAAATGAAAATTTTTGTTAAGGCTATCAATAAAGAGGGTGAAGGATTTAACTACTTAAGAGAACTTGTGTCCCAATTAAGTGACTCCAAACTTAAAGGCATTTTTATTGGTCCTCAAATTAGAAAATTACTTGACGATGCAGATTTTAAATGAACACTCAACATACAGAAACTCAGAGCTTGAAACTTATTTGTAAACATAGTCAGGAGATTTTTTAGGGAACAAGAAGGATGGTTGCCGTATGTCTTTAAAAATTCGCTTTCTGCATCCTCATTTAAATTTCTTTCCTGAAAATTTGGGTGTGGTACGCGACAAACAAAGAGAAAGTTTTGATAAAGACAAGGACAATGGAAATTTGTTACCAAGGACGATGGGATCCAGCCATGATCGGTGATTGCTGTTGGTTTTTAAAGCGAGACGATTTGACCTCCCCCCCATAAAAGAAAAAATTAACTGACCATATGTTTTTCAAAAAATTATTCTCTATCTTTGTAGATATATCTATGTAAGCCTAATATGTCATATACAACATTGATATATAGCAATAATAGAATAGCAAAATTAACAATAATGTTATTCCTTCCTATAATGTTTTATTAATGTAACAAGAAAACGTTACGTGATACGACTTTTTGCTTATCATTTCTGTAATCAGAAGGCTTTATTCCAGTGGAATTTGCTATTCAGGTACATGATACAAAATATATGTATATATATATATATATTTTTATTTTTTGTCCGCTAGAATTTTTATTCCTGTATTCTACTTAAAAGTCTGATTATTAATTTTTCGTAAAGATATATTTCTTGAACAATTCTACAAATCCAACTGCACTGTTTTCTGAATTTTTAATAGTGAATGTTTTGTCGACTCTAGTTTAAGTGTTGCTTATGTTAAATACTCAAGATAAGCGCAACTAATAATAGAAAATGGGTAAATACATAATAGTTAAATTCATTTACAAGAATTTGTTGTTACCTTGTTCATCAAATATTCGCAGTCTGGAGCTTCAGAACTGATTAATTTGTTCCATTGTAAGAATTTTTGACTTCTTAGGCTTGCAGCCGTCATTTTTTCTTTTAAGAAAAGCTATTACTTTCAGAAATTTATTAGTTATGTAGATATTATTTCTGGTAACTAACATCACCTTCAGCACTGAATATTGTGTCCAAATATTTTGATCTCTCCAAAAAATACGCTAGCAGCACATTTTCCGTGTGAGTTTGTATTTCATCTGGTTACACTACTTATTGAAATCTTCATACTATTTTCCATAAACTTTTTTCTTGGCATAGCTGGCAGTTAACTCGAGTGTGGTTTCCTCATCACCTTCCTCAATTTCAGGAGCGCCAAATGTTCATCGAAACTTTTAAATTAATCATATTTCTTTATTCAACGTTTAAATCAAACACCAGGCACAACAAAATTATATTAATTTCAAAATAGTTAACCCGGTTTACACCATTACATTAGTTACTAACAAAAATTTCATAGCAAAGCCTTCCATTTTTGGAGTAAAAGATACTTTTTCTTTATAAAATTAGCTTTTATTTTAAAATGCAGGACCGGAAGTGCATAAAATAGCGTATATACCACGGGGCTAAAGTGGCTTTTAATCCCTCGTGTGAATACGTAAACTTTGAAACTTGGGGCCGAAGAATAAGAAATTGTCGTCATTTCCATAAAAAATTATTGTAATTTACACCGAATTATTCTTATATTAGGGACCTTATATCATTAGTAATTAAAAACATTTTTTTTTGAAAATTCTGGTTTTTGACAATATTTGGTTTAATTTTTCTATTTCCAAATTAGGATATCCTGATGAAAAATTATAATCAATGAAAAATAAAATTGTCCAACGATTACATTTTTTTAACGTGAAGTGAATAATAAAACAAAATTCTCATATTCCATTCAACTTTATACAGATATAATTTTTTGATTTCATCAATGCAAATAATATACAGGTAATATTCAAAATGTAAATACGTCTACGACAAATTCATTGGAAAAATATTTGCCCTATCATGATTACGAAGTTTTAAATTTAAATTCGTTACACTTATTAAAAAGCATGTTTTAGTAATGCTATTTCTTTTTTTAACCCTTCTCTAATGACATTTTCCCTTACTTTTCAAATTGTTGGATTCGGTAGATCTCAAAAGTTGCAATGTATATATATATATATATATATATATATATATATATATATATATATATATATATATATATATATAATAATAATAATAATAAAAGAAATACTTTCCTTTCGTTAGCAAGATGACGGGGAAGTCTAGATAGCTTACAATGAAGACGCGGTATATCCAAAGGGTCTGTTGTATGCTGTCTACTGGCTTCTGTGAAATGAAAATGACTCAATAAATAACCTTTACTCTAGTATACAGGATGGCCCATCGAAAACAATCCACCCGAGTTTATGCCATTTTGATTCAACGTTAGACAAAACATTTGAATAGGTCGACTTAATCTTCAATGAATACCTTTAAATCTGATCCAGCTCAACCCCTAAATGGACATGATATTTACCCCCAATATTTCAAACGGTTAGAGTGACATCATTTTAAAGTCTGTTACATGCTCTTTAAAAAAATTGCGTTTGAAAAATGTTGTACCTTACAATAATAAAGTCTTTGTTCACAATATTGCCGGCAGCATTTCTGGAACAATTTTAAGAAATTCGTGCAGCAAATCTTCGAAAATATTATTAAATTCCATTTACAATGGTATTTTATTTTTTAAAATATTAACATGTTAGGAAAGCTCTTAGGTATAAAAAAATTGCAAGCACATTTTAACGATGTTTAGAAAGTAATTGATTATTTCAGTAGAGTGTCTGGTATTCCTTTTCACTCATTGTGAATTGTGACTTTGCCAGGCTATTATTAACATGTTTTTATTCGTTTTATTTCTTGACAAATTCAAAAATGGTTTATTCCATTGCAGAAAGAGTTGAAATAATTTCACTTCACTTTAAAACCAATGAATGTGTAAGAATGATAGCAAATTTGTTCAACAAGACACATGTAGATAAACATATCCACCATTATTATGTTTTGGAATTAGTGTCAAAATTTTGTTCCACCTGGTCTATAGCAAATAAAAAAGAAACCCTGAAAATCATTTAAGATATTAAGGAATGGCTGTGGCGGTTTTGGACCACGTATCTATGGACCGTACACCGAATACAAAAAAATTGTCTAATGTGTATGCAAACTAAGCAAACTAGCAGCGAAGTAACGACAGGTATTTGGGAACGCTCTCGACATTAAACGAAGAAACAGAATATACCTAGAGGTTACAGTAAGTGATTTAGCAAACGGAAAGGCAGACGTGGTAAAAACTGGTACAGGCTACTAGATTCTTTTAGACGAAATTGCTAGTTACATAAACGGTAATAAACTTATTGCTTAATAATATTATCAATTTTATTCAAGCAGAAGCGTTGTATTTCTTAACAGCTGAACCTATTACAGAAAACAACAATAATAATTATTGCATGGTGTGGATCGATCGTAGACTAATTTCTAGTTATGAATAAGACAAACAGACAGACAATTTCATAACTTAGGGCTTCGCTTTTATTTTAACCGGAGACACTGCATTACTTAACAAATATCGAACTAAGTACAGAAAATAACAATACGCATTAACCCTGCATGGCGTGCCGATTAGGTTAATTCATGTTGTCTATTTAGAATAAAACAGACAGATAGATGATCGTATTTTATCGGTGAACATTTCGCCTTTTATATCTTGTTTTAAATGATTTTATATTATTTACAGGAATGCACAGAACCTCTGCTATTATAGTATTTATTTCAATCGTCACGAGTTTTTACCAAGAGGTTACTATTCAAATTACTGACTACGATTACCATAGCCCTAACTTTCCATATCGAAATACGAGTATGTTAAGTTGGATTTCCCGTCCCCCACTATAAAAGATACGAACAGTTTCTTCTACACGACGTTTACTGCGTAGCGTTATCATAAAATTAACAACTAAATTCTCTGTGCTCATCTGCTAAATTTAGTTGTTCTCTTGATTAGGTACAAGGTTAACCGAAACCAACGTGGTAGGAATACGAAAAAATCGAAAATAAATTACTAAGGTCGTATATTTGTCACTTTATGAAAAGTTGGACACATTATGAAAAGTGACACCCAAAAACATTATCACACAATCTTTGTTAAACAGTACACAATCATGTCACTGTGGATTTATGGACCCATGTTTTTGCTTACCATTACTCCAGCTACCTATTCTGAAAATATTACTTATAATCGCTGAAACACCCTGTATAGCTAATAAAAATGCAAAACAATTTATTAACTAAGTGTATTTACAGTTAAAATATCATGTGAGGAGCGTATTTTCAAAACGCAATTTCTGCAAATCACTTTTCTAGGAGTAACTGCATAATTTTCTATAACTAAAAAAATATGTCCCCTATATTTATCACGTATTTTAAATTAAAGAAACTGTATTTTGCTAAAAATAAATATGTAGTTTTTAAAAGAGTTCATTAAAACGAGTTAAAAACCATCTATATCTCGATAAACGTCTTGTCAAAATTTGCGTTTTGAAAATAAGCTCCTCATGTATAATTTTGATCCCATCAAAAAATAATAAATCTGTAGAAAGAAATTAATTCTTAAAAATTGCAATTCCCATGAAGAAGTATAACCGAAAAAAATAAATTGGCCCAAAATACATTTTGTAACCTTTTTTCATGACCCATAGCCGTCAGTTCATCCGTGACTAATAAATGTTTTGTCTTAACAAAATTAATCGTTTTCAGACATGAGAAAAAACCGTTATTTCTATAATTTGGAAACATATGCCTTGATTTGAAAACATCGCGGAGGGGCAGGTCAATGATGTCGATATGATGACGCGTCACCTTGCGGCTACAGATTGATTTATGGCAAGCCAGGATTAATTAACGGCACTGAGGGACAAATCCTGCAGCACCCACAGCACCCTACCGAACATCCCGACCACTGTCGGCTGTCGCAGAACGCTCATAATTGTTTCTTGCACGGTACGATTTAATCATCAATCACTGACTTTGCCCTCAACCATCTCCCACGGAAAAATTACTATCCTTCTAATCTCTGAACGATGGATATAAGGATGCGTCCATAGAAACGTCATACAATAGTGTATTTTGAAAAATTAAAACAAATTAATTTTCTACGTCTCGTCTGGCTAAAGAAATTTTAATACGTTTTTTCTCTCTCTCTACGTCAATCTGGGCACGAAGAGAATGATTTTAATTTATATTTAATATACTTGCTTATTTATTCCATTCATTTCTGCATAATATTTGAGGAGGCGTAGGCCGCTGTAGTTAAGGGTTTCATATTTTTTGTTACATAAAAGTAGATAATTGAACGTTAAATAATCCCAATTATGATAAAATAGTGAAGCAAATACGATTCAATATTTAAATATCTAATGGACAATCACGTGTTCAAACGTTGATAAAATTGGTGGTGACTACACTCATTAAAGATCTGAAGAAAACGAAAACTTCTTTTAAGAAAGTGTAAAAACAAAATTGTTTGTGATGCAATTAAATATGTACTACGGAAATTTAACTTCTCGACAACTTGCTAACAAGTTAGTTAATTGAAAATGAAAAATATGAGAAGAAAAATATAAAATTACCTCTAAAGTTATCAATACTATTTAAACATATAAAATACTTCAAATAGAACTTGGATTCATGCAGCAGGTTTTCACAAGCACCTTAGAGTAGAGGATATGCATGAATTCCTGGATAATAAATTCAACAGAAATGATTTTTTTTGCTTCAAAATAAATCCGAAATACAAAGCACCACATTTTAGCTCCTTTAAAATAGGTGTTACTCCACTATTAAAGGGCAACTTCTAAACCCATGTCACTGGAACAAAGGCATAACGATAAGCGAGTTTTTTCGAACCGCCAGAAACAAGATACAACACGAGAAAAAAAACAACCAAACTCCCCCCGACTTGTTTAGTCAAGATCAATATCCCCTCTGAAAACAATAACCCTGAGTTAATAATCCAAAACAAAACAACATTAAAGTTAATGCATCTAAATGCTCAAAGACTTTCAAACAAAATAAACCGATTAAAAGTACTTCTGAACACTGAGAAACCTCAATTTGCGTTAATTAGTGCGCATTGGATGTCTCAAGAACAAGCATCTGTAACTGGAATATACGGGTATTCCCTAGTTAGCTGCTATTGCCGGTCAATACATGGAGGTGTAGCAGTTATACAGCAATAATTACATAACCTGCAGGCATTTAGATCGTGATTTTTTTTCGACCTCGAGATTTTGATTGATTTATACGTTTGAACCCTGTTGAAGTCATTCTGACTATTTTTCGAATGATATCTGTCGGTGCGTGTGTGTATGTGTGTATCCGCGATAACTCAAAAAATACTAATCGGAGACTTCCCAAATTTGGCAGTTAAAATTGTCAACAACATGTTAGGTGACACATTAAATTTGGTGAATATGGTGTACCACCAGAAGAGACACAATTAATGAAAGAAGAAAAAAGGTATAATTTCGGAAAAAAAGATTAAAAATTTTTATTGCATTTCTGAGCGAATCTCGGCGAATTATAATTAATGAAAAAACATAAATAAAGTTAGTCAATTAATCTGATTATGTTGTGTGATTTTATATTATATGTTTTAGCTGCAATGGTATTCTAATTATACAGTAAATTTGTATATGATTTGGTAATTAATACTATAAACAAATACTACAGAAATACTATACAATTATGACAGAATAGTACACAAGATTTTCGTCATGACAACTAGTGAAAGTGCAAAAAATTGTGTTAAACATAAAACAGCCAGTATCTAAGAGCGCAAAAAAATGATGGATATCATAGTGTCTTGGTGTTACATACACATATATTGTTTAAATTTTTAAATATTTTGAAACTTAGGTGGTCGTCAAACAACAATCTAAATTACAGAAAAAATATGTAAAATTTAATTTCTTTAACTAATTTAGTAGTTAAAAGATCCAGGGAAGTTCAAGTAACACTTGCAAAAATTTCTTCTTTTATTCTTTCTTTTCCTAAAATGCAGTTTTCCTGTTATTATAGATATTTAGTGAAAACTTGTATATTAGCAATTATTTCGGTAAATACAAAACTGTTGGAGATTTTATTATACATTAAAAAAAACATCTATGTACTTGTAGGAATCATGATATCAGAATTCTTACAACAATAAATAACCAAGAAACCATTTTAAATTTTATATCCTGGAAAAAATGTAGCTGTCGTCTGCTGAAACAGGCGTTCTGCACACGGGAGCAGGATCCAATTTAAAGGCTTCCCAGGACACTAAATCCGTCTCAAATTAGAGATAACTCCTACGTAATCCCTGCTTCAACTACTCATTGGCTGTCGTTGTACCCATATCTCGACCTATCCTTCTTCATTACTTTGCAAAAGTAATCCTAGTTAGTCTCCTTCCTTGTTCTATCGTTGATATTACGTTACTGAAAACAGGAATCCACTTTCAATGTATATGCAGAGTTGACTGTAATGGATATTTACTTTAATGTGTGTATTTATACGTTCCATTGGAAAGAGATTTGGAAAACTTAATTTAATACACTGAATAAAGTGAGGGAGTTTTAATTATAAAATTAAAATCATTTTATTTTCATAAAATTGGAAAGATTAGCAATTTTTAATCGATATTTCGCGCTTTTCTCTGTTACTACTCAAAATATGTTTTGTAATTTGTGTGGAAATATTTTTTTAACATAGACATCTTGATACCATTTAATAAAATAGGTGGGACTAACCTAAATTTATATTTGTAACAAAATTGCGATACTTGTCCAAATTTTAATTATTTATTTTGAAAGTAAATTAACTTTCCCGTATACTGTTAATTTTAGAAATGTGAAATCCTATACAGAAATTGAATTAATTGGCAACTTTATTAATGCAGTAACTCTTAACTACATCCATTTAAATGTTTGCCAAGAATATGAATCATACTATTTAGTAGCGTATTACAAGTTATTTTTTGTTCCACTAATTTTAAATTAAGTGTACATCAAAATACTGTATTTTCAAATTTGTGTGTTAAAATTCACAGACATGAGAGAGTATTATGTATTACAAAATAATAAGGTATGCGTCTGAATAATTGTTCATTTAGATGCATCTTTTGTAGTGAGCCACTTATGTTATTTCAAGATGGCGTCAAGTAAAATTGTCCGTGCAGCAATTTTCCTTATGATATGGAAGGTTTTCCAAATATTTATGGGAAGTAAGAGATTTTATGATATAGGAACAATTATAATGTGTAATGCTTACAATTTTGACATATATTATTAGCAACTTTTTTGACAATATTTATTGCCCATTTGGAAATTCCTAAAATTACAGTCTGGCAAGATTGCAAGCAGAAGTCATATAGTTTGTTGCGAGATCCGCTGTTCCAGTTGCATACCCTTACTGTCGCACTTCACATATTAGGATGGTTTACTGCGTATTATTCATCTACACACCACGATTTATCCAGAGTGATCAAAAGTAATGCTTGGTAATACTTTGTTCATCCTTCATCATAGGTGATAATTTTCGATGACACATCTTTTAGATGATTCACTTGTCCTTCACTTTCATCCAGGATGCTCATCCAAATGCGTCTTCTTGTTATCACAATGAGAGAATATGAAGTTAGTGCTGGACACTCTGTATCTGATTATAAATTATGATGTCATTCACTAATATATATAAATAAATAAATAAATAAATAAATAAATGTCTTTATTGTGTAAAATACAAGGAATTTAACACAAAAGGTTAGTGGTACAGTATACACTGATATTAAAACTACTAACCTAGGATACCATTGATATAGTATTAGTACAGTATATAATATCTAACTTATGATTTTATCCAGCATACAGTATATAATATCCAATATTACAATATGTGTATATCTAACGTATATCTAGTTAAGTACATATCTACAGTATATGAACATATAATATATATCAAAAACAGTATTTATCTATATGATTTCTAGATTTTATCACTATTTTATCACCGTCTAAAACAATTTTAAATTTATGTTTAATTCGCCGTTCAAAATCAGAGACTTTAGTTGACGTTTTAGTACATTTGTTGATTTATTGTGTAGCTGTGGAGGTAGATTGTTATAGATATAAGTCGAGAGGTAGGTAAAGGATGATCGAAATTTTTCATATTTAGGCCTTATTGTATGCAATTGGTCGTTTGTATATCTCAAGTTTCGGTTATGCATAACATTTCTCGCAATTAGTTTATCATAGAGATAAATAGGTTTTTGCGTTAGGATGACATTATTTAATAGTGAGGTGAAATGTAGGAAGCGCCTCTCATTTATTTTTAGTAGTTGTAACTCCCTGATATGTGGTGTTATATGCTCGTAGATGGAACTATTTGTTACAAATCTAATACAGATATTCTGGATTTTTTGAAGTTTGTTTACTTCTGATAAATTTAGGCAAGGCCCATAAACATAATCACAGTAGTTGACGTGTGATAAGACTAAGGACTCACATAACAGTAGTTTAGTGGCCCTATCAAGGATATTTCTAAAACTTGAAATTTGTTTAAAAGAGCAGAAACATTTTCTAAGGACTTCTGATATATGAGGAATAAAGTTTAAATTTTTATCAAAGGTTAGCCCCAAGTTCTTCACCTTGTCAACTTGTTCTATAATTATATTGTCAATTGATAATTGAAAGTGAGTAAGAACTCTTAATTTATTTGCAGTACCAAAGATTATATTTTTACTTTTATTTGGATTTAATAGAAGTGAATTCTGAAGAGTCCAATTTTTTATTTCATTTAAATCATGATTAATTTTGGTTTGGGCTTCCTCAGGCTTCGTCACATCAAAAGCAAGGTAAAGTTGTATATCGTCAGCGTACATGTGCAGGGAACAGTACTTTGTGACTTGTGGCAAGTCTGCAGTGTAGATGTTAAAAAGTAAGGGCCCCAAGATCGAGCCTTGGGGCACTCCCGAGAGTAGCAAACGTTCGTTAGAGAGTCTTCTTCCACTTGTGGTGTTAAGACATGTATATTGAAAACGATTTAGTAGCTAAGACGTGAGCCACATTAGGATATTATCCTCTATCCCGTAGAATTTTAACTTTTTTATTAGCAGTTCAGTATTTAAGGAATCGAAAGCTTTTGACATATCTAATAAGGTCAAGGAAGTTACTTTATCAGAATTAATTGACGTCAAGACATCGTCGAGAATAGCGATCAAGGCCGAGGATGTTCCGTGATTCTTTCGAAAGCCGGACTGTATTTTGGGAATAACATTATTGTCTAGCACATAAGGTGTTAGTTGCCCGTGGATGATATGAAGTTTGATACTATAATATTGGTAGGTAGTTTCCGAATGTTTTGGGAATTCATAACGTATGTTAAAAGCATTTCTTCCGATAAGCTGTCGGTTTAACTCATAATTTTCTAAAACAAAAAAATTCTATCATACACTTTGTAGTGAAGTAGAATTGTTTAACATGTCTATATCGAAATTGGAACCAACAGTTTTACATTTTCTTTAAAAGTGGTGATGTCTCGAGACGGTGCACATATTTACTACATATTTCATTGATTTCGGATTTATAAACAAATCTACGGCAACTGCTCTATAGGACGGGGCAAAGTACCTTAATATACTTGAGTTGAAGTACAGGGTGACTCCTCATAAATTCACCAGGCCCCCTCTATCTTCTTTATATATGAACGTATTTCAAAATTTTTGAAACAAGATGATACGATTGTTTTCAAACATTTTAACGAACAGTGAAAAAATTTTAGTTTAGAAATTAAGGAAGATACACAGACAATTTATTGTTTTACACCCTATATTTTATTTAAGGATTGGATTTCCCTTTTTTTATGATTTAAAAATATGCAAATTTTGCACATATCTATTCTTCATAGTTTTGGATATATAGCCTCAATAATAATCTTATTTTCTCTTATATGAAACCTTTCGCAGAATCACTACTATTTGTAAAAACATTCACAAAAAAAGTCAAGCGATATAATATCTGAAGTTCTTGGTGGCCATCTTATTTGTCCATTTCTACCTATCCATTCCTCGAAGTGAGGTAATTAAATTAAATAAATTCAGTAATAAGTAGAGCTCGGAATTTAGGTATTGATGACGTCAAAATCAGGATTGGCCATAAATTATGTGTCAGCGCGTAAATATGCTCATGCATGTATGACACAATATCTTACCTTGTAATTTTTTTAGCGAATAGCACACTAGAAATCCTTTACCAAAAATGGTTACTGAAGTAAGAAATGTACTTAAATGCTGCAACAACCTTATTATTCCAGCTTGAAAGTTCTAACCCAAGTGTACCTAGATTGTACTGCTTGCCTAAGATACATAAACCAGTCAAGTCGGTACGCCTCTTCGTGAACAGATTCGAGACGGAAGCAAAAGAAGAATTCGAGTATTTCCCCAGGGTTTGGCTTAGGTATGTGGATGATATTTTTGCAGTGTTCGATACAAAAGTCGCTGATATTGATAACTTTGTATCTAAATTAAACAGTCGTTTCGCGTCAGTTATATTCACATATGAAATTGAAAACTCTGAACAACTACCATTTTTAGATGTATTAATAACTAGAAATAGTGAAAATAAGTTAGAATTTGACATATACAGAAAAGATACCAGTACTCTAAGACAATCCCTAAGGACTCTCACCATTGTGTTCAACACAAAATGGCGAGTTTTAATTTTCTAGTCCATCGTCTATTAAGCTTCGCCCTCAATAAGGGGAGGTTTGAAAAAGAAAAGGCATTGATTAAGGATATAGCTACGAGTAATGAATATTCTGTAAGTTTAATTGATAAAATACTTAGGAAACGAAAGTTTAAAGAGTCACTTCGAAATTCCTCGACCTTTCAAAAGAAAGAGAAAATTCGAAATTTGTATCGATTCCATTCGATTTTCGATTCACCCGTGGTATTGGTAAGATTTTTAAAGATGTAGGTATGACAGTGGTTCATTCATCGGGAAACCAACGACAACAACTTTTAGGCAATCCAAAAGACAAAATTGAAACAAACGAAAAGTCGGGGATTTACGAAATTAGCTGTAAGGAATGTAATCAAAAATATGGTAGACAGACTAGACGATCAATTCAAACTAGATTCAAAGAGCATATGGCCCATCTCAAATATGGTAGAACATATAAGTCTAGTGTTGCCCAACATGCGTTTGAGAATAACCATAAAATAGATATTAGCAATTTAAGATTAATTAGGAATGTAACAAATACTAGACAGCTGGATGCATTTGAAAGCTTAGAAATCATAAAGTGTAAAAATACTATGAATAGTGACAGAGGGCCTATCCCAAATAGCCCGCTTTATTGGTTAGTGAGTCACAGTTCACCGAACGGACACGGTCACGGTTCGGTGAACCGTGATAATAGTTTAGGTATAAATAGGGTAGATTGTTAGCATAAGTTTAGTTTTAATATTCTCAAGATGATGCCAACTTGGTTGGCGAAACGCGCGTCGAGTACAGTATATAGTGTTTTGGTGTTTCGTGGAAAACTACGTCAGTGTTATCTTCACATCAAAGGTTCCAACACACTCCAGGAGAACCAAAATAAGTGGATTGAACCTTACATACATTTATAAAAAGTGCAACTTTAAGAGTTAACGCCCTATAAAAGTACGCACATTTTATTTTGTCAAAAGTGGTTTTTGACAGGTTGATAAAATTTGGTACGTAATTCTTATACATCAATAAGATTATTTATGCAAAGTTAGAAAAGGCTTGTCGGTGGGTTAACACAGTGTTTTATTCTTTAAAAGTTTTTGTGTCTATTAAAATTAAAAAATCAAGTATGCTGTGTTTAAGATAATAATTCTAAAACACAAAAATTTTTTCCTGAAAATAATTTTATAATTTAATTTACATTAAGTATAATTATTAAATAATTTAATTTGGTTGTTCTGTGGTTAGCTGTTTTTGAACAATAGTAAAATTTGGATTACAAATATGTGTTAAAATTTCTTAAAGCTGTAAAGGTAACTAATTGATCATTTATAAAGACTCGTTACAAATATAGAACTATAAAATTAAGGAGATTGTTTCAGTTTTAACCTACACAAAAACGGGTTATGAAGGAGCATGTTCCTTCTTTTGAATAAGACAATGATCAAGCCTTAATAACAAGGTATTTGAGTTATGTTGCATAAGAGTTTTCGTCAATGATTGGTTACATAATAATAATTTTTCTACCATACTTTAATTGATTTATTAGACATTTACTATCTGTACTTTAATGAAAATCATTATGATACAGATTTTTCATTAAGATACAAGTTTATAACCAATAGAAATGCAACATTACAGCAATATTCAGTCAATATCAAATATTGCCATGAGCATGACAGATTTAAAATTTATCAATACTGACAGTTCATATTTACTGTTTGCCTTGCAAGTTCCTAAAATTGGTACTTTTTGCAAATAAACTCAGTAAAAATGTGCGATAGTGAGAGTAAAACTGAAAATTTAACTCCACCAGAAATTGTGCACCAGGCCACAAGAACAGCAAACAATTTATTACCCGTAATATCAGCAAAAACATACGAAAAATGTTGCTCTCAGTTTATGGATTGGAGGGACAAAAATAAGGTGAGCAGCTTTTCAGAAAACGTCTTAATTGTTTATTTTATGATTGTCGTAGAAAAAATAGTGTATGCAACTCACATTTAGTAGCCATTAGACACTCGTGTTCATAACGATACTTGCCTACGGCTCGTATCGTTAAATAGTCGTTACATAATATAGTATTTCAGTACATTATGTTACTTATTACGTTATTTTGACAACAGATCAGTTGATATACTAATATTTTTAAAAACCATGATAACATATTACCTAAGGTATAAAATATCTAGATAAAAAAAATCGGTCTCGGCTAGATGAATCTCGACAGTACTTTCCCATTATCCAATTTGAAATGAAGGAAATAAATAATTTTCATTAAAACCATTAATTTGGCTTATGTTTGTGCTTATGTCTACAATCCATGTAGATTAAACTGTTTTGGATCATAATATTCTTGTAATATTATTTTTTTTAAATAAAGTCGTTTTATTATTATTATTATTTACTAAATATTTTGATTGGATGCAAAATTATATTTAACACTGTTTTCCTCAGTAATGGTAACGAAAAATGCTGAAGAGACCTTTACGTCACAATTTCTCATTAAGAACAATTTTTTTATTTCATATTTTCCACAAACAATTTTTGGACCCTTATGAAAAGTCCTTCCCAGGTGCATGCTGGTCATTAATATTTAATAGGGTTCTATGTTGGACCTTCTAGATCTTGTATGTAAAGTTTCCACGTTGAGCCATATTTCTGACACACAGACATACCGACGGCATACCAATTTGAATTCAAAATGGTCATTTTTAGTACAATCTGGAATTTAATTTTTTTACGACTTCAGTACCTACTTTATCTATAGTTAGATGAGAAGGAAAAAATTGTAATAAATCAATTTTATTGTATCAGAGACAATGTTATACTTTGTAACAACCGTTTGTAGTGACTACGATTTCTTTTGTACAATTCAGATATTACTAAGAATTTTCTAAAAGCAATCCTCAAAAATTATGGATAAGCTCAAAATAACTAAATCTGTTTTTATTTTCACAATATGGCAATATGAGGCACTTTACCTATATTACAACTAAAACCAGCATAACATTTTATTTTTATTTTCATTAGTATCGTTATCCACCCAATAAGAAAATAATTGCCTGACTAATAAACTTATAATTAGTTTTCAGTTTTCATTAAAAAGTATTATTTTTTAAACATACGATTTTTAATTAGTCGTTTTCGCCCACGTGTTCCTCAGATTAGCGAGTCCCGCATAAACAGAACTAACAGCTCTGTGGTAAAGTTACTGATTAGCAAGAAAGTTCGACTTCCACAGCAGGCAAATATGACGGAATAATTTTGCATATGGCTCAAATTTTCACGAGACCTTCTAGCCTAGACATTTGTCGCCATTACGTAGTTCCTCTCACATTACTACTCTACATATGCATTGGAATCTGGTGACCTGAAAGTGACAAGTTGTGATACCTGCGTTTTATAGGGATGTTTGTAATAAATAGAATATGCAGTTGTGGACTCGATTATTCTCCAAATCAGTTCTGTCTTTGAAGATGTCACTTTAATTTAGATGAATTGCGGAAAACGTTAAACAGATGAAATTTGACAAAGATATTACGAATACTTTACGAACTGACATACATACAAACATAAAATAAAAATGAATTTCCAGGTGTGGTATCTCCCCCATCTAAAAAAATGCCTCACGGCTATATCCATAGAAGATTTTTTACGTAATCTCCAAATATTTCCCGCAATTGTATTTTTATTACGCGAAGAAAATGCTATTATGTTACTCGAGATGCGGGAGAACGGCTGGCGAACCTCACCTGTGATATTGAAGCCATCATTGATTTTTTTTAAAGAAATTACCTATACCAACAAATACAGGTAATTTCTAATGGCCATAAAATAGAATGAACTCAAATTTATCGCATTTTCTCGTATGTAATATAAAACAAATAAATATTATTCATGTTTTAATATTAAATACGATTTATATTTTTATATCGTGTAGGAAAGTGTATGCTCGCTTAACTTACTAAATTGACTTTCCTTGCTGTAACACAATTCCGATGATATTGGCAAACTAATTTTTTTGGGTACATCCTGGAGCAGGGGCCTGGAGTGTTGGTACAGGGGTGACGAAGTCTTTCACTTTTTTCCAACCTTAAAGATCAGCACTCATTTCACAATTACGCAATTTTTGAATATGATGTTATACCATCATAAAAAGGGTACTGTTTTGCTGCTGCAGCAATGGAGGGTAATAAGGCTAAATTTGACTTACTTCTTCCAACTGATCCTGAGAAGAGATTATATCGATGTCGATTTAAAGATGTCTAGGGTGCACGTGCGCCATATACGAGATAGATGCGTTGTCCAACTCGAGTTATTTCGTCGGGCGTTCTGTATATATTTTTTGAGTTACTTGAACTATTTTAATAATAATAACAGATAAGAACTAGAAGTAGAAACACGCAAATTAAATTACCTAACTTTCTAGGCATACCGTACTAATTCTAGGCTTGCAATATACAAATCGATATATATATATATATATATATATATATATATATATATATATATATATATATATATATATATATATATATATATATATATATATATATATATATATATATATATTTATTTTAGCATTAATTAATTAATTATTATCATTTATTGAGATTAGTCAATTAATTATTATTTGCTATTATTATCGATATTAAATGATTGATTATTATTATTGATATTGATAAGTTGTACATTACTACATTAATTATTGTTTACTATTATTATCGATATTACATGGTGGATTATTATTATTGATAGTGATAATTTGTACACGTACAAATATCCTAGTGATACTTCTGTGTCCTTTCCTTTATTTGTGTTCTATATTTTTCGTAATTGCATTTTTTGCTGTACTTTATATTGCAAATAAAGTTATTTATTATTATTATTATTATAAGGAAAAATGTATATAACTTTTTTTGTTGACAATTTTATAAGCTCTATTTCTTATATGAACCATAATTCCAATTTCGCTAATTATTAGCGAGATATAAGCAAGAAACTGATTCAGAGCACTATTTTTCCAAGATGGCGACTCGAGCACAACAGATTGAGTTCAAGACTTTTAGCATGTTTAAAAGTACACTTAAATGAACATGTCTGTTAAGTTTCTAAACTTTATCAGTTATTTCCCTCATACGTCGAAATTTGACAGGAGTATTGGGTATTTTTCAATATTTGTGTCAACTGCCCCCGCCCTCCTTAGTTAGCTCCTGGATCCGCTCTTGATGTTAAAATATATGACGCTCAACATACCACCTATCTTAGAAGCTTTTTTGTGGTTTTTATAAATTTTAGTCTTAAAATATTTTCAATATTTTTTCTTCTGAGGTTTAGAGTCATAACAGCTAATTTTGGTAAAACTAATTAACACATACTGCTACGTCATATCAAGATTTTGGTAAAAAAGTTATTGAACTTGTAATGTGTCATACATACCGCGAACTCTCAACATACAGGGAACACTCATTGCCAAGGGTGCCAAGTTTTTTTATAAATTGGATAAGTTCAGAGATCCATCTCGAGAACAGTTTATTTTCTAAACTATGATTTATTTTGTACATACTCAAGATTCAGTCTTATACTATTATTCAACTGGAATATTCTGTTTTATGGTAATAACTGAATTATGATACATTAATGTTGGAAAATATGAGGTTTTTTTATATAATCAACATAATATCATGATAAAATAAGTGTAAATGAAACAATGTAAATGACATTATCATTATTACAAATGTTGCTAAGGTCACGATCATTTATCTACATTGTATATAACATAAAATTCGAACAATAATCATAATGTTGTATAAGATGACATTCCTTTGTGAAAATCCATTTTGAAATTAAATAATTACAAAAAAACACTTGTCTAACTTTCACATTTCTTTTTAACTTTACGACTAGTTTCATCCTATTTGGACTTGAAAATGTCCATATAGGATGAAAGTAGTCGTATAGTTAAAAATAAATGTGAAAATTAAACAAGTAAAAAAATAGTGTTTTTGTAATTATTTAATTTCAATAATCATAATATTTTTTTACCCTTTCGTTCTTTTTGATATTTTGAAATTACACTAATCAGTTATATGCTAGACGTTTAGTTAATAGTCTTACCGTATTTTATAACTATCACTAGTTAAGAATTTGCTTGACCGCTTCTTTTCCTGAATAACCTTAGTTTTGTTATTCAAGTTCATAAAATGACGAATTCGATGTAACAATAGCTGTTAATTTGTAAAAAGAGAACTAAATAAAAACCTCGACCGAACATATGAAAACGAATTGGACGGATGCGACTTAATGGGAGCTGTCATAACGTAACGCTAATGATACAACCGCCATCGCGGGGGGTAATATCATTCAATTAACATTGTCTAGCATAATGGTTTGTCGTTAAATGGTGCTACTGATTTAATAAGGTTAACAAATGTGAATCCACAGGTCCGTTGATATCTGAACGTTGTGGTGTACCCTATGCGAGTATATAACATTACTAAACATCGCAATGGGACCTACGGTACCCAGCGGGAGACCCGTTGTGCCAGCAGGAGAGCCCGTTAACACGGCGAAGCACGGGCGTCCCGACGGCGGAATGAGTTATGGCCGTGCTCGACATCCGACACTCCATTTACAGATCATTCTGGTGAGCCACTGCCCGCCTGGCCACTTCATCTTCCGCAACATTTTAAGCACGTCGTTAATGCCTCGTCAATTGCCTCCCCGCTAAACGTCTTGATAACACACCATTTGTTAACTTTATTGGTTTATTTATTGGTGGCGGTTCGGAATGTTTCTTAGTTCATCTCCTTCACACAAACGACCAACTATTTATCTAGTCTACCTTCATTTTATAAATGATTCGAGAAGGTAGTTTCCCCTAATACCATCGAAACTAGCTCTATGGAATGCAGCTATTTAGATAACTAATTGTTACTCGTATTTATTGATTTTGATTACAAATAAGAATACAGGGTGTAACTGTGGAAATTAATAAGTCTTCTATCAAAATGAAATATCAGTAAAATACTAATTTAATTTCTCTGCTTATTTCTTATTGAATGCATGAACAAGACATATTTTTCCACAAAGTTTAGTGTCTCTACAAATTGCAACATGAATATTGTAATTAATTATATTTCGTGCAGAACATTATTTTTGCTAGAGTTGTCTTTTGAACAAAACTAGAAATAAATGAAACAAAAGCATCAGATTATTATAGCTGTATTAGCGCTACAATAAACCATCAAAAAAACTATATTCCCTAGATGTGTACTTTTAGGAAATTAGGCACACAATTAATACATTAAAAATAAAATAATTAGAACAGAATTTTTTTTTCCAATTGTCAGAATCAACAAAAAAAAAACAAAAAGGGAAACATATTTATTATTAATAACTCAAAAGGCTTGAATCATATGAACTATGCCCGTTTGCAACTTGCCAGTGCTTTAGTCGGTCAATGAATTACATATCTTTGTACTATACTCATCAGCTTAAAGTCTCCATCTTCCGAGATGCTCTCTTTCTGGCACTATTTGTAGTGATGCGTGTCGGAACGAGAGCATTTCGGAAGGTGGTGGCTTTAAGCTGATGAGTATGGTACATCTTCATAAATAGAAATTAAATGGCGGCGTAAGTTTTGGAAATCTTGCTATTCATTCAAAAGGTCCTCATCTGCAGATCCTGTGCTTTGGAAATATTTCATTGGTATAAACGTACAGGTACTGTATAATTTAGTGATGCATCACCTTGCTTAAAAAGTCAATTCCTAAAAGTATCAGTAATTCATATTATGAGGATACAGTTCTATCAAAGTAGGAACTAAAAAGTCTTTAAAAGCTGCAAATAATATTCACAAGTTACATTTTCTTCGAAGAAGAAAGGATATGTATATATATATATATGTATATATATATATATATATATATATATATATATATATATATATATATATATATATATATATATATATATATATATATATATATATATATGTATATATCTATATATATATATATATATATATATATATATATATATATATATATATATATATATATATATATATATATATATATATATATATATATATATGTATATATTCGCTGTATTTTATTATTATTATTTATATAAAGATTTCTCCAACTTGAAATTGATGTTTAATCATAGACTTGTTTTGTACAAGAGGACAAAAATACTTCTTTGAATCCATGATTCTATCTTTCATACTGTGTAAGACTTTTTAAAACCAATGATACTTACCGAATCCATAATATGCAAAACTAGAGACCAATATTATCAGAATAATTTTTCTAATGGATGTGTCTAGGACACTTGCATTACAATAAGTAGTATCCTGTGAGCAAAATGGTTATATATCATTAGTGGTTGCCTATTTAGAAGCGATAGTAGATATTCGTTAGTTTCCATTATTTCTTGCCCTTATTAAATGTGAATAAGAGTGTATTAAGATTTACACAAACACATCAGATAGCGTCATTTTTGGAAAAGAAATAACTGAAATCCATTAATACTTTATGGTTGAAGAAAACTATGATTACTGTTTATAATAGGGGTAGCAGTAGCTGCGCCATATTTCACTGTTGTTTACAGCATGATTCACTGGACACTAAACTTTAGAGCAACACATAAGTGTCGTGCAGCACAATCATGGGTACAGCGTGTATATATTTTATCGTTTGCCAGAGGAGATACAAACGTCACAGCGTGCCTCACGATATTTGCATGTATCTTCTTATCCGTTATGAAAATTTGGAAATATTTGTTATTAATACAATTAGCATGTATCCGCTGTATCGTACACGTCAACTGTTGTGTATCTGCATACTTAGTAGTTTCTTTGTTTTTAAAAAAATCATTACGGAATATTTAAAATTAACCAGAAACCAGAAAACCAGATACTGTTACCATAAAAATTTACGGATATACAGAACGTATATTTTTTCATTTCTCACCAACAACGAAATGATTAAAATTTCAACAAAAAACTCAAGGTAATGCTATCTTAAGGTACATTTACAACCAATTCGCTACAGGCACAATTTACTAACGGATTGTGAATTGTGCCGAGATAAAGTTTAGGTCATTTATAATGAGTTAGAAGCTGCCATCTGTTGAGATTTTTTAATATTACGTGTGTGCAAATTCAGTTTGATTAAATAGTTACAATTATTTAACATAACTTCTAAAAACATCATATTTTCTAATACTAAAAGATCTAATCTTCCAATTTCAAATCACAAACCGACTTTAAATATAAACAATAAATTTGTGTCGTAGTACGCATGCGCAATTTGAAATTCGTGCCGCAATTGAATTGAATATTTGCGATTTGCAAGCATCCAATTCAAACCTGAAGTGCAGCTCAAGGTCGTGCCGACTTAAAATTTTATTGTAAACAAATACATTCAACCAGATATGCTTAAAACCCAATTTACAATCCACCAGCAGATTGTGCCCGTACCGAATTGGTTGTAAATGTACCCTTAGTGTATTTTGTGGTATTAATTTAAAAACAGCTTCAAAAGCTCCTCCGTAAAAATTTATAAATTCTGGTCAGTTTTGCGTTAAAATTTCTGTCGTAAACATTATCCACAATGCTTGGAGTTTGATAAATTCAAAATTATCATCAGTTAAGTGACTTTGAACGTGGTCGGATTATGGGTATGAGGGAGGCCGAAAATTCACTTAGAGAAATTGCCAACCATGTAGACCATTACGGGACTGTGTTAAGGTGTTCTTTAAGGTGATCTGAAGAAGATTTTTATGTGCCACCGCAGAATCGGACGTCCTAGGAGGATTATGCATCGTAAAGAACATCATCTGATCAGATTGGCTGTGAGAGACAGGTTTTCCATAACATGGGCCGTGGAAAATGATTAGATGGAAACTTTAGGACAAAGAGTATCTATGGAGTAAGTATATCGACGAAAAAGATCTTTTGGGTTTCGCTTCTACCGACCATCCTTATTCCTACCCCTTACTGTATTTCATCGCACCCGTAGGCTGGAATGGCGTTATGAACGAGTGCATTGGGTGCAGGAATAGTTCCATGTGGTCTTTGGTGAATAGTTCCAATTTTTTTTGTGGACCCATGATGGACGAAGTAAGATGAGATGCTTTCGATGGGAGCGAAGAAATTTACAACTAGCTGTTGAACATCATACTGCCCTTACACGTGAAGTGATGGTTTGGGGTGTAATATGTTTTGGCATCAAGACTTTTGTTTTCATTCAGAATAATTTGAACGGCGCCAGTTACATAACCACCGTATTAGGATCTGTTGCAGTACTATATCTAATATAATTTTTCAACCAAGTAGTGCTAGCCCTATACGGAAAGAGTTATTACACAGCTTTTGGAAAAAGTTAATGTGCATGTGCTTCCATAGACTGCACGTTCGTCCGATCTCTAACCTATAGAACATGTCTGGAATATGATTGGTACAAGACTGGGTAATTTACCCCACCTCCAGACAAAGTCAATGATCTTCAGAAGAAGTTTGGAATGAGATACCCTAAAGCTACATTGATCATCTAATACAAAGTGCTCTTCTCCGAGGTATTAAACAATCACGAAGGGGCAACTTATTATTGTATATCTTTTTTTGTTACTGTTCTTTTTGAAAAGTGAATCAATTCTTTGTTACATTGAAATACTTTTTCTGTAAAAATTTCAAGTAAATTTCTATACCAATACTAAATATTGCGGTTTTTATTCAAATCAGTATATTTATAAGAAGTCAAAACTAAATGCTTACTTCCACTGACTCTGCGGAATCTTAATCTGAATTCCAAGTAATCATAAAATGCAACAAAACATGTGAACAAAATAATAATAATCATATTTATTGTTATAATTTCCATACAAACATTAACAACGTCATAAGGTAAAGTAATACTATTACTAGATTCATAAACATAAGAAACATAAAAAACTGTAAAGGCAGGAATGTAAAGGACTCTAAATATAGAACAAGCACCGATAAATTAGATCATTTAAAATTTAAAATTAAGTGTTAATTAAATATTCGTTTATATACTTTACCTATTAAATATCCTTTAGGTTTATGCTTATAACTAGTTAGTTTATTTATTTCTTTAATATGTTAAGGTAAAGCATTGTAATTTTTAACAAAATCCCCTGGATAATTTTTTAAGTTATCAAAACCTGATAAACAAATTTTTCCCATGTATTAAAACAAGGTATTAGGAAGGTATATTATTGTTTTTGCCATTATTATTGAAATGTATATTAATCTTCATTTAGAATATCTTGAAGCTAATAAATGATTTACAATAACCTAGTTAATCAAAAGAATTTCAATAAAAGTGATTAATAATGATCAGTGGAGTATTCACTGCTTACAAAATTAAAATTTTAATTCTGAAGTTCAATCTGTGTGAAATTATCAATCTCTGTAAAATTTGTATAAAGATAACCATCAATGATATAATAATGACTAACAATATTAGACAATAATAATAACAACATTTTTTATTGTTTAAGAAATGCCAAACAGAAACAACGAAATAAAAATAATTAAAACCTAACACAAATTGAAAAATTTGAATTTTTCAAATTGCACAAAATGTTGCTGCCATTTCTGTACAACTAACTACACAATCTATGAATAGGTTCTTGAATTTATTCCAAAATTATATTTAGTGATATGATTTCAGATTACTCAGTAGTTATTATTCTTGGCTGCAACTCTACATTTGCGAAAGGAGTGTCATAATAAACATAACTTTTAAAAATCCCTTAAAATATCAACCCAATGAACTTAGGTCCTGTGAAATGGCAGGTCATTGTTGTTGCATTTAATCCATAAATATTAAAATCGATAATCTAAACAGTTTTCCACAATTTGGGCATTATGTGGTCCAGCACAAAATGTAGATTCTTTTGTAGATTAATAATTTTTTTTTGTTAGACATTAAATTGTGTTTATGTTATTTTTCTGCATGTCCGCAAAACAGTACTAAGAAAATTCGAGTCTATGTTTATTTCTTTCCTTCTAGCAATTTCAAAATCAAGTCTATACTGAGTACCAGAAGACCAGAGTTTTTATACTGGCTGCAATGTAAAATAATAAAATTTATATTTTTTAAACGTTTTCTTGTACAGCCGAACAGAAAATTCTATTTTCTTCTTCAAAAAACTTTACACAAATATTTACATGAACATTTTACACCTATACTTTACCACCAATCAAAGGCTTTAATTTTTTTTTCGTTTCTATGGCAACCATATAAATTTCCGGAAATTTTTTATGTGGTGAGTACTCTAGGTGAAATTACACTGGAAAATTTTCTTTCAAATAATTGCGCGTAATTCATAAATTGATGTTTCATTTTTTCAGACTAATTCGTTTTAGAATTTTTGCCAAAAAATAACGTTTCACCACAGTTAGTGGATATAATACAAGCACTAGGGAGTTTACTAGTAAAAATTCAATTGCTTTTTTGAAAATAAGGCAACTACTACTTTTGTATGAAACAGAAATTCAAACAGATTTTTTTTAATAAATTTTAAATAATTTGAAAATTTTTAAATAATTTAATACTTAAATGCTAATTGATACAAAATTTAAAGTACCAAATTTCAAAGAAATTTGATTACTCAAGTTAAAATGAAGTTTCAAAATTAGACAAAACAGTTTTTTTTATTTTAATTTGGTGCGCTGTATCAAAATATTCTTTTTATAAATGTAACAAAAATAAAATTGTTCGACTTTTTGCAATTAAAGAAATACATATTGTCAATATTTTTAAGATGGTGGTCAATTAAAAGGTAGGCAATGTGCAGATAAAATTTTATATAATTATTATGCTTGAAATTATGCGTTCAAGAACTACAATATCCTATAAAGCTGGAAAATTTCCAAAGTAATATATTTTACTATATTATTTGACTAAAATTAAATTAGCAATAAGATTAAATAAATACAAAATTTGCAATAGACGACTACAAAGGCATCTCTATAAACAATGTACAAACGTGATTATAAAATACCAACAAAAGTTCAAAATGGGGTTAGATTTTAATCGATTAATATTTTTTGTATAAAATATCTACAAATTAATTTTTAGCCATTAATTTTCAAATACAATGCTAAAACGTAATCTATTATCTGCGGCCCAAACATGTTTCTCGAAGCAGAAGGGTTTATCACTGTTATAGAGAATAAGATAAAATTCCTCTTGCTAAAATTAATCATCAATGGGACGTCAATGAACGTCATCTAAGGAATATGTAAAATGCATAAAAAAATTACATGTATTTGTTTAAAAACAAAAAAAAAAATTAGGTTGTCTAATCCAATCTCTGTATGTGTTTATTTATATAGAATGTTTTAAAATTGCTGTTAAGAAATTTGGGAGATAATTGTACACAAAACAAATGTGAAAACAGTTCAATATTACCTAATGATTTTCATAAAAATAAAAATGGGTGGGGCTCGGCGCGAAAAAAAAGCTAACTATTTTGTACCCAGTCGGTACAGGTTTTTTGGTAATTTTTTAGGACTGTTTCTGAGAAAATGTTTAAAAATGTTACTGCAGAAAGTAAGGAGGAAAGGAGAATGCATTTTTGTTTAAAAATGTTACATTGTGGAATAGACATCAATGATTACGCAAACCTAGTAACTTTATCCCAAATCATAATAATTTCGAAAGAGATCGGCATGTTCAAACTCCTCAATTAAAAAGAGGATCTTGCAGAGTGGCTAACAGTCGATGCAGTTCACGAAGGATAGTCGCTCAAGGAGTATCTTCTTCCACAGTATTGGGTATTAAACGAGCAGAGTCTTTATGAATATCACTTGCAAAGAGTACAGGGATCAAAGTCTGAAGAATATCAACCCAGATTAACTATCTGCAAGTTTCTTTTGTAAAAATGTGTCGTTTCCTTGTAGCAAAAAATTCTCTTCACTAACGATGCAGGTTTAACAGGGAAGGAGTAATTAACGCTCACAACAATCATGTCACTGGCAGATGAAAATCCCAGGCATTTGAATGGTCCCAGGGCTGGTGTGAAGTAGGCAAATTGGTCCACTAGTTTTAACAAAAGGTCGAATATTATTTATTATAAACATTAACAGTACATTTTTTACAGTTGGTGAATACAAGTTTAGCTATATATATTGATCACTTCTTTTTGGACCCGGTGTTTTGGAAGTCAAATTTTGTTTTTTACAGATATTCATCTACGACATTAGATGATTTCTATTCACCATGTCTTTTGAGAGTCATAAGGTCTGCTACTGCACCAGCCAGCAACGTAGCAGATGATCCCAAGCATGCCCCAATAGCAAAGTTGTCTATTTATACCCACAGATTGTTTTGTATACTATTCACTTCGATGCTCAAGAAAAAAATCTTGTATTTTCAATTGTAATGGGCGAAGAGAGGAATACTTTCTAAATATTTCAATGAGATTCAAATCTTCAACGTTGCCACTTGAAAAAATTCTCTTGGTATGTTAGATTCTTGTATTATAAATCACAATCAGTAGAAATGATACCATATCATTAATGTCTTTAAGCTGAAGAGAAGTCAATTCTTATCGTCTAGATGCTCTATTTGGCCAACATTCAATACCTTCTAAAATAGTGATGATTAAACTATAAGATTAAAATAAACTTCAGCAAAATTCTTTTATTGATATTTTTTAACAATGACATGTTTCAAAAAGTTTAATCAGATAACAAATATGACAATTTTTAAATTTTTGAAAAACGAAAAATTTTAAATTCATCAAATAGGTTGTATTATCTGCTTCTTTTACGAACTATTCTATTACTAATTTTATTAGATACTGAATTTCTTGGACAGCTGCCCTACCAACATTCTTTTAATGAAAATGAACTAACAAATTTCTTTATGTCAGGCTGCACAACGTGGAACTTTTGGGGAATCTGGATTTTTTGTTTGGAATATGCTAGTAAATCTTCTTCCTTGATCAATTTCATATTTTTTTCTTACACCAGTTTTCGAATTGCTTACACATATTTTCATATTCCTCCTTTGATTTTACCGGCAATACTGACAACACTTTGTCTTACTCTGTAGACACTCAGGCATAACAGATACTTTTCACTAAATGTTTTTTATTTTTCTTCAGCGGAAAAACACACAAGTGTAAACAACTCAAACCTTATTTATAAACAAAATCAACATCTGGCACATTTCTTAGTAACGAAATGAGAACGATTCTCGATCCAACTTATTAACACAAAAAAATAATAAAAAAAGAAAGAAACGAAGAAACATCAAAATAAAAATTTTAAAAATATCTTTTTTTGTTCTCTTTTCCAAACGGTAAGAAAAAACTTCATGTGCAACACGTAGTGTCTTTTCTTGTACATGGCTAATGAGGAAAAAGTCACTTTTCCTTCTTATTTATTTGATTAATTTTAAAGGAGGTTCTTGATTGTAGAGGATGATAAAAAATTGTTGTCAAAACATCGGCAATAGTTAATAAAACAGTATAAAGACAGAAAGCTCAAGTTTTTTTTCAGTCCTGTATATATAATAATAAAAATTTTGCTCACAACTATGTTCTTGTAGAAGTTGGATTCAATTAAATTAAAAACTACAGATAATACAACCCCCATTATCCCTAAATGTACCACAAAGTACCTTGTGCTAAAGGGGGTATAGTTAGAGACAACGGACGCCCACCATCTGAGTATGTTAGGATTAGTTTCTGCTGAATAGGTCCTTGACCAAAGATTGAACTTGGGATTCCGGTATGAAAGGCAAAAAAAAATCAAGTCAAATCAAAAACAATTTATTTCTTAAATTAAATTTACAAAAATTATCTTCACTGGGTACCCAAGTACTGAGCCAACCCAACGGGTTGGACATGGCGACGCCACTGAGATTGGAAAAGAGTTAAAATTTACATACTAAGCCTCCCAGACACAGCTAGTTTTTTTTATATCTAAAATTAAACTTACTAACTGAAAATGTAGTTTAAACTATTTAATAGTAATATTAAAAAGATAATTATTATTGACAAGTGAACATGCTCAAAGAAATTCAGAAAGTGAACGGCTATGCCAGTAGCGTTATATTTTAAATCAGTAATAGGAAGTACCTAATCTCTCAAAGTGAGGAAGTTATGTATTCAGGAAAAAAAATTCTAAAATTTTTATTGCATTTCTGGACGAATCTCGACGAATTATGACGATACACAAAATTTAACAAAAAGTTTCTGTTGTTGTTGTGTGTCTGTGTGTCTGTCTATGTGGTTCGCGATAGCAACTATAGTTTTTGAGACAAAGCTTTCAAATTTGGTATACACATTCTAGATGTCAAGGAAGAGATTGAGTTCGTTGATGACCAAAATCAGTCCCAATGCCTAAAAAAAAAATTAGTGACATTCCACCAATGTGACTTTTTTTGAAACGTAAAAAAACGTGACTTTTTTTGAAACGTCAAAAATTACTTTTATTATAAACTCCACCACAGTTTTACTACGGTGAGGAAGTTCTGATCGCCAAGCAATTGGCAGCGATTTTTTTTAGAATCAGAATATTATAGGAAAAGTGAATTTTATGATTTTTGAAGGGATTCTTATAAAATAATTTTGAGAGAAGAAAATTACAAAAATGTACAAAAGGAAAGGAAGAGAATGATTGATTTTGAATTTTGCTCTGGGTTGGGTCTAAATGAGTTGTCAAGAAATTGGTAATGACTTGGTATGGAAATTTGTACTTGATGAAATGGGATATTATGCTCCCTCTATTTGTCTTAGTTACCTGTAAATGGATTGTTAGGGATTTTAGTTTCATAAAATATTTTTGATATATCTCTATGCATGGTGTAACTAGTTGCATGTTGGATATATTTCGTAAATATCACATAATTGTGTATCTCTTTGAAGATGTGATGACTGGGTCTTAAAATTTTGTTCTGGTGTATTTGTAATGTGTGCAATGTTGTTGCGTGTGCTGAGGAAACTCTATGCGCCATACACAGAGCTGATCCTATGATTGTTGTGTAAATTAGCCTTTTGTATGTTCTGTTCAATATGCTATTTTATACCAAAAGTGCGAAATAGTTGTCAGAATTTTGTTATTTTTAAATTTCTTCGTAAATACTATAGCCTCCAACTTATCCTCGTTTAGTTTCACCTTCTACTGGTCATAATACGTCCTAATCTTGGTCTCATGCGTCCTCAAAAGCATTATTTGCAGCTTGTGCGCTATGACTATGACTACATATTGCCATGCCTTCAGCGCATATGGCCAATTTAGTGTTGGGAAACTGAGGGATGTCAGAGATATCAGATTACATAATTTCGGTGCTAAAATCGGTTCCTGCGGGACGCCTGCGCGAATAATGTTAGGTGCAGACAGTGTATTGTTAATTTTGACCTGAATGTTCTGTTGTTTAAGGGTGTATGAGTTTCACTAAGTGGAATAGAAAGTTGCAGTTGTGTAGGAACTCCGATAGCCAGGTAGTATCGAAAGCCTTCTCAATTGTAGAATATTATTTGTACCGATGGTCAGTTCACTTGATCACATTTGATCTGATTAGAAGTGACTTGCATGAGTCGCAAATAAAACGTGCAAAAGCCTCAGATGTCGGGGCGCATGCGTATTTGAGTGGCACACGTTTATTTTATATGTTTATGTTACATCGGATTTACGCAGATTCTTAAAAAAATCCTAAAAAAAATGGAAACAGATGATCCAGAAACCAACTTCATATTTTCCTTTTTCCTTTCCTAAGACCTCCATTTTTTATGTTATAAAATATAATAATTGCAAAATCGATATTTTTTTTATGAAAAATATGCAAATGTATTGTTGTGAAATGCAAAACCTGGTTATACGGTCAACCATTTGCCGCTTTTCTAACCCCACTACATTACTGATCTAAAGATCACATGTGATTTCTTTTATCCAGGGTGGAGCAGCATCGGCAAGGGGGGAACTGACTTAGTCACTTTTGAATTCAGATCAGTTGTAAATAAAACATGTAAATGGCTGACTTAATTGCTAGACAAAGGACCTAATCCACAGCGCAAATAAAATACTACTAATATCTAAGCATAGAGGTGCTCTTGCCACGGTTGTATTGCAACTTGACGTCTGCGTAGTGTTGTGATCCTTTTTGAAATCAAATTGGTAGTCGTCTCTGATATCTAGAACTTGCTGTAACCCCATTTGGACGATTAACCAATATTTTCTCAACCAGCTTGGACATAGTTAAATTAAGAGAAACTGGAGAATCACGCACAACTGGGGTGCTGCAGGCACAGGATGGCGTTAACGAGGTAAACAACACCCATTCTCGGCAGATTTTTTGAAAGTATATTTTCAACACCATCTTTACTCGGAGCTTTTTTGTTGGGTACTAATTTAATAAGTTACTTAATTTCACAGGATTTTGACAGCATTTCCAAAAAATTCTTGTTCAGTAATTTAACGGTCTCGTACCAGTAATTCGTCAGTCATTTGTCAGATGTCATTCTGCTCCCACTGCATTATTGGCAGCGTCGTTAAAGTAATGCAATTAAACAGCACAAGTAATACAAAACCCTGTATCCGTGAAGGTACCTCAAGGTACCTTGTGTGGGAGAAGGCTACACATTTAGTGACAATAGACATATACCCAATGTCTGAGTATACTAAGATTCATTTCTGGTTTAGAAAAAATCCTAGCTCCTCGAGGATATCGAATTCGGGTGAGCATCAAATATCCTCTTGACACGACCACGAAGCCTTGACCACGATTTGCCAGTACATGACAGCTAAGTGATCAGTCTTCTGCCTGTCTGTCGTGTATGTCTGCCCGTTATGAAGGAGAGGGGTGATGATGTCTCATGTGTCCTTGTTTTTTAATGATCATGTTAGTCTCCACAACGAGTTCTCTTGAAGATTTAGCGCCTTGAGCTTTTCGCTCGAAGTCTCACTTCGAGCGAAAAGCAGTCTCTTGCTCAATAAAGAAATAGCATGTTTTAAAAGCAAATAAATAATTATTTTAAAATAGTTATTTATGTAACAAAACCGGAAGTGATACTCGTCAGCTTCCAGAGTTCGCTGTCGCTCGCCAAAGAAACTCCCAGCTCGTCAGGAAATACACTCTTCGCGTGTGTTAGGGACAATATTTTTCTACAGCCGTTCTTGTTAGTATTAAAAACTTTCCAACTTGAAATCTTTTGCAAACAAAAGATGTCAGACGATGTTATTTAGGGTGCTTAATTAAGTACCTAATCTACTGTTTTCAACCAAAAGTGACATAAGGGACCGGTAAAGATTTTACCGATCCCTTATGTCACTTTATTTAGCTAGACTTGTATGTATTAACTATTACCATATCTAGGAATGTTATGAATATCATAACTGTTGCAGACGTCGGTTTGAAATCAGAGCTCGTAGAGCAATTTTAAGACATCTAAGGCTGTTATGATTCATAACATCTGTGATTTGTTCAATAGTTTATCGGTTTCAAAAAATGAAGACCTTATTAATAGATATAAAAAATACAACAGAAGTAATGTACGATGCTACTTCACATGTGAAGACTTCAGAGATATCTTTCCCAGGAATTACCTATTCTCTAATTAGAAAAACTGTAATATTAATGTCTATTATAGCAAAAATTGACAGAAAACAGTTAACTTTCTAGACCGTTACAGAAAAAGTACATTTTTTGTTGCTATGGAATAAAAATATATGGATATCTAAATTTATTAAATAAAAATGTTTTCATGATTTTTCTCATAAAATATTAAACACTTTTTAAGGTGTTAACAACCAACTTGGAACGTAATAGGTTATTTTCGCACCCTCAATAGTTCCTCCTATTTCTGTTTGATAACATGGCATTTATTAATGGTAATTTTTCTCAGTTTCATCCATCTGAACTTTAAAATAATGGATAATTTGAATTTTTAACTGTTGGAGTAAATAAAAACACTAATAAAGTTATCACATTGAGAAATGTTAAAAATATTTAAGGTTTGCTCACTATTGCTACAATTTTTAATCTATTGTACAAACACTATGCTGGAGGTAAAAGATCAGTTTCTTATATGCTAGATACTACACTTACGTAAAGTTAAAATCTGTTTTTGTTATCGACATTTACTAAAATATATAATTTTCGAGGGTATGTTGCCTTTAATTCGGTACATTGCATTATGAGTTTTTTTTCGTGAATTCTCACGTTGTGTATATTGTACAACAATAGACAAAGTTGTTCATTAAACACAAAACAATTTCGATGGTATTTTTGCAAAAGGGCGAATGCGCCAGATTTACGATTTTGAGCTTTATGCGCTAATCAATAGGTACATACTGTGGGATTATTTTGGCAAAAGGTCTAATGGATTTAATGAAATATAAAGAGTTAGTAGCAAAAAAACCAAATTTTCTTTAGGCGAACGTGCTCATTACAATCCGTCAAAAGGACGAATGTAGCTATGTTAAAAAGTCAAAAGGGCGAACGTGCATATAGTTCTAATTGGAATCATAACGTCACTTATTTAGTTTATTATGTAGTGTGTCAATGCGGTAATGTCTGACAGATTAAGTTCAAATATGTCGAGTAGGACGAAACAAATAATGAATTTGGCTCGTTGCGTTGATAAAAAATCAATTAACATTTTAAGTAATGTTAAATTACCAGCCAGATGTAATACTGCAATTAAGAATTTAGAAGTTGTTGGTACGTCAAATTCCGGTGTGATGTCTGAAACTATCAGTGACATAAATATTAATTTTCCATTGAATACAAGCAAAATAAGTTCCTCTCAGGATCTAGAAAGTGTGGCTGTAAGTATTTTCTTGATCTTTTTATTTTATTGTACTACATTTAATCAAAACTATGATAGCAAAAAAAGTTTAAATCTCTATAAGAAAGCCTTCTGCTAATTTATCTACAGCGTATTTGGAAACTTTCTAATTTCTTATGTTATTTTAGCATGACATCCCTCTAGAAGAAATAGACCCTTCATTGCCAGAAATACATAGTCCATTAGATATTAACAATTTGGACGTTATTTTTGAACCCAATTTCGATGAAATATCTGACAATCTTAGAGACCTGACTGAGGCGTTGGTTGATCCAACTGATGATTCATCGATAGGCAAAATAGAACCAGAGAGTGATTATATCCCAGAAAATATTGAAAATAGCTCTGACTCTGATCATGGAACTGTCCCAAATATTACCAATTCTGATAATACTACAGAATGTGTTTATGGCACCAAAAGGAGAAAGATGGAAAACAAAAGAGAAATCTGTAAAGTTAAGAAAGTTAGAGGTGAAACTTACATAGGACACAGAAATATAGCAAAATCAAAGAAGAAAATGAAACAAAACCCGTGCGAAACAGGATGTCCTAATAGATGTAATGAATTCAGCGAAGATGACAGGAAATCCATTTTTGAAAGTTACTGGTCACTTAGTCATCAAAGGCAAAGAGATTTTTTACTCAATTATATTGATGTTCATGAGATAAAAAGAAGGAGGGTTAAATCAGAAAGCCGAAAGTCTCTTACTAGAGATTATTATCTTCCTAAATTTAATGAAAAATTAAAAG
Source organism: Rhamnusium bicolor (assembly GCA_029963845.1). NCBI lineage: Eukaryota > Metazoa > Arthropoda > Insecta > Coleoptera > Cerambycidae > Rhamnusium > Rhamnusium bicolor. Next base: position 211,559 of record JANEYF010001031.1, read on the forward strand.
TTTGTAGACGCTTTTTTATAAATACACTGGATGTATCAGATAAACTTCTTCGTTATACTGAAACTAATAGAAGTGACATTAAGACCTCGAAAATTGATGAACGTGGAAAACATTACCCAAAAAATAAAACTGCTGTTGAAAATGTCAATATAGTGATTTCTTTCATCAATAAACTTCCGGCAGTTCCATCGCATTATTGTAGAAAAGATACCACACGTAAGTATTTGCCAAATGACATCAAAAATGTCTCCAACTTGTATCGAATCTATAAGCAATATCTTGCCACAGAAGGTAATACGAAAAGTAAAGTTAGCCTGCAAGTTTTCAAAAAAATATTTAAAAGCGAATTTAATATAGGTTTTCATGTACCTAAAAAAGACAAATGTCTCATCTGTGAGAACCACAAAAATATTGATAAAGAGAACATAACTGAGGAGCAACAAAATGAATATAATAAACACATAAAAGACAAAGATCTCACAAACGCTAGATTCATCGAGGACCAAAAAAAAGGCACGACGATTGTACAATTTTGTGCACAAGTTTTGATTTACAGAAGGTCTTGGGTACCCCAAATGGCGATAATTTTCTGCTGGGCTTTTCCAGTAAATATGCGGTTTATAACCTAACATATTATGAAAGTGTTACGAGAAACGTTCAGTGTTACCTATGGGGTGAATGTGACGGGAAACGAGGCGCTAATGAGATTTGTACGATTATGTACATGTATTTACGTCATATAGATGAGATAGGTATTACAAAAGAGCTCTTACTGTACTGCGACAGTTGTGCAGGACAAAACAAAAATCATCAGATGCTATGTCTTATCCAGTGGTTTCTAAAATCAGCAGTGAATTTAGAAAAAAATCTCCTTAAATTTTCTGTTACCTGGGCACTCATATATGCCTGTCGATTCAGTTCATGGTACCATTGAACAAGCGCATAAGAATAAAGTAATTTTTGGCCCATCAGAATGGCCAACCATTATAAGAAACGCTCGCCATAATCCTAAGCCTTATGATGTCCTAACTTTGACTCATAAGGATTTCTTAGATTTCAAGTCATTTTCTGATACAAGTTTTCCCAAAGTGTTTAAAACTGAAAGTGGAACGATTGTGAAAATTAGAATGATAAGAAGAGCTTTATTTAGTAGAGACACTCCAGATACTTTTATTTGTAAAACAACATATTCTGATGACTCACCATTACTGAAAGTTTGCACGTCACAAATTAAAGCGAAAAGAACCTCTACAAACATAAACTCACCACAGCGAGTATATAAAATGAAACTTCGAATAGCGGCAAAAAAAATATGATGGTTTGAGAAAGTTGTGCACAAATGGAACTATACCTTCAAGATATCATCACGAGTACTTTGCTATGCCTTTCAGGCCAAACGTGGAAGATAGGCTATTTGAGACCGATGAAGAAGATGAAGACGTCGCACCTAATTAATTATAAGTACTTTATTTTATATTTTCATGTTGTTTCATAATAAAACTCTTTATTCATTACTCCAATTTTGTTGAATTATTATATTTTATTATTATTAAAACATGGTGGGCGGTTTGGGCGAATGTACAATACATTTAAGCAAAAGGACAAACGTGGGGCTAATACCCCACATCTGATAAGAGTATTCTGGAAAAAGGACGAATATCCACAAAAAATTCAATTTTTAAACTAATAATGCCTTTTTTCTAAATTTTTTTAATTTCTTGATCATCTTATACTAAAATTGAAACGTCTAGATTCAAATTTTGACAATTTTCTCTTCTGGGTCATCCCAAAACAGTTTTCTTCAATTTTCTCACAACAACCAAATGGCACGTTAGTCTTTTTGCAAAAAATACCATCGATTTGTACTCTTCTAGATTATGGTTGACTGACTTACAGTATTAGTAAGTATGTAAATTAAGAAGAATATATTTCAATGAATTCTGAAATTATGAAGTTTTTCTATAATAAATACCAAAATAAACCTTTGTATAAATATTTAACTGTCTAAAGTACTTATAACGAATTTCCTGTATATCTAAACTTCTGTTTAGTTTAATAAAATACGACAAGAAGGAGTCAGTCTAAGCTGCATTGGCTCTTCGATCTAGTAAATTTCCAAAACTGCCCTCTCTGGGTATAAGACTGCAAAAAGTTTGAGGTAATTCCTCGTTTTAGTTGTGTTGCACTGTATAAAAACGTTAAAATTATAAGGAAAATTATTATTTTAGTGCAATGAATGATCTTGACTAAATTTGCCAAAGTGCAAATGGAATCGAAATCGACTATTAAGTGAATGAAGTTTTAATTTCCCATAAAGAAAGATCCTTGACCGAAGACGACTTAGTAATTCTCAAATTTATATGTCATATTTCTTTCTCAAACAGGTGATCCGTCTAACCAGATAATTTGCATCCTAACCTGTAAATCCAGTCGTTGGAAAATTCTAGAAATTCTTTGAGATTTAAGTTGACAAAGTATTTTGACACTAATAATTTCTTTAAGGTTTCACAATTTGGTTTCAAAAAATTTTGAAACTGAAATAATTTTAAAGCCGTAAGCCATTCTAGTAATTTTTGCCGATGATACGATATGATCGTCAACAAGGTTGGACAAAGTTTTAGAAAATTTGTAAAATTCGCTCAATTTTTGTTTCAGGAACTAAAGGCGCTAACAAAGTCTGTTTAGTTGCAGAAGCTGTATCCCTAAGTAACAGCATTCGATAATACATGGTTCTCTTCACACGAGTCTTCACTGGAATACGTGTTGTGTTGCACAAAAATTGTTGGCTATATTAATGAGTTTTGCTAATTTGGTGAAAGTCATTACTCCAACAATACCAATTAGATAAAACCAGGTATTTTTCGACGTACGTCACAAAAGTTTACAATAGCATTAACAGAAGTAGACAACTTTGTCGATGACAAATGTTACATTGGTGCATAAGCGGCTTAATCAATGGCCTTGGAAAGGGAATGTATATAGTTTATGTAACTTAAGCAATACTTTTGAATTATGATTGTGTCTTTTGCAATATTATGACCAGTGTGTTGATATAACAAAATTTCAGTATCTTTTAATATATATTATAATGTGCTGCATTGGGGTCATATTTGTTCCTAGTGATTTGTTCTATTTTTAACTTCTATGATATGCATTTTATTTGCAGAAAAAGTTACATAATCTTTCGGAGAAAAATATTTACAATCTGTTGGTAAATTTTCAAATATCGAGTCAGGCCGAAAATAGATTTTTAACAAATAAACTTAAATGAAATCCAGATAAATCAGAGACATTAATTTTCAAACAAAACTCTTACTAGAGGGTTAGCTGGGTATCTTATACACAAATTTAAATAAGTCTCACCATTCTGAAGAACTCACAAATGTCAGGTTTTTTTACTGAAACAATTGGAAAACAAATTTTGATACCTATAGAATGACCTTAATGTAGTTTAATATTTATTGATATAATTTGATAGGGTACCCTTTTACTATAAAAATTTGAGGTTAAAAATAAAGCAATTATTATAATTTAAATTAATGTTAGCAGTTTAGGTTTCTATTTATAATATTTAATATCATTAACGTACCTTCTTTTATACATTTATTCCGTACTGCTTCAGTCAGAAAAATACTGATAGATGCTCTATTCAGTCTAAAATAAACGAATGTCATGCAAGATTGGCAAAAGTTGGAACTTCTCGATATCTAAATTCATAACCAACTCATTTAAAGCGATAGATTTTTTGATGAAATACCAATTAAAATGCAATGGATGTGATGTCAAATACTAAGAAAACGATGATGCTATTTTTTTATTTCATCGGAAAATTAATTGATGATATCTATAAATCAGAGGCCGATTAAATAGCAATGGATCTGATCTATTAAAAAAACAGTATGATTGATAAATCATCTAGGTATTTGTTTACTTTCACACCTTATTCTTCCTAGATTATGTTGCAAATTCAGGATGTTCGTACTGATCCCATAGGAATAAATTTTATTTTCTAAATCAATGGGACAGTTTTTAAATTTGCCGATGGGTCGTACGAATTTTAATGGGTCGTGTCTTTATTCAGTGGGGAAAAAAAGAAAGTCTAACAGAACTGTCATGATATTGAGCGGTTTTAAAAAGTGACGACTTTGATGAATGGACGGGGTTAACCACAAAATAGTTTATATCTGCAAATTGTGGAGTTTATGATATGAATGAATAAGACAGTAATGTAGAATGGGTTAAATCTTTTCATGTATCACATGTATTATCTCCTCAGATTAAACCACATTCATTCCATAGGTTTACTAGCTCTTCAAATCTCTGGATTCGATGATCAGCGTTTAATTTTATCAATGAATATAGAAACCATCTGATGGATTTTATGGAACTTTTTTGCTGAATAAGAAAATGACCAGATAAAAGGTGCACTTTCCATTGAACAATTATTTAAAATGTTTTTTGTCGCTTATAATATGCATATTTAATATTTAAATTTTATTTCTTATAAATTATATACCTATATTAGATTTAGCTGCATTTGCTGTATGGACACATTTTTGTACTTTTTTTTGGCTTGTTATAAATGTGTTTCTCATATGATATGGTTATAAACATATTAAACTCTATAAATAATAAGAAAAAATATAAACAGTTAAAGTAACTTTTATTATTTAATACTTCTAAAATATTGTTTTCATAATGTGTACAAAAAGCAGTTCGTGATGTTCCCGACAGTTGCGTTTGTATCACATTGCAGAAGGACATTAAAATATTATTGCTTTTAAGCATGCAATGTTGCTGTAGGCGTTGACATATCTGCACGCAGCTCGAGGTTTCTCCAGTTTTTCCAATAACTCATTTATTAAAATAGACACAGGCTAAAAATATGTGTATTTTGCTTCATTATTACCAATACACGGAACGATGGATGTATGGGTTAGTAAATAGGATATTTCTTGATGACACGCTATAGATCAATAACATAAGAATAAATTAAAAAATAATCAGTGATTCCTAAAAAATTATTTAAAACTTATGATGAAAATATGTATTTGTAGGATGGTGACCGATTAAAACAATGAAATGGAAAAACATTATTACACAATTACAAATATGTGTTTTAAATACTGAAGTTATATAATTGTCATTTCCGATTGGTAAATATAATTTAGATTCGTCTTGTTCGACAGCGGAATCGATAATATTTATGGATTTTTTTTATAATACTGTTTCCTTTCGTTCTATCGTAACACTATTTTATTTATGAGATTTTTCCCTCACACCAACTTGTATAGGTAGGTACTAACTAATGAGTTCACAGGAGAAAGAATCATATTTACTAGTTTTGAGCATGTACAGACAAAAAAAATAATTTAAATGAAATAAAATAAACCTAATTGAAATAAGTCTCTTACTCTTATTTCATGATGGACGATTTTATTTAAGAAATTTATGGCAAATTGTTTCGTCTATAATTTAAGATGGGCATAGAGAAGATATTAAGCAAATCACTTTGTGGGAAACCATTAAGTGGATATATACCTTGAAATTTCAAATAAAGATATTATAGAAAATGGTGTTGCACACTTTCTAATTTATTAATGTGAATATTATAGCCTGGTTGCCGAACAAGGGATGCATACTTCTCTGGCGTAGGTCGCAAAAATGAAATCTACAATAATTTTAACGTTGCAGTATTTGAGGCACGGCTGTCATTGAGTATAATAAAACCTAAAGTCCAATTTACGTCACATATTTATTTGTCGACAGAATCGCCAATAGCTATATTCTGTCAAAACTTACCCCAAGGTATTTAAATGAGGATGGTGAAATTAACAGTTCTTTGTTCAGGGGTAAATTCGATAAAGATGACAAATCATAATTTTTAATAGAAAATGTCGTTACATTTATACATTTAATGCGAATAAGTGTCTTTAAAACACCAAAAGCAAAGTTTGGAGATGTTGTTTTTTATCATGAATAATTACTCATGTGGGATCAACCTCTCTCGTTACAATACAATTATTAAATGTCATAGAGATTTAATATAGAGGTTTTATATCATCCGCATACATTAAAAAGTAGACATCTAGCATATTACATGTCACCTACAAAAATAAGGCAACGGCCCAAGAGCAGATCCTTGAAGAACACCCGAAAACGAGACAATCCTGAAGGCTTAAACCCATTATATGCGACATATTGCAGTCTATTAAGTAATATTCATAGAAAATTGGAAAATCGTCAGAAATACCAAACTTAGAAAATAATAGAAATATTTTGATTAAGCCTATCGAAAACTTTCGTGAAATTAAAGTATATTACATATTTTTGAACGTACATATCAATGGATTCAGAGATGTATTGCTTAGCACATATTAAATTGTAATTGTAGAGCAGCCTTTCATAAATGCATGTTGCTGAAAGGAAATAGTGTTTCTAACGTGCTGATAGATAAAATTATGCAGTAAAATCTCAAAAGCTTTGCCAAAATTACAAATGATTATTATTGATCAAAAATCGGTTATATCCTCTTTTTTGACCTTTTGTAAACCGGACATAGTTTTGGAGTATTTCCAAATATGAGGAAAGCAAGAGCATTTAACAGACAGATTAATTAGGATCATGAGGGTTGTAACGAAATTGCAGGCCATTTCATTCCAGTTTGTTGTGTTCCACGATGAATTAAGTTTCTGCCAGTCTAGTCGAGATTGCGTCACTGATTTCTACTGGAACAGTTGGTTTTGCAGATTTTTGCACTAAATATCTATCTATCTTTATTGCTTATACTCTACTCTCAAATGTCTGTCTCTTTCCAAACGATAATCGAGTTTAGGTAGCAGAATACTACGATGCTACTTGCTTCTTACTAGGGCAGCCAGAGACAGTGGTTGTCTCTGGTGCCGCGTTTTGATGGAAACCATCTCTAGTTCTGCGGTCTGGTAAGATTTATATGTTTTCTGGTATTATCTTGTGATTTTATGCCCATCATTATTTAAAAAGTTGCTATATTGATTTAAAGTACCTTTGAGGTAATTTTCATAATAATATTGTACCGTAATTATCTTAATTAACGCCTTGGGCGAATTTGCTTTTCGGTGATCAGTTCACCTTGGTTGTTCTTTGGAACAGCCATCATTAATTTTGATTAGTATCGATTTATCGTGCCTTGCTGGCAATTTATCTAATATCCCTTTGATATTGTAATAATTTCGTGTGTTAATTTAAACTAACTTTCGGTTATTGTAAATTTTAGATTTACTCGGCAACGGATGTCGCCATTTTGTATCGTAGTTTGTTGTTTTCTGTCTTTGTATCTGATGTTTTAGGTCACTTGGCTACGTTGATAGTGCTCTCTAAACAGTGGTGACTGATGACATTTGGAGATTGGTACACCTGGTTGGACCAAACCTATTTGTTTATAACCTTTGTGAAAATTATCTAATTTGGTGCATTTGTTTTGTGGTGGATTATTTTATACCAGTGCATATAATTATCAACCAGACCTCAGTAACGTAAGGTTTTTCTAAATTTAAAATATCGAATGCTTACTAGAACGTTTACTTTAGTATTTAATCAGGAACGCTGCTCTAGTGGAGCCTTGCCTAGTTCTCTGGCAAAGATACCTGCCGTGCCTAGTTATCTGGCACTTGATTAACTTTTAATTATCTAAAGTAAACATGAAGTCAAGTATATATCTTTATTTAACTTTATCTGCAATTCGTTAGAACCTCTCTCCGAGGAGCTAATAAATGATTTAATTTACCGTTACCTTTAAGTTGAAAACTATCATATTGTTTTATATTTAGCAAATATTTATTTACGTTATCTTTCTAGTTGTCTGTCTGTATACAGACATTCTAAATTCTATTTTCTTGAAGATTAACTTCTTTTAGTAAAAAAATATCTTAACATATAGGGAATACCTATTTCACTTTGTTTATTATCGTAGCTACACCTAATTTATTTGTTGGACTAGTATTTTGTCTATTTAACGTAACTTTTATTGATACTTAAGTTAGTTTAAGTCTTCAACTTCCCTAAAATATTGTAGGAAACCGATCCTAGTTTGTTTAGTTTGCAATTTACTCGGTAAATTTGTGTTAACTCATATTTTGTCTACGTAGCTGGACAAATCAAACGTCACAGCTTTTAACTTTGTTTTGCTTATAATACTGATCTCATAAAACTCTCCCCTTTTTATGTAAATACCTGGACCAAGAGAAGAGGATAACTGGTGGATCGAACTGATCATTATATACTGGGTGGAGCAGGAAAACGATATTTTATACAACTGGCATTTTTTCTCAAGGGTAACTGCAGTACTGACAGTGGTGATTCAAACTGACACCGAACCCATTCAGATCTTAGCCGTTGGTGGATTCTTCGCTGGACTAACCCATTGGAAGTTACGTAAGATCTTCGTCCCTAGTAAACATTTATATTTGGTCAGAAGAAATTTGTAAGAGATCAGGCATTTAATTTTTCTTTCTCTTCAATTACATATTTTTGTTGTGTGGTTAATTGTTGGTCTTCAACCCCGTAGATTTTTTTGACTTGTAAATATTGTGCATCTAGATTATTATATTTTTATTAAATAATATCTTTTTATTCAACTTCCTTCCCAACCGAAATCAAGTTTTAATGTTATCTTTACCTTTTAAAGTAAAATTTTAATTATTTGGTACTTGCAAAAGTCCTGGCGCCCAGCCTAAATTTTGGTGATAACTCAAATCAATCTAAGCCCTTATTCACGACCTGCTCACTGAGCTACCGGTTAATAAGTACAGCCCACAGCTTATTGTGTTATGCCAATAATTGGACGGGGGGTGTTGCAGTGTATGGGTAAATATAGCAGCACAATCTCTCAAAAAAAAAAATCTGGAAACTGTCAAGTTCGATGGTAAGTTTAGGTAATATTTTTTTTTAATGTCATTAGTACTGTCTGGTCGGGAAAAGATGACCCGTGAAAAAAATGTCTTTTCTGCACTTCATTCACAAATTAGCGTAAATAAAATAAATTTCCAAATTATTGTGATCGTTTGCATCCGCACCGACTCATTGGGAGAGATATTATATTCCTAGTGTATGGTTTCATGAAAGCTGGCGACTTGTTGGCAATACTCTCCCTTGCCTTGCTAGTCTTCTTTCGCCGGCTGGACAGTACTTCATTTTCTGAGAAAGAAACGAGATTAATGCAACTAGTTTCTAAACTATATTAAGAGGGCTAATCAAACCAGTGTTTGTAAGGTAATTTTCAAAATTTATTTCTTCCATACGGTTTGGTCAAAATACAACAAATTTGGAGAATCAGTAGTTGAAAGTGTACTAGAGGGTACATGTATATCTATTTTAATTAATTTTCACTTTATGTAGGAAAAATTTATACTGTAAATATAAGTAAAATTTGGACGTGATTAGCTCCTGAGTTATGATATCAATCGGTAAAATTCGAGGTAAAATTCATACATGTCGTCTAGAATGAATCTTCATAATTATGCTCAGCAAGTTTCAAACTTTTATTCCGTACTATTTGGTTAAAATGAATTTTCTAAATAAGTATCTTTGTCACTACAAATGGGGCTAGGAAGTGTTACCTCTATCGGGAATCGCACCCTCAATGAAGTCGGTAAATAAAACGTCCAGTGAAGGTATAGTCAAGAACAAAATTATTCAGCGGCGCATGCATAAAAACTTTCTAGAGAGTGACACAGCTATCCGAAGCTTTTTCCCGACTAGGCCCCTTAATCTAAAGAGATCATTTCTGGATTTTCTAGATCATCCAAATGCTCACCAGTGTATTATATTTTAATACATATTTTTAAAGATATTAATCATCACTTTTTTGTTATTTACGAAGGCCCAAAACTTATTAGGGCCATTAATAATATTATTTTCAGCCTGATTTATATAATTTCTTTATTTAGTTGTTACGTTAAATTTAAAAATATTAAAACTTGGTCAATCAAAAAAAAACTACTTTTTTAATTTAGTCGACGTTTCGCTAATTTTTATTAGCATCCTCAGAACTAGTTAAGGCTGTTGAGGATGCTAATAAAGTTAGCGAAACGTCGACTAAATTAAAAAGTAGTTTTTCTGTTTTTGATTAACCTATTCCCACCAAGTTGTAATATCAATATATAAGAAATCACTAAATTTTCAAGATGTTAAATTTAATTTTTCACCTTAAGTCTCGTAAATTCAACTAGCGCATTATGAATTGATGGAACAAGACGTATAATGACTACAAATTTTTTTATGTTTATTCCTGTTTTTAAGAAAATTTTTTCGCTTTTTGTATAATATTGTCCAGTTCTGTCAAATGTACCATTGAAAGAAATAATCGCACATATTTCAGTTAACTATTCAATGTAAACTAGTTAGGCAGATGAAATAAGAGTTTAATGTTTCCCAAAACAATATACTGAAATTCTTCAGCGATGTGAACTAGCAACTTTACTATCTTGAAAATATGCTGGTCCCGGATGTTCGTTTTTTGTATAAATAATTCAAAAATAATACGTGGACCCATATTACGATTAAATTAGAGATTGAAATTTACTAAATTATCTTGGGCTTGCATTTTTCACAACGGTAATTCTTCGGTTAAAAGGCTAACTATTGGTTAGACGTTTCTGTAAGTTTTTATTACGCAAAATTTTGTATTATACGAACTAAAAAGATCATGCTCATGTTTAATATTGCCTTATTGCCATGTAGGATATATTATATACATGTATACATTTCTGAGCCATCAAGATTTCCTTCAAGTGTAATGGAATCGGTATGTAATTAAAATATTTATATCAGGCTAAAAAATACCTAAATGAATATATCTGTAGAATTTCTTCCTACTCCCGTTGTTGATGCATTGGTCTCCATGCCGACAGGAGCAGATACTGTATTTTTTCCCTGCATTTCTGCAGTTGCATTAATTTATTATTTTTGGAATAGTCGGATTAAATCAAATTCAAGACAGAATTGGAAAGGAGTCAATTTTTTAAATATTTTGAATTAATAGTTTAATTCAAATTCATCATCTTACACAACAGGAAAACAGAGGTGGTTGCAGAAGCAATCAAAATGGGTGGATCAAAGATAACATATGCTCTTATTATCCTAACGAACGTCTTTGTAATGGTGCAATCGAATAACTCAATTATTATTCTAATGCATAAACGAAGCGACATTTTCAACATCGGCAACTAATGGGTGATCCAAATTGAACTTTAGGATTTGAATTACGCGCCACTTGCGTTATGTGAACGTTGGGAGTTTGCATTTGTACAGTTGGTATCGAATCACATGGCAAATTCATCATGACGCCGTATACTGTGCAGCAACGCATAAATATCGTACAAATTTATTATGAAAACAGGCGATCAGTTACGGTTACATTAAGAAAACTTCGACCGTTTTTGGACGCAATAATGTGCCAAGTGAGCGTGCAATTCGTGATCTAGTGCAACATTTTGAAACGAGTGGTATGTTTATTGACAAACCAAGGGTCCGACATCAACGCAGAGGTCGTTCAGATGAAAATATTACTCGCGAGTGATAGTGTGCGTGAAGAACCAACCACGTCAATTCGTCGCCGATCGCAGCAATTGACTCTTTCATACGATACTACTCAACGAATTTTGACAAAAAGATCTACATTTAAAGGCGTATAAAATTCAATTGACACAAGAACTTAAAGAAACGGACCACCAGAAACGCCGTACATTTGTGAACTGGGTTTTTAGGGAACACAGAAGTTGATGCTGATTTTTGTAAAAAAATCATATTGTCCGATGAAGCCCATTTTTATTTAAAGGGCTTTGTGAATCGCCAAAATTCATATGTCATACCTAACTGCTAAATTTGTACTTTATACTGATAGCAATAAAATTCGGATTTTTCCAATATTTTGGTTTTTATTCAGAAAGCAAATCCTAAAGTTCAATTTGGATCATCCTTTATAAGCCAATCAGACCGCTCTCACACATCTGCAAGTTACTTTAAATTTTTATCAATCACGAGAGCAGACAGTTTGATAGAAAAATGTGTTGTGTACAATAAACTTCTGGTTTTAATATTTGTAAATTATGAAAACGCCTTCTACTCTTTAGACGAACCCAAAATATTAGATGCACTTTCCAAATGTCGAGTAGACCACCGATATCCCGCACTAATCAAACATATATTCGAGAACACTACAGCTTTTGTAAAAACTCCACAACGATAGCAGCAAATTTCGAATAGGAAGAGGAGTACGCCAAGGGGGCATTATCTCACCGAAACTTTTTAACTAATTGTTAGAGTGTATGATGAAACAAGTAGATCAGGATGACATGGATATAAAGAAAACATCAATGGAGAAAAATTAAATTATCTGAGATTTTCAGACGATAGAGTGCTAATAGCAAATCCAACAGTCCAATCTTTCGAAAGGTTAAACAGTTTGCAGTCTTCTTTTCGATAAGTTGGCCTAAATATAAACCTCCCACTAAGTTGTAATATCAATATATAACACGTCACTAAACATTCAAGAAATTAAATATAAACACTTTCAACATCCAAATGATTCCAAATTTTCTGCTATCAAAAAATATCTGTAGATGATAGGTAGATATAACTAGACCAGACTAATGAGTTTTTCCGGAGGATAGGATTAACTTGGGCAGCCTATAGCAAACTGAGTAATATATTCAAGTCAGATCTACATATTTGGAAGGTTTATAATTAATGTATTCTGCTTGTGTTGACTTATTAAAAAGGAAATTAACAAAATAGTTATGGCACAGGGAGTTGCGTATATCAGAGTACCAAATAGAACTATACGTCAAAGAACATGTGTAACAGGTTCTGTAGTAAGGATAACGGCGCTGAAGTGGAATTGAGCATGATATGTCATCAGAATAACAGACAATAGATACACAAAATGTATTCTAGAGTGGAGACCAAGACAATAAGTTTATCGAAACAGGAGTGGCCTACAAGTAGGTGATCTGATGATTTAAAATAAATCTAAAACAACCGATTCCAAACAGCACAGGTACATATGGAAGCAACTATGGAAGACTTGTTTATGTTTAGCAGTGGACTCTCCCTGCTAGCTGATTGATGCTGAAACAAGATTGGTGATCCAAAGTAAATTTTTAATCAAAAAACGGTGGGTTAAAAATTTCAGGGTTTATACAAAAGCAGACTTTAAAAAAATATATATTCGAATTCCAGTATTCCAAGAAAACCGGTTAAAACAGTTTTAAATTTTTTTACAAACAAGAAAAATCAAAATATAAATAAAACAGTAAAGAAATATTTATACCTGTATTTAAATTTTTCAGTTTATTTATATTTATGGAACTCTAAAAATATAACTATCTATACAAAACCAAATAAATAAAAACAACTAAAATAAAAGAACTAAAATCTGTACAACTCTGTAAAATTTTTCAGTACATTTAATATTTATTCACAAATTATAAGAAAAATATAGTGTGACATCATCCTCAAATTTGGTTAGTGTAAAAACATTTTTTTTTTTTTTTTTTTTTGTCTTACGTTTTCCAATAAAACTAGTTTACGTATTAACATTTTAAAGCGAAATAGAATTCACTTTATCATGTTGTATAAATTTTTGTTCTATTTTTTGGAAATGTTTCAGTAGGTGTTTAAAATATAATATTATGTCTGCATAAAATCCGTGTTCGTATATTTTTTTGGTAATGAAAAAGCAAAATTTACTGTTAATGTACACTAAAAAAAGACGTAGATAAGTTCCTACTCCAATTAATCTAGCAGTGTGACCAGCGGTACTGAAATCTGCATGTCATTGATTGGAGTTAAGAGAGTTGTAGTGAGCCACAGTTTTGTCATCACATATACAAATTATACCTTAATAAATACACACAATATTATGAGAATAATTACATTTGGTAACAATTGGAAACAATCAAATTAATCTCGTTTGATTCCAACTTAAAATGTCACTTTATTAAATTGATTAAGAATTTAGGAATATCTGAATTGTTCTAAAACGTTCCTGTGACTATGTTTGAAATTGTATCATAAGAAAAATTTGTACCTCGAAACAAATCAATTCAAATCAATTGAATTTAATTCAAAACAATTTTATTGACATTAAAATCAAAGAACAATGTATATTGCCCTCGCTGAACACCCGGTCCGTGGCCGACCTAGCATCCCCGCGTATGGTGGCGATGGGGCAATTATTAGGATGGATGAAGCGGAGCCGGTACGGATTTAAAACAAAAAAAAATATTAATAAATGATGCAACTCCTAAAACGGAACATTTTTATTTGTACAATAAGAAACACATAAAGTAGAAAATTTCTGTTTAATCAGTGCTAATAACACTTTAGTTCCAAAAGTTTAAAAATTACATCAAAATTATTATTTTCTTCTTGTAAACAAAAAAAAATACACAAATCAATCTGGAATAAACTTTGGATATATTATGCAATTATGCAAGACTTCCATTGATTCATTGATAATTTCTCCATATACAAGTCATTTTTTAGACTGAAAAAACTTGTTCAGTTCGCGACACATTCTCGTATGCTGATGATGTTTCATTATGCTCCATGTGTGTAAGAATTAAACCGTATGATAAATTATCCAAATTTATCACATACGTTTAACGTTCTGGTAGAAGCTATAAACTATAACTCCCCATTTTGTATGCTGCAGAGACTTCGCAATCGTCTACAACGTGTTAGCAGCATTTAAAAAATTGACAGATACATCCAGCAAGCTAGTATACCAGAAACTCATTTCTTTGGTGCACAAAAATCTCGATTTTGTAAAACTGCGCTATATTCATCAAAGTATTGCCTCCGGAAGCTGTATGAACAATATTTACAAGTTAAAGAATACCTTTTACTTCTGTTGATGTTGAAAAATTGTTCTCCCATCACATGAATATCTTCACAGAAAGACGCAGATCCCTAACCGAAGAAATTATAGAAATCTTACTCATGTTACAAATGTGTATTGGAACTAAATATATAAAGTTTCTGCGCCGCTTTAAGGACGTCTCCCTTTTGTAAGGTAAGGTTGCTTGCATGCTACTGAATTCACTGAAATTGTTAATGACTGATGTAATAATCCATGTTTCAATGCTGAAACAAGCTACGTTGCTGGCATTTTTCCTTGTTTATGTGTATACTTATACTGTATGGATGCCTATTGTGCGCCCCAGTCCGGGTAAAAAATGGAATAATGAGATAGATATACGGTCAACCTAGTGGGGAGCGTTTCACGGACATTTGCATAGCAGCATTGCGTCATATAACTGTTTCATTATTCCATCTTTTACTTGGACTGGGGCGCACAATTATCTTCTATATGGTATACGTTTGGTATAAGATGTGTCCTTCTTCAGACACATATTAGTAAACCAGTATCTGTGATACTTTTTGCCGCTTTATATTTTGATGCGTCAAAGAAGAATTAGATACTTTATATTCTAACCTAATAATTTTAACATTCAGTATATTTTCGTATTTATTTTATGCCTGTTATTTCTCCCATTTAAATACACTTATTTACCTGACTGTCTTTTGGAAACTTTTTATTAAATAATTGTAATATGTATTAACCTCAGTATTAACTTTCATTTCGATGTGATTTTTTCCTCCCATTTTACACTCTTAATGAAAATGCAATTAATATCTATTACCATTAAATTAAAAGTATAACATACCAGAAAATAAAGAATATGGGTGCTTTAAAATCATGGAAAAATGTCTATTAAAATGTGAGAAAATGAACAGAATTCTCCTTTCTCTTTGTTGGGACCTTTTTATACATCAGATAATGTCACAAAAACATACAAGCAACATTGATATATAAAATATTATTTTATTAGTGTGGTCTATTACTAAAATAGATGACAAAATTCTTCTCTTGGACCTCAAAGTCTAAAGTTACAGTACTAAATCATTAAAATTGGCGTAAAATAAACTAAATAAAACGAGCAAATAATCTTACCCTGTACTTATAGACAGTTCGTGTACATATAATATAATGGTTGAAACTATAATTGTTGTTAAACAATTCAAATTTTTATTTAAATTTTAAAATTAACATAATAAAAAAATGTAGTTATGAAAAACGAAAAGTTCAAAGCGGATGTGTGTGAAGTTAGCCCCCATTTTAATAGGAATTAATAACTCTAAGTTTCACTAGGTCGTACTAGCATTACTCGTATACTGTTTTGTATCGTAGAAACTTTTTCCAAATACCAATGCATTTAGGCACAAAAGTCGGTTATTTGACATACCCCCCCCATTACTTGAAGAGTTGATTATTTATTATTGTACTTGATTGTACTATTTATACTAAACACTGTACCGTTGGAAATAAGCTCCTAACTAGCGCAGTTTTCGAAAAAAAAAAAACGACAGAAATGAAAAACTCAACAGTGGTGGGCTATGCATTTTTTACTTTAGAAATAGTACCACCTTGTACTAATTGTACTGAACACTGTACTGTTGGAAACAATTTCCTAACTAGCACAATTTTCAAAAAAAGAAAAAGTGGAAAAGAAAAATCCCTCTTTTTGAAAAATTCTGTTTTTATCTTTGTACCACACTGTATTAGGTGTAGTTAACATTGCACGAGTTAGTAAAAATTTCTTACCTCTAGCAGTTTTCGAAAAAAAAAGAGAAAAAATGATGAATTAAATTTTTGTTTATTATCGTGCCATATTGTAATAGTTGTAACAAACACCATACCGTTAGACAAAACTAGCTGGTACAATCGGAGTTACAATTTTTTACAGTAGAACTAAAGAAAATCGTTGCCTCTATTATTTTTTTCAGATTTTATCGATATCGTATTATACGTTATTCGAAAAATTATATTGCTGCATGTAGGATGTTCGCGAGAACTGTATTTAAGTTAATGTTGGAAACAGCAGATTTTGAACTTCTAATAAGTGGAGGTAATAAACTGATATTTTATTCCTAGGAAAATGTTTCGGGAAATAATAAAAATGGTGAAGAGTAGTGACCAAGTGTAAGCTAACAACACTTTTTTTAACTGCAAATTTCTTCTACATGATACATCTAAGACAATTTTTGTTTGTATCAAGATATATTTAAAAGTATAGATTATAACGTTTGCATTATATTTGTTTCTAAATTATAGAAAGCGAGTATTTAGACATTGAAACGGTACACGTAACATATATTTTTTTATATACCTATCAAAATATTGCTTTTACACGATATAATACAAACAATTCCTAAATTAATTTTATAGTTTCCAGTGCTGACTTAATATTTTTATTTATAGCAGATAGTATTAAGCGTTTCTGGTTTTAAAGTTGATAAAGTTTCGCATAATAATAGGGCCGTCTTAACATTCTGAGGATGACCGAAACAACAACGAAATGATCACCTAGGACTAAAATATTAGTTTAATTCCTCTATTTATTAAAAGTTCAAAGTCTGTTGTTCTTTTCAACATTAACTTAAATACAATTCTAGAGAACATGCTACATATAGTACAATGTTTCGTATAACTAGTACATATAATGTACGACATCGATAAAATGTGACATAACAAAAATTGACCTGGCGATTTTCTACATTTCGACTACCGAAAATTGTACCAGTTATTTATTTCTAACGGTACAGCGTTCGTTATAATTAGTACAACGTGGCACAACAAGAAACCGTGTTTTTCAAAAATTGGAAGTTTACAATGTTTTATTTTTTCGTTTTTTTTCCAACTATGCTAGAGGTAGAAAATTGGTACCAACACTGCAATGTTAACTACAACTAAGTAATGTGGTATAAAGACAAAAACTGAATTTTTCAAAAAAGAAGGATATTTGTTCTTTTCCACATTTTTTTTAGAAAACTGTGCTTGGTAGGAAATTGTTTTTAACGATACATTGTTCAGTATAGCTAGTACAATGTGGTACAATGACAAAAACTGAATACCTATTTCAAAAAGTGGGGGCTACGAATTTTGTCATTTTAGTTTTTTTTTTTGAAAACTACGCTAGTTAGAGAATTATTTCCAATGGTACAGTGGTTCTGTACAATTAGTATAATTTGGTGCAATTTCATTATTTTTTCTAGAAATGCAAAAAAAACATTGTATTTGCCCTTCTTGTTCTGATAATACTTGATTTAAAATTTAAAATTTTATATCATATAATAAAATTCCTAAAATATATACGTGTCTTTGTTATTATTTTAACATTTAAAAATTATTTAATATTGTGCAGTTACTAATTATAAAAAATTGTATTGCATTTTTCGATATACTTAAGTACCTACTTAAGGATGTAACTGTGATGAACTATAGCTATTAGCTTTCAAACAGCTGCTTTAATTCATTGATTTATTATTAATTTTCATTAGCATATATGTATATGCTCAAATAAAATTAAACACAATTTTATTTATTATTTTGGATTTATTAGATTATCATCATGCTTATTTAAGATATATTTTTTTATTTGTTTTAATATTTGATAATTTTGTTAGTGGCAGTATTAATATATCTCGTACTTTTTCCTAGAAAAACATATATTAATAAGGCATTAAATATATAATTAAATTCAAATTTTTAAACTTCTTGATACGTAGTTTTCAATAATTTAACGGTTTAAAATTTCTTAATATGCGCATGTAGTTAAGATATGAAATTCTTAAGATCTAGCGTCTGTTTTTTTACCAACATTAAATTATCTTGAGGAATTTGTTTTTTCTCTAATACTTTTAGAAAAATTACCTTGTTGACTATTTTTTCGGGTAGTTTTCTTTTCCTTCATCCAAGGATACTCTGGTACATTAACACCAGGTGATCCCATTCCGTGAGGCACATCCATGGGAAAGCCACTTCCTGGAGGAGTATGCTGTGGGCTCATTGGGGGACCATGGGGCATCTCCCCCGAGAGGTGAGGTAAGGCAGTCATAAACTCTGCCATTGAAGGCTGACTATTGATGATCCTGTTTCGTTACATCCCTCAAGGGGGTGTCCAGGATGAGAGGCTGCTGAAGCCGCGGCCGACACGGCGGACAACCAAAAGGAGCCGCTTCCGCCGGCCGCAGCACCTTCGGAGTGTTAGATCTCGTCTTAACCGTTACGAATTCTTCTTCATCCAAGTGTCCCGTCGGCATCCGGATATGGTGCTTAATTCTCATTTACCACAATCAGCAGTTTTTGTGTATTCACTGAACATAACAATTCACTCTCATATGTAATCCAGTTAGATGAAATCACTTAGGGCACTAGGTTCTAGGGTATTTCACTTCGCGAAAACCGAAGGATTTCAATGAGGGATACCGCGAAATTTAAGCGATACTGCACGAGAAATAGGAAACGATTGTTACGTGTGTGTTCGTAGTTACTGTTAGTGACGGTTGTTTTTGTTTCTTTCTCATTGAGGAGGATGATGGCTGGTCACGTGGTGGGAATCAACGCCAATGGCAAGCGGCGCGAGAAGCCGTGTGGGCCGGCTTCGGTCATAGAGCGGGCTTTATGTTAGCGTGACGACCTGTCTAGCAATTACCAGGTAAAAATTATAAAAAATACTTGATTTTTATATGAATGCAGTCCAATTTTAAAACCACCACTGAACTCGACCAACAAAATTATAATATATTATGTTAATTTTTATTATGCAAATTCACAGCACCAGACAATGTTTTTTATTTTATTAATCACGAAACGGAAATTTTTCAACAATCATACAAATAACAGTCTTTAAAGTTTTATTCCGATAATAACAGATTACCGAAGACAGACAAGAATGTAGTGATACCGCGTGGTCCCCCATGCGCTGTTAAATACATAGGGACGCTGAGCGTCGTGGTAGTTGACGACGCACGCTTCTAAAACTGCTTGGAGGGGCGTAAGTATCTATTATCATTTGATATTCTCTTATATCTTATTCTTTAAATTATCAATATAGCATTATCAGCTGATAGCCTTTAAAAGTTTGGAAATAATATACATATATTTTCTCAAGATACCTATTTTCTAACAAATATTTGACTTACCTATTACTAATTATTATTAATTACTAATAAACAAGGGTAAGATCTATAAACTGAATCTTGTAGCTTCAGTACATAAAATTAACAGAAAATAAACTGTATTTT
Source organism: Rhamnusium bicolor (assembly GCA_029963845.1). NCBI lineage: Eukaryota > Metazoa > Arthropoda > Insecta > Coleoptera > Cerambycidae > Rhamnusium > Rhamnusium bicolor. The sequence goes on from JANEYF010001031.1 coordinate 231,689, forward strand.
TTTACCATTAGGCCACTTTTTATACTAGATTTCTATCAATTTTTTCCAGTTATTTTCAATAACTATTATATAAAAGATAAATGCCGCAAATGTGTGAAAATTAGTATGAAATAAGTTTATCACTATTTTTTTAATAAATGCACAAATTGAGTTTTTTAGTGGCTTAGTAATATTAATATTTTACTAGGATAGGTCGAATATCACTAATCTAATATTTAATACTTTTATAAAAACTATTCTTGAAGTCAAATGCAAATGGGCGCATTATTGGTTTTCTAATAGATTTGATAAAGTGTGCTTCGTACAACAATATTAATAAAGGGTTAAAAAACTTCGGCATATACAACAAACTGCTTGTTAGATAACATTTTATTTAGCAAATAGAACAGACAATTGTCAAAGTATTTAACCATAACATGTGAACTACCACAAGGACTACTCTTTATACCTCTACTGTACTACTTGTTAATAAATGACATTTGGTTTTGAAGTAGACACTCGGAGTACAGGTTATTTGCCCATAAACTCAAGGATTCTAAATGTTATGATAATCGTGATAAAGTTTATTTAATAGGACTTGTCCAGATACTAGATGTAGAAATTTTCAAACTTTTTTTAATGTAAACAAATGCTTCCAAACAACATTTTTTCGGAAATTATGTAACATTGTATATAATCATGGTATAATGAAGTGACTATATAAATATTGTTAATCAATTCTAAACAGTTTATTTAGACATTATTTGATGCTGATATTGACTTAAAAAGAAGCTATGACAAACTTCGGCGTTATATTACGCATGACAAAATAATTGTATAATCCACTTTCTGTTATTTTATTATTAATTAAGCCAGTTAGAAGCCACCTTTATGATGGCTTTTTTATTATACAACCTGCACTATTATTATACGTATATTGATAGGATGGACAAGATCAAAAGGGTTAATAAATTTATTTAATTATAGATTTAATGAAAATTTGCATTGTGAATCCTATGGAACTCGCCTTTTACATATGTATAATATAACACTACAATACATTCTAGAGGTACTGTATTATTCCTATAGAAGTTATTAAACTATAATAGGTATTAATTCTTTTTATATTCTTGGTAAAATACTCTTTGATATAAATCAACCTTACAACACATTTATTTTTAATATTTTATCATATCGTGCAAACTTAGCAAATGACCTATTTGTATGCTACAAAAAATATGATCATTTCCTTTACATTGACCTTTCATTATTTATCTGTGTGTAGTACATATTTATTAAAGACAAAATCTGACTCTTTTATAGTCAATAAGTACTGGTCATTGTTATAATTTAAGTTTGATTGTTAGTTATTTGATCTATACTTAATGAACTTACGTATAAATAATTTAAGTATAATTTTTTTTGTTATTGAGCAGTAAATTGCCCATTGGAGACACTTTGTATTAAATATGTAATTAAAAATATTTTAAAAATATAGAAAATGTAATATTCTTTATTCTATGGTAATATCTAGTGCATCAACTGCATTATACAGTGAAGAAAATTCAACTTATTTCGATAATCTTTGATTTATTTTACCTAGCGTTATTTACTACTTCAGTTCAACAAATGTTGGCGATCATGAAGACTATCATTATTTTATTTACAACCGCTCTAAAGAGAGCACTCAGACTTTTTTAGTCAAGATCTTCTTCCTGGACCTCATTTCCATTTGATTTTTCCTTGAATGACCAGATGTAGATTTTCTCGATGTCTCATTACATGGCTGAAGTACGGAAGTTTTCTTCTTCACGATTTTTCTTCTTTGCCTTCTTCGTTTTTCTCATGATCTCTACATTACTGATTCGGTCCATCCAACTTATCCTCAGCATGTGTTTGTAAACCTACATTTCAAAAACCTCGAGTCTCCTCAAAGTAGCATAAGATCCAACCGTATAGAAGGACTGAGAAAACATAGCAGCAAATCATTCTCATTCTCAACATTTAGATCATGTCCACACAAAACTTGTTCAATTCGATATGTTGTTTCCACATATGGTTTCCGTCGTCGCTAAGCAGAGATTTAATTGTCTCGACTATTTTTAATCGACTCGGTCTAATCGACAGTTCTGCATCCACAATTGTTTTTTTGCCCACAGTCATAAATTTAGTGTTTTTGATACTAAGTTTGAAGGCAAATCTGCCACAAGAACATACCTCTCGATCGATGAGAAGTTGGAGCCTTTCAATACTATCTGTCATGAGTACAGGTCATCTGTGTATCTAAGTTATTAACTGTGATTCAGTTTATTTTTATTTCTTCTGCATTATTATATGCAGCTCCAGAAGTATTTCCTCGGAGTATAAATTGAAGAGCAAGTGATATAATGCAACCTTGTCCCATATCCCTTTTAATTGGCATACCTATATTCACTTGTATTGTCCCCATTTTCATATTTGCTTTGTGTCGCACAGAAATGCTATTGGAAAGAATGTAAAAAGTAAAGTAATTTGTTCATAAAAGCTGTTATTGCAGTAATCGGAGATCTGTTTGTAAGATATGATTTAAGCAGTTTATTGCATGTATCACGTACACCGTATACTCTAGCTTGTCTAACAATATTGAGTAATCAATTTCGTCAAAGGCTCTTGACATATCAAAGTATAGGCCAGCCTCCTTTATATTTGAATCGAGCGCAGAAATTATTCTGGACAGAGATTGGTAGATAGCCTTTTCCGTTGAACAATTCGGCACAAAACCAAACTGGCAATCCTTAATAGTATTGTGTTAGTGAAAAAGAAAATCAGTCTACTATTGTCGGAAATATTCTCTCTAAAAAACAACAATAATTCATAATGTCAGAAAGCAGCCCGGCGATATATACGATGACTTTTTTTATTATATTAATAGGTACTTCATCTAATCCGGTTAATTTTTTATTTGGCATTGCGAGAGCAATGTCTTTAGCGCTTGTTGGAGTTAAGAACAAATTTGCATAATTTCGATTAATAACATTTTTCCTTTTTTCAACAGGTTGTGTTAGCGAAAGAGAGAAATGTTTACTAAATAAATTCACTAAAGTTTTAGGGTCGGTTATTTTATTATTTAATAGATCTTTGATAACTAATTGTTTTTGGTTTTGTCTATTTTTATTATTAATACTTTTATTAAATATAGTTTAAAATACATAATGTGCTCCTCCTCAATTTTTATACAATTTTAACTCGTAAATAACACACTCTTATTTACATTTTTCATTCACATGTTTCAATCAATTTTAACTCTGTGGTAAATAGTCAGAGAATATTAAAAAAATAATAATTAATCATCGAATACCACAAACCATTCACAATAACCACCCAGAAGCAAAAGTCATCAGCAACAATACTAGCTCCGGTTAAATCCTTTTACATCTTTAACACATTAAACAGTGAAAAGATGCAGAGGAGCATAACCATGTGTCTTAAGACGGTCGCCGCAATGTCCAAGTTGAGTATGTAAAGTGCCGTATTTCGACCAGAAAGGACCGAAGGGTTGACTCATTTCCTGACCAACACTTGATTAATGATGCCTAATAACTACGCTAGGACTAGCACTCAGAATGTTCAAACCATATTAGTTTCATAAGGATTGTGTTTTTGACGGATTTTATTTTTATAAAAATATATACTTACTTTATCTTTGTTACCTTCATTTGACAGCATATGTAAGAAGTTGTCCACATATTGTAAAAACATGTACCTCTATCAATATACTTAAATACTAGAATTTATTAAACTACTTAAAATTGCTTATGGTGATTGGCCCAACAATTTTATTTATTTCATTGTTTTTGAAAACTTTTAAACTAGAAGAACAACATTCATATAGGTACTTCTTATTGGGAATAACGACAGGCTAAACAATAATAAGAAAATTATAAAAATGCCAAAATTGGATAAGATCAATAAGTCGCGTCAGGCAGACTTTAATAGTTTGCCCCAAAAATCTACTGTATGTATGCTGAATGTGAAAATAAAATGAAATTCATCGTCAGTGAATATTGTTTATAATTATTTATTTTTGGCATCATATAATGGCTTCCTCGCACCATCTTTGGATATTAGGCACCTTTTATGCACGCGATTTACTCTGCCTGTCGCAGCGCGACACATTGTCGTCGCATTATTGAGCATTCTTTTTTGTATGCGTTTTCTACCGCCTGTTGTTGAGTTAACGTCTTGCGCAATTCAGTGCGTTGTTATTATTTTTAGTTCGAAAAATGGACTGCATAAATATACCGCGACAGATAACGCCATATATAAAAGTAAATACTTACTTACCTCTGCGCTTTTTTTCAGATCCCGTTTTGTGATGATATTTTAAAGTCAGCGAGACAGAAATTAAAACGCTGCTACAAGGAAGACAGGTGGCATAAAAGAAACCATTTAATTCAATGCGTCTTAAAACACGGCGATAATTTGTCGTGGCGCTGTCGGCGGAGAAAATCGTATACGTAAAAGATGCCTTAAGCCACTATCCTATAAATTATTTAAAAAAAATTATTAAATATATTCATTCATATTTAAGATTGAAGAGAAAACTACAACCAGTGTCCGGCCGCTTTTTCTGTAAATGCGCGGGAAATACAAGTTAAGGCATTAGGTGGCTGGAAAAGGTCCAGTTTTGTACCACCTCATTTAATATCCATTTTAATTTAACCTTGGTATCCAAACTCCTTTCTCGGCCATATTTAGAAAAGACAAAAGCTTTATTTTTTTCTAGTTTAACCTAGATGGTTGGAGAGAAGAAAATTAAAAAATTAATGTCGATGCGACAGAAGATCAAGATCCGGAATTTGAAGAAATATTGTCGAAAACACAGGATGAGACTGAATGCAAAAACAAAGATCAAAAAACTGACAATGAGCTTCTTCAAACAAAGCAAGTATAAGAAAATAATGAAAATTAATCAAATAAGACTGAAGTGTTTGCCAATGGGAAAATTAAGAATATAGTGGGGATACTTAAGAAACCTCAAAATAGGATTTGCATTCTAGAGAAAATAGGATTTGCATTCTAGAGAAAATAGTTGCCAAACCACAGTATAGTGACCAAAAGATTAAAGAGAAGGACGACAACTGATTCATGAATGTCACTGAAATAACAACTTCATTCAAGGAAGAGAGTGGCAAAGACAATGAAATTAAGATCGAAAGTGAAGTTTCTTTAGGCAGTAGTGCATCAACAAAAAAAATTGATCCATTTGAAACCCATTTGACATTTTCAGAGGTGGTTAAAATACCTGGAAAGGTAAAGGTGAAACTACCAAGTGCTACATCATCACAAGCGTGGCGAAATTACTTATAAATAAAGAAAAGGAAGAAGCTGAAAAAGTTGAAAATATAAAAAGGCGAAAAGAACAAAGAATTGCAAACAAAAAAGGAAAATAAGTGGAAAAGAACAACAAGGAAAATGGTATACGTATTAAAAAGAAAATATAATTAATGAACCAAAGATAAGATTTGTGAAATGTGATAAAGAACATATTAGTGACAGAGGAGGACAAAGAAAAAATATCGGTTGTGACCATTGTAACAGTTGGTAGCATTTAAGGTGCACAGAATTGTTTGATTTGACTTAAAAAATTTCTGCCTTAAAAGAATACAAGTGTCATAAGTGCAAAGAAGTACCTTACAAACAATAAGTTCTGCAAAATAATACGTTTTATATTGTTCTAATGTTATTTTTTAAATTATGCGTTTTTTAAATAAAACTTCAATGTTTTCTATTTTATTACAGAATAAATTACTTGAGCTGCTGAGATACACAAAATTTACACTTATAGTAGGCAGTGAATATTTTTACAAACCAATCATGAATTGAATACAATTCTGGATATTGTTTTTTTTCTGTTATGTTCAATTATTATTCTGAAGGAAAAAATATGCGGAAACCTACCTCTACAATAAAAATAGATATGGCCGCACTATCCGGATTTGCTCGGCCGGCCGGCCGAAATCTAAACTTTTAATGTTCGGTAATGTTCGAATATATTAAAAAATAAAAATATAAATGTTACTTTTTGTGAGAGTAATGTAAAGAAAAAAATTACGTTAAGTGGCCGAAAACCGGCCCAGATAAGGTGCGAGAAACATTATCAGTGTTTCTTTAGTATTTATATACCAACATAAATCAATATGATTACAAAAAGTATGAATAAAAATATTAAAAGTTATATTTTATGTGAAATAATCATCTAGTTTATCTTTAATAGAACGTTTTGAGCCACCAACTTCTGAACGTTTCCTCATTATTAACAAATACTGTTATATTAATACAATTAGGTCTTATAGTATTTATTATTAAACAGGCAACAAAAACTCACCTCACAAATATTATTATTATTATAATAAAATCACTATGTTTCTAGTATTTAATATGGACTCAAAAAGCGGTTATCTGGTAAATAAATGAACGAAAATTTTAAAATACCTTATCAGGGTAATTCCTAACAATAATTGTTTTGTAAACAATATTCACATCAATATTGAAACTGAATTCTGGTCACCACCTGGTTATCAACTTTAATATGTCTTCAATGTTGATATGTTTGTTTTTATGGGCGTTTATGCAAAAATTGACATAACCTGTTAAACTTATGAATTTTGGTATATTTATTGTTTTCAGATTGACATCTAGCTGGAAGCTAAAACGGAGTCTACATTTTTAATGTTCTAAAATGATTAAAAAAAATAAGATCTCAAAAGGATAGTCGAAATAATTTTCAATTATTTATATAGGTATCCGAGACTTACTAAAATGGCAAATTAAACCGTAAACAAAGAAAAGATGAAATAAAACTTGAGAAAAGATAATTAAATCAATGCCACGGTTATTGATATTCAGCAAAAACTAAGACTTCTTGCTGGAATATCAATGTTGAATAAGAAATAATTGTCTTTATTTCAGTGAAAATTGGTCACCAGAATAGCAATTCTGGATATGTCGCAATAATAATTGCTTAATTTTCAATATAGATATAAAAACAATGTCATAGGAATTTCAACCTCAATTTTAATTGAAAACAAACTAGAATTGTTTAGATGTCAGTACTGTTTGGTAATCAAATGCCACCAGAATTACCCCTATTATCAAAAAATTAATCAAAACAACTACCACTTTCAACGTATACTAAGAAGGATGATAAAATTCATATCGTTTTAAAACAAAATAAAGACTAAGACAAATTAAAAATGTTATTTGATTTACTTACTACATATTTTCTTATATTCTGGCAACACCTTTCTTCAACTATTGAGAACGACACATTTATTAAAAATTGTTTATTCTTACACATAATAATGTGCTCCTATGAGGTAGCTGTTGATTTAATGTTAAATATTAAAAGTATGGAAGTTCAATACATAAAATATTGCTACTTCAATAGTAATAGCACAACAATTAAAAAAATTACAATTAATTGAAAACCTTCACATAAAAATGAAACTGTCAAAATGTAGAGAATATGCGCTGTTTGTCTCAGTGAGATCGTACAATAAAGTGAAATTAGGCATATAAAATTCAGTTCAAAATTATTTGCGACACAAAAAACGTCGGCGACTTTGATCATTACACCGTCGTTAAAGACGCCGACATTTTTTATGTTACACATAAGTTTCAAATAAACTTTATGTCTACGCCTGATATTTTTGACATATATATGATTTTTATAGCTTATTAAAGGAGCTTGCATAATTTGAATATTTAAACGTGTTTTTTATAAAGCATAAAATCAAGGGCGCCGTTTTGAGGGGGTGGGACAATAGAATGCGTATTCTCCAATTCTGGAATTAAATTTTACATCCAGCTTTATCAATAGAGCACTAGTAGCTGATGTCACACTATTGCCGCAACAGCTAATCGCTGTGTTACTATTTATATTTATCATACGAGTACATTTTATTTTGTGATTAAATTATATAAATTAATAAACAACACAGGTAATACAACCCTCTGTATCCATGAAGATATCTCGAGGTACCTTGTGCGAAGAAGGCTACACATTTAGAGACAACGGACATATACCCAGTATCCGAATGGCTAGAATTAATTTCTGCTTTAGAAAATATTTGATGTGGCCAGCACATAACTTTCTTATACCAGTATATATCATACTCATCTAAAAAAATCATTCTATTTAATTATTCACTTACCTCAATTAAATTTTAATAGCGTACCTTGAAATGTTTCACTAAAATGTTTAAATAATTATTTTCAGCGTTATTCGATACTTTCAATAATAATTCATGTCATATATTTTAATAATTTTTTGTTGTTGACATTTATATTTTTTTAACTAAATTAGACCTTTCAAACATCAAACTGTTAAATTTATCCTAACCCCATTTTATGAGGCCAAATGTGTAAAATATTTCAGTTTACATCAGCTTTATTTAAGTACTTGGAAAATATATTTTATTCGCTTGATATAGTAGACATGATTTATAATCTTTCATCAAGAATATATTTTTTTGTAAAGTCAAATTTTGCTGGCCAATTTCACTGAATTTTTCATTGTCTTTGGCCTTTAGAACAAGTGTGCCAAATTTGAAAGCTTTATCTCAAAAACTGTAGCTGTTATCGCGATACTACAGACATGCGAACAGATTTTTTATTTTTCATAAAGTTTTGTTTTTTCATTATAATTGTCGAGATTCGTTATGTCTCTTCTGGTGGTACCACATTCACCAAATTTAATGTGTCACCTAAAATGTTGTTGACAATATTAACTGCCAAATTTGGAAAGTCTTCCATTAGTATTTTTTGAGTTATCGCGGATACACACATACACACACACACACACACACACACACACACACACACACACACACACACACACATCCACACACACAACCGCACACACATCCACACATACGCACCGACAGACATTCGGAAAATAGTCAGAATGGACTCAGAAGGGTCAAAACGTATATATCAATCAAAATCTCGAGGTTGAAAAAAATCACGACTACTTCCTTATATTAGGTATAAGAAAGTAAAAATCCAAGCGCCTCGACGGGGGATCGAACTCGAGACTTCGGGGATACAGGCGAATGTCTTTACCGCTCGACCAAGAAGATCAATTTAAAAAATTCTTGTTTACATATCGCGTTTGTTTAGTTGTGTTTTTATCTATGTTTCTTTAAAGACTTAGTTCAATAGAAAATTCTCTAAATATCTTATTAGTGCTGTTTTTACAATATGAAAAGTTGTTGGCAGTATTTAAAGAAAATAATGACCCTTAATTACAAATTGCAATTAAACTTAGATTTGTACAGACAGTGGACGCGGGGTAGATGATGTAGGGATAACTTATGTTTTATTCATGTATGGAATCAGTATAAACTATTAACTTTTGTCATATAGTATAAATATATATTTATGTTATGCATATAAATAATATTTATGTACATTTTATAATTTTTTACTTTTATTTATAGTCAATAATTGTATGAACTTGTATAATAACTTTTGTATTATTGCAATAGTTTGTTATTTTAGGGGCAGTTAGCGTATGTTAATATTCACAATTATTTCAAATATTACTATTTAAAAATATTTAGTTCTTCCACTACCAAAATTTTTAATGTAGCTCTATGATGTTTTGACACAACTACCCAGCCAAGAAGTAGTTCCCACTATTATTGAATGACCCGAATATGACATCAAATTAAAATTCTGTTAACTGAATATTTTTTTTAGATAAATTTTTAAAAATGTTTGTTTCATCGAATTCATATACCATCTTTATGACAGCAAACAAGTTTGAATATGTTTGTACATTTTGAAGTATGAAGCAATTTGCCGCAAGGGTAAAAAGTTAATTTGTAAGGGAAAATTGTGAAAGTTAGGTAATATTTTGAAACTAAATATTTCGTTATATATTCTGTAACTGTAAAATGTTAATAAACGAAATTCAATCATTTCTATTAATAGTTAGAAGTGGTAATCGATATCTGATTTCATGTTAGCCTTATGCATTGTAAATATTTTAGTTAATTAGAATATTTACATTCTGTCAACGATATAAAGAAACACTAGGAATTTTTTGATTTTGTTTAAATAATATAGCATGCCTTTTTTACACAATGGCTAAATATTTTCAGTTATAATAACAAACCAAGCAAATGCTTCTTTTTCAAAATTATTGATTCACATGCAGCTTTCGAAAATACGCAGTTAAATGCAAATGGTGGTTGAAATGTGGATTCTATAGTTAGTAAATAATATTCAATAGTAATATAAAAAGTGACAGTGATATTGTCGATTATTCTTCTGGTAATCCATTTTGACGAGTTGTCATTACATTTGGAAATACAAAGAGAGCGAAATCCGAGTTGTATTCTAAATTTCACGTATTATGTTTTGGAAGAGAATTCAATAAAGTTTTAATGAAGAAAATTGACACTTGTAAATGAAAATGTTTTTATTTTCTTCACTCAAATTCATTACAATAAAAAATTTCTGCATTAAAGGTACTGTTTTGAAAAATAATTCTAAAATTTGTCTTGTTTGTTTATTGTTTATTTTGGTAGAAACTCGACTTTTCGAAAAATCGCACTGCAATGACTCTTTGCTAAGAATTCATATTGGTTTCTCTCAGTTTGTTTTGAATTTCTACATGTCTCCTCGGTATGGCCAGATATGATTGTAGGAAGCTGCAATTGCTGTCTCGTTAATTTCATTAGTTCCTCACTGGAGGACCTCAGACTGGGAAAAATGAATAACTACAGAAGATCGATGAATATAATTTGTGAATTTTCTATTTTAAGTAATTAAACCCACACTTGTTATTATTTATTCTTCATCTTATTCCTTGTGTACAATTTGTCATAGAATTAATTCCAATAGATGTAATTTTATACCAGCCGACGCTCTCATTTGTATTCTGTTTGGAGTTTGGCGTTTTTTGATCATTTTGTGAAACAAATGAACAGAATCAACATAACACAGTATCAGCCACTTACGTTATGTGCAAGTTTTTGATTCACCTTAATCTATTTCGTTAAAAATTTTATATTTGATACGTTCTCTTGTATTGTCAAAGTTGCCTTTTTTTAGTACCAGAAATTTGTGGCTCATTTTCGCCAAGGTAAATCTTTGACTGCTGTGTGTTTTCTTTTCAATGTTTCTGTAAATTGAAATTTTCTTTTAAGGTATAAAAGCATTAGAATTTATTTTAGATTTGTATGCGTCACTCTGAAGTTCTTTTCGATGATTTGCGCGTCTTACAACAAGTACAAATGTAAAAGGAGCAATTTTTATATAATATTCGGTGACAAGATTCTCGTGTAAAAACTTGGCTGTTATGTTTCAATAAAATTTTACCATTATTTCGTTATATTCAGTGCCACATAATTTTTTCGTGTTAAATACATAATCCTTTAGATTGCTGCCAAAGTTTGGTGCGAATTGTGTTTGTGACAACTGTATAATTCTGTATTTTGCAGAAGACCATAAATAGGTGTTAGGCGTAGTCATTATTTTTCTTTCTTAGTGTTCGTAAGGGTATTTTTTCAATTTTATCATTAATTTTTAATGATGGTAGTTTCTACAGCAAAGGATTCCGTTCTTATCTGTGTTTTTAAATAAATTTATTATCAACGTGCGGTGACAGAATTGTCAAAACAGGGTCTGTGTATTTGTTAACTATGGGAATTAGACGAGTGATATTACTTACATAGTTTGCGCAGTAGAAACTAATCGATTAAATTTCAATCATATTGGTTGTATTTTAGACAAGATGTCCGTCAATTTAAAATTCCACTATCTGAGAGTGTGAAATACTGCGTCACCATCAAAAGCAAGTATTACTCATTTGGTCTTCATATTTTATTCATCAATCTTATTGATGCAAAAATAATATTGAATATTGTCTCAATTTTGCTTTATCTCACACCTCACGCTAGGAAAAATAATGCTGCCTACATAAAAAAAATAAATTTCACTCAGTTGATTAAGACTTTTTTATAGTAGTTAGATATTAGATATTAGAAAGTAATGCTATAGGTTTTGTATCAAATATTTGCATTACATTATGCGGACCTTTTAAAAAATAAGACAAATTTTACATGTGGCATATGTGTGCGTTTAATTATGGGCTTCATTTACAAATTAGAATTGCTTCCTAGTGAATAATTAATTGCTTAGGATGTAATTACATGGAATTGAATACGTATACTTCTACATAGTAATTTATAATAGTTACATTAAATAACTTGTACCATAATATACTTAAATGTGAAAAGACTGTCTCACGTGAAACTGTATAACGACGAATGCAATATTTCTCCAATTTTTAGTTTTTCAGTAAGACGATAGTTATTCTTTCCTGCTTATGCTTTGCTGTTTATAATAATAATAAACACCACAGAAATTGGACAACCCCGAATCCAAAGCACAAGCCGCTCGGGCGAGGGTTACACTTATGAAAAAAACGACGCGGACTCGCAACCGTTTCCACTGACATTGTGGCAGGATTCGAACACGCAGCTACAATAGAGAGATTATCTACCCACATTTGCCATCGCGAGTTCTAGTCAACTAATTGACTCGGTTTCTGCAACAAATTGTATCTATGATCTATAAAAAAATATATATTCACATTAATATAGGCCAGTGGGTGGGCGTTTTTAGATCACATTTGTAAAAAGGTAGAATTTTTGTGTACATTTTAAGGTCGTGAACAACATCTGATGTTTTTCTGACAAAAACGGCGTTTGCACTATTTTTGAAAAAAAGGCGCCATAAATCGAATTTCCTCTTGTATCTCTCTTACTGCAAATTTGACGTTAAAATGGTTATTAGTAAATATGTAATTAAAATATTCTATAAGTATGAAGTATTTTTCTCCCAACTCAACAGTTAGGTATCAAATACGCCAAGAAGCAGATAATTTATTTGTTTTCTCAATTTAGCCATTCTAAAATACAGTCTCCGCTGAAATATAATTTCAATATTAAAATTAATTAGTTTATTCTATGCCTATAGATTATAGGTCGTTTTTACGCTTTTGTACTCATTATCTCACCACTACTACTTTACTATTTTAGCTTGGCAGTTGGCGGCTCAGAAAGAGAAGAAATATCGCCAGTGTGGGACAAACCACTTTACATTGAAAGAGCATGGTTTAGATCACTGCGCATCCAAATTCAACTGCCAAGTTGGAATCGTAGACTAGTACGTGGAGAGTCTCTCTTACGTGACATGCCCAGTACGCCTACTCCACAGAACTAATTATTTTACATGATTTTTCTTTTTTTAACTATTGATGTACAGGTTGAAGCCTCCTCCACATCACTTACAAAATCGTCCATTTCTAAGATATCTTCTTTGATAGTTCGAGGGTGTCTATATCCGCTTTCTCTTCATCTTGACTTTGACTTAGATGAGTTTGGGAAATAAATTTTTGTAGCCCTATTTCTATTTCATCGTCATTTAAACACGATTGTTCACGGCATAATAACTGAGCCTTTTAGGCCTACCTTTTTGCATCCATAAACTGGTTCACAGTTCTTCATACAGTTGAAGGATATAAAATGCAGTAAGCTGCGTCCTCAAGTATAGAAACCGATGCGAGCCCGTTTTTTGTTTACCATCAGCCGCATTTCTCGAGCGGCTTAATATTGTCCAACTATCGGTGGTACAACCTTAGAGAAAGTTGTTTGGCAGCAGACTGTTGGTAGAAGCTAGGCTAAATTGAATTTACTCTTAGTAATTGATGTCATATAGTAGTAATATTGATGTTTTAAAGACGTTTCCGTGGGCATCGCTTCATATGGAAAAAGGAGGATCCGATTTCCTGCCTAAATTATCTGCTCTACCTAGGTGTTTTGTTTTTAAAAATCGGTATGATGTCGTGCGCGTTTTTTGTTCTTCGAGAAGTTTCAAAAACTTCATCTTGCCTTGTCTAAATAGAGTAGATATTTTGTCACAGCCATTAAGAGTGTAAGAATGGAATATTTCCTAATGATTTAATTTGGTGCATTCCAAAAATACAGACTTCTTTCAACTTTGCCTTTGCCAGACTTGAAAAAAATCATTATTTGAAAGAGAAAACGCTGCAGTGGTCAAAATAACTAATAAGATCTATATCATCTCCGTTAATAATTACCTAATGGTATTCCTGACATAAATTAATTATTGCTGTTTCCACAAACATGAGTACAAAAACATAAAGACTTGACCTATGATCTATAGACATATGATAAACTAATTAATTTTAATGTTAAAATAATACCTCAAACATGCTGCGTGGATTATCTACATTTTAGAACAGACAGATTAAGAACACAAATAAATTTTCCGTTTCTTATCTTACTTAACATCTAACTGGTGAGCAAATATACTTTTAATATGAAATTCTTTCATCTACATATTTGCTAATAACTATTTTTAACATCAGGCTTTCAGTAAGCGAGATATAAGAGCGATTTCGATTATTTTACCTCAAAAAAAAAGTAAAAAAAATATTTACTATTGATTACGACTCTAAAATCTACTTTTATACAAAAATTGTGATCAAGACAAGTCATTTTTTGTGATAAAATTACAAAAAAATGCGTTTACTAGTTATGACTGTCATCAAACAAGTTTTTCCTTTTAGGAGGCAAATATCTACTATAGATGAATGTTACATTTCAAGCTTTGACTAACTTAAGCCCTATATTTTAGTATGTGAAACAGCTACTTGTTCATTAACTTCAAAACAAAATAGATCTAGTTATGATTGAATATACAGCATTATAGTACAAGAAATACAGGAAATTTTAGAAATAACAACAATAATAAAGATAACAAAATGGTTATAATTAGTCTAAATTTATAAATGCTGTTAAAAAAATTTCTTATTAAGAAAGGTTTGTAAACAATCTAAAAACTTTAACATTTTATTCAAAATGTAGAATTATATATCAATGTTGTCTTACATTTTATCAGAATTTGTAAATACATTTTAGATACTAGTTTTACATATTTTTAGTTTTCATTGCTTCGTTATGGACAGTAATAATTACATATCTTTTTCTAAAAGTCAATAAGATTTTACAGAAACATTTGGTGCAATTTGAGTGACAACGAAATAGATCGAGCTATATAATAACAACATATGTAAGATGCTTCCCACCCCCAATGACCCAAACACCATTGATGTGATCCGTGATCTGTTTGATTCAGTTGATTATTTCTCGATATTGGTTTTGTGCCATTTCAAATAGTAAAATTATTGTTTCAAACGGCTAATTATGAATATTATTATTAGTTTATTTTGCATGTATACATAAGAATTATCTTTGCTTCTGAACATATATAAATTCTTCAGTACGTGCTAGTTTTCCCAGAATTAAAAAACATTCTCTCCCAATTAAAATAAATTTCCTCTGAAACAAAACTAAAAAAACTGCCACGCGATAGTAGGGAGCTCCTATAAACCTATGTGACCTAAATGACCGTTCACTTAGTTATTCTTTTTTTATGTAAAATATTTCCCGACGTACATGGTAAGAGGGCGTTGAACGTTGATCGCTCAATTTTACTCAGTTGTTTTAGGTTTACTACGTTAAATTTCTATAATTTCTTCTTTACACCCTGCATATACATACAAGTAGAAGGCTCATAGACTGGCAGAATACGAAAATAGGAACACCCATCAATAGACTGATAGATTATTGCCAAATGCATCACAAAGGTTGCAAATATATGTATATATCAATTGGAATTTTATAATCGATCAACTCATAACTACTATAATTCCTTAACTAAGAAGAGATTTTTGTTTCTTGCGAATACCTTGATATTGCAATTATTTGTAAAAATTTCTATGTATTCCCTAAAAAACAAAACCTCCTCAACTATTACTGCTTCTGACTGTACCAAGCAATCGATATTATTGAATGTTTTAAAGATGAATTTTATTAATTTCCTATGAAGGTGTTTTGAGATACCGACAGCAAACAGATGAACAGGCATTACGTTATTGTAAAAGCACTGGAATCAGAAAAGATCAAAATTTAGATTTAAACTACATATAATTTCATAGCTGAGAAACTATTTTGATGAAGAGTGGACAACTTTTCTAAAATCTTTACCATAGTTTTGTCTTCTTTATATGAAAAACATTTGTGCAATTATGACCAAAATTAATTTAGCCCTTTCTATTATCAAATAGAGTCACAAAGAATGGGACTTGCCACATATTGTGTAGTTCAACTATTGATTTTGTCTATGTCGATAGTTGGAGTACAATGTTTTTTTTCTCGTTTATCATTTATTATAAATTGAATTTTCTTCTGTATTAGATAATGTAGTTTTGGTTCCTTCTTTGGATTTTTATGTTGTGTTATCTATTATTTATCATTATTTTTATATATTAAGCATGTATCTTTCTGTTACTTAAATTTCTGCGATCCCCATTTTAGGTTGTTAATAAATAGAATTGTTTTAAGAACTTTTATTTATTCCGATTTACTTTTACTTATTTATTCTTTTTCTACGCCATGGTGTTTCTCGTTTTTCTGCCCATGTTCTATTATTAGAGGGCCTACCGCTAGATACACTTTACACATACGTAAATTAAGAGAAAAAAATAATTAATAATTACCAGAGGAACTTAAATTTTCAATTAGTTAACAGGCAGTAAACAAATCATTAATAGTTAACATTATTTTTTGCTCTAATGTATATTGATATTAAGTTTTACAGCAAAGCTGAACATATTCCAAGTTACATCAACACAAAGCACATTAGTGAGCGGAGGATATATAATTCGTTTAAAAGGGTTTCTAAATTAGCAGTTGATGATGGCACTAACATTAGTGGTGTTCAGTCATTCTTCGTCATTCATACGGATATGTTTCGTGAAAATATTCCTCTCAGTTATAAAATTGTAACAAAATTAATAAAATGGTTTTGCGTGTGTGAACCTCAGTTTTAATATATCAGTATGGATTTTCTCACAATCGATCAGACAAATTTGGTTCAAATGTCATATGATGTAAGTATAAAAAACTAAATACAATAAACTCAATAAATCTTTTGTGTATTTGTGCATGTTTTAACTCGTGTGTATAGTGTGCGCCCTAGTAACGTGAAGACGTACGCATGATGGATCATCCTACATATATGTTTAGATTTGACAGATATGTGAGCAATAAGTATATGTGGGGTTGTCATTTATTAGCAAAATGTTGCAGATGGAAGTTGTATAATCTTCCATTGATCTTAGAAATGCCGACAATATGTTGTGTGTTATCCTGCAAATTAAAATTTTATAAAAAAAATAATAATCTTCAGTATGTAGATTTGATTTTTACATATTTACAAATATTGTCGCAATTTAATTTCGAGTACGTGTAGAAATATTATGGTGCCAGATAAATGTATAAAAAATGTTTTTTACAATTATGAATATAATATAAAATAAACATTTGGCACTTATTAGTATACAGTCTTTTCCTGTTTACCAAAACCGTGTTGACTTTGTAGCTGTCATATTTGATTCAAATAATCTGAGTACATTTATTACGATAATTTATTGCCTTTACATAATGTTGTCAAAAATCATAAGTTCATTTATTGATTTAATCACAAGTTCACTCATTAATTTCGTCTAGCAATTACAAAGTTATTAATAGAGAAATTATTTTTATGAATGTTGTTCTAAAAAAAATACATTCATTTTGCTTTATAATTAACAAAAGTATTAGCATCTACTCATCTACATTTCTAACTAATCTAAGTATTTAATTTCCTAAACAATGCTTTCTTATACGAAGTAAATAGTTATTAAAAGTTTGACCGATGGCGTTCCTTTGTAAAAATCTTTTTGTATCAAAAACTTCATTCTGATATCTGAAAAACCCGGCTTCCCAGGTACGATATTTATTTTATTATTTTAGTATAATTTAATATATTCTATGAATAGTTGTGCAGTGCGATTGTGTCTGCTGTTCGTCGCGTCTGTTGTACAACAAGTACAAAAACTAAAATTGAACAACTAAAAAGTATTCTATTTGGTACTGTTCAATAGCATTTTTAGGAGCTTTCCAATTAGGTATCACAAGAAGGTGTTACCATTTCAAAAAATTGTGTTGAGGTGGCTAGATCCTAAGGGCCTCTAAGGAGAAGGTCACTTAATAAGTCATACTGGTCTCCCCTCCATGTACTAGAAACGGTTTTGAGAATTTTTTCACCACCTATTTAAATTTCAAATATATAAAGCATTGTACATCTTCAAATAGACGCCCTGTATATCCTTATTAAAATAGACTATACTTACATAATGAATCATAAGATCTTTTTTCTCAACATACACCTATCTAGCACATTCCATAAGTATTCTATAAAGCCTTAAAACGGGAGAATTTACATATCACGGTAAAACATAATTTAATTGTTTTCAAGAATGTACAACAATCGCTGTATAGTATGTAAACGACGCTAGTGTTGCATGAGTTGGGCTTAAATTATCTTTCTTTTTTTGTATATGGAAGGACATATTGAAGTATGCTGTCACGATAAGCAATAGCATTCAAATAGAATTTCAAAGACACGAGATCTACAGATTTTGCACAAATCCTTACAGTTTGTCCTATTGGTACCTGTGAATTTCTGAGCTATTATCAGGCGCCAGCGTTCTATATTTTCGGGTGGTTTCTATGATCGTATTTTCTATATACTAGTCTGCATGTCAAATCAATTAATTGGAGAGAAATGGAAACCGGCTATTTTTGGCCGTTGTTAATTATTTCTTGCACCGGTTATCACTGATTTCCAAAATTTTCTTTCGCTAAGACAGATCTCAAGGGACACCCAGGAGGATTGTCACATTTAGGGAGTGTCTTACGTATAGTTTGGTCACTCTCAAACATTTTGTGTATTATGAACCTGAATGGCCAGTTCAGATGAAAGTATGTACGATTTTTTACAGTTTGTAGCTCTAGAAATCGGCATAAAAACGGGTTAGTTGCTCTTACATGATATGTATGTAATTCACATGTCTCATAACCTGGAGTTTTTGACTACAATTAATTGGTGATATTTTCAAGGGTGTTGAGACTAGGTTTAGCAACGATAGGTCAGCTTCAAGCATGCCAATAACACTTAACTGGTGAAACACCTTGAACTCTTCTTTTCACCATAATACATTTTTCTTCCAAAAACAGTGAAAAGAAATTTTGACTGATGCAAAAGTCAATCTATTGTCAAAGAAATTTTCCATTAGTTTTGAGAAGGGAATTAGATTGTATTCATTAGGTATTTTTGCTAATTTAAAATATTTAACTTTTTTAACATTTCTATTTTCATGTTAATATTTTTTTTGGTGTGAGAAATTTTTTTGATAGCCAATAATTTTTTTAGGAAACAAACCTCTGATTAACTTTTTTTGAAGCGGAGGTCTACTTAATAAATATTTTAAATAATTTATATGGAGTGACTTAATACTCAAAGAAGGAAACATTTTTATATCTAATAATTTTCTTTTACCATTAAAATATTTCCAAAATTTCAAGCCAATATTTTATCCAAAAATAAGGATATTTTCGGTTTGTCCTTTATATTATTTTGAAGTGTGTATATATATATATATATATATATATATATATATATATATATATATATATATATATATATATATATATATATATATATATATATATATATATATATATATATATATATATATATATATATATATATATATATATATATATATATATATATATATATATATATATATATATATATATATATATATATATATATATATATATATATATATATATATATATATATATATATATATATATATATATATATATATATATATATATATATATATATAACAAATAACAAATAACAAATAACAAACTTTATTCATCCAGTAGATCATACAAAAAAATGATATAGGATACGTCAATTAAAAACATGAAAATATACAAATGAAAAGAAAAGAAGGAAAAATGAAAACAATGATGATTAAAATATAACAGAAAAACCATATTTTTAATCTTAAGATTGTAGATATTCTTGAACAGAATAAAAACCATTTGTTAGAAGGACTTCTTTAACAGCGATGATAAACTTTTTTTACATCATTTATTGACTTTAGCATCCAGTTTATTATATAGTACAACACCCATGTAGTATGGGTCGGTTTTGTATAATTGCAGTCGATGTAAATCGTATTGCAGATCAAGGCCATAACGTGTAGGATACAGATGGTTAGAGTTTTGATATGTAAATTTTGAATTGTGGTTTTTTTTTACGAAACATAATAATTCCAGAATATATAAACACGGCAAAGTTAAAATTCTTTGCTGTATAAAAGTATGTTTACATATATATATATATATATATATATATATATATATATATATATATATATATATATATATATATATATATATATATATATAATATATATATATATATATAGCACATTTTCTCAGGAAATAGTCTCATTAATCCTGATTTTGGAGAATCCTATAAATATATCCATGGGTTGTCCCAAGGTAAGCTTGACAGAATATTAATATCCCGTAGTTATCTATATAATAGAAATCCTATAGATATCCATAACTGCTCAATTATAGATAGATATCCCAACAACAGGTTATTTATTTCTAGCAAAAATATTAAATTAATTATTGGGTATTAGATAACATTTAAGTAATAATTTTCTTCAATTACAAAACAAAAATAAGAACCCCTAGACCATTATATAACGTCTTTCAAGTCAAAATACGAACATTTACAAACTTATTTTGACATATTAAATTGACAAATTGATTGTAACTTTGGTAACTACAATGACATTCATGACATCTAACCTGTGAAATGTTCATCTCCTTTGACGTTTTTTCATTGTTTCCATGTGTTCCAATACTACACTACATTGAGGAATTACTTAAATTAAACAATCTCAATCAATATGTAGTCAAAGAATATATAAAACTCAATAAACTTTGCATAAAACAAAAATTTCTTTCGATTTAATGATAATTTCTTTTCGTTAAAATTCTGGTACATTCGATTTAGAAACCACAGAAGATACGTGAACTGTGTTAACGGGAACGAGTTATAGACTCAAAACAAAACTTAATAGTGATATTTTGTGAGAGTTCTCGAACATTCCATTGCACAGTTAGTGGAGATAAGTGAATTTCATCAACACAAAAGTAGTATAGACTCTAAATAAGACTTTTTAGTACCCTTTCGAAATTTTTCTGGCACATTCCGTTATTAAAATAGACGTGATAGATATATTTTATGGACATTATAGTGTAGTAATCTTTATTTTGAACTGATTTATGTGTCGTGAGTTAATGCCAATAACAAGTATAGCAGAGAAACAAACACAGGACTTGCTAACAGCGTTGTTAGAACGGATGAACGATCAAGAAAAAAACAACAGGAAGAGAAAGACGAACAAAGGAAAATTACAGAAGATCAGGAAATAAGATGGGAAGAAAAATAAGAACAAGCGAGAATACGACGGGAAGTGAAAGACGAACAAAGAAAAATTATTATAAGATCAAGATAGAAAGCGTCAAGTAAAAAATTAGAACAAGAAAGAAAACGCCAGGAAGAGAAAGACGAACAGAGAATAATGATGGAAGAACTAGAAAGAAAAAGACAGAATGAAAAAGAATACTTAAGAAAAATGATGGAAGGCCTAGAAATAAAACGACATGAGAAAAGTGAACATATCAAGAGAAGCCGAGCCTGAAAAATTTAAAGGAGATGTATTAAAAAGTCAGTGAAGTCGCAGGGAAAGTTGGTGTAGTCGAAGGACAAGTCAGTGAAGTTAAAGAAGACGTCAGTGAAGTTAAGGGAAAAGTCAGCCAAGTTGAAGGGAAAATAACTAAAGTCAGAGGAGAAGTAGCCCATCTCAAACAACAATTAAAAGAGAAGGTTGGCCAGTTGATACTGTCGTCTGATAATAGGTTACAATCACCTTTCTTTGACGGCCAAGGTTCATGGCCAGTTTATAAGAGACAGTTTGAGATAGCTACACGTTCAAATAACTGGCACGATGAGGAAGAAGCAACATTGGTATTAGTACTAATGGGCCAAACATTAGACCTGCTCCAAACAATTCCTGCCGCACAGCAGTAAAACTTTAGCATTCTGGAGACAGCGTTAGAACTAAGATATGACGACTAACATCTCGCCCAAGTATATCAGGTTCAGCTAAAATCACGCAGACAATGGGATGGATAAAGTCTCCAGGAGTTATAGGCTGCTGTAGGGAGATCAGCCCATCTAGCATATCCTGATGCACCAATAGAGTTTCAACAACAATAGCAGTTGGAGCGTTTATTCATTGAGTAAGGGACGAGGAAGTTAGGCGTATTCTGAAGTTAGCCAGGCACAAGCGAAGTAGTGAGGCTCTATTACATGCACTTGAGATTTAGGCTGCCTACGAGGATAATACACAATCAACCCAGAGAGTATGAGCCGTGGCTGTGGAAGATACCCCGGCAGATAAAACTAAGCAAGTAGTATTAACCGAGTTGCAAATGTTGATCGCACAACTGTTGACAAAGACGAATTCCTAGACGAGACAAGAACAAAATAGCAGTAGGCCGAATGGAGGTATCCGCTGTTGTAACTGTGTCAAATTGGTCCATATTAAGAGGAACTGTCGTAAGCTTAACATTCAAGATGTAATATCCGTACAAAAGATCATACAGATACTGATAAACTCGAATCTTTAGCCGAAACAAGACCAACAGCCAAGTAGTGGCAGACAGAATAGAGGAGGCATGCACTGTTATAAGTTTGACAGAGTGGGTCATATTCAGAGTAACTGTTGTCAACACAGCTCGGAAAGGGAAAATGTCGCAGTAATGGAGGACCTGCAGGAAAACTGGCGAGTTAGTACCTCGGGGACTCTGCTGGTTAATAAAATGGCTGGTGGCCTTTCCAAAAAGCTCATGCCAGAAAGACTGCAAGCCTTGTCACCGTGAGGAAAAACAGCAAGATGTATAAATAGTGAATACCGGTAATATTGATATTCCGGATGATTGGACAAAGGAGAAGCGCAGTTAAATGATAAGGAAATTGATCCTATTCTGAAATGGACGGAAAGAGGAACCTGAGCAGATTGGAAGGACATTTCAAATAAATCAGTGGAACTGATGACTTTATGGGCACAATGGGAATCCGTTAGAGTAGAACTGCTGAAGAGAGCGTGGGAAAGTCCAGATGGGAAGAAAGTTACTTTGCAATAGGTATCACGTACTAAAAGTACGTATGGCGAACATTTTAGCATCAACAAAACCCTGACAAAAATAAGAGAACGATTCTACTGGCTAAACAGTCCTTAGATGTGAAGTTTGTGCGGCAAAAATGGGGCCACAGACAAGAAGTAAGGGACCAATGAAAGAATATAACGTCGGGGCTTCTTTTGAGAGAATTGCAATAGCAAGTAACTATATGCAGGCTCGTTATGATCTTAAGGCTAATTCAGAAGGGCACCAGGAGGCAAATCTGGTTGGGCTATATAACTCAGAACGAAGAAAGGCAGGTCCCCGAGGCTTTGTCCGTCTTGGGAAGGAGCATACACATTCGTCAACAGACTAAACGACGTCGTAATCCGATTTCAGCAAAGTCCAAAATCAAAGATGAAGGTGGCGCATATATAGTGACTAGCTAGTATGCAGAGAACAACGAATTGCCTTACCGAAACTTTCAGACTTAAGGAGGGGGCAGTGTTACGACACTGGACTGTATAGACTGAATATAATATATTCAGTCTAATGTGATTGGAATTGTACGAGAATCCGGGAATGTCCTAGATCGCGTGAATGGATGTATAAATAAGATGTATGGTGGGCCGAGAATCAGTCTCAAGCTGAAAGTGAACAAGTAAAGAAGAAATAAGAGAGAGACTTAAAAGTATTTAATTCTGATTATAGTTAAGACAGTCATTAATCTATTGTTGTTAATTGTTAATTAGTAAATAAAGTAGTGAGTAAGTGTTACCTGGACTTTCAATCAACGAATCTACGAGTAGAGGGTGTTTGTGGGGATAACAAACACGTACCAATAAGAAAAAAATTGTTCTAGGTACGGGTTACATTCATTTTGATTATTTTTTTTTGTAAATTGTAGAAAGTAATTGCTGAAGTAACATGTTTAGAGCACTGAAATGATACATGTAAAATATATTTCTGTTATTACAAAATATTGTTTTTAAGCGATATTAGCAACTACGAAATTGACCTTTCTTAATGTTGGGCTATTTTTTTATTTATAACTATAACTTACATTTTGGAAAATTCTAGCTTTGAAGTTAACTAAAAATACACATATCTTTACCTAGAGATATAGCTACCTTAAGAACAGATAAATATATTTTTAAATTATATCAATTCGATGGATTACAAAGAACTATATTTATTTACGAATAATTTCAATATTTACAATATTTTTTACTGCGATGTTCTTATTATGAAAAAACATAAAGTTTCACTGTTATCAAGGCTCATTGTTATTCATAAAGAATGAAATATATGTATAATTAAATATCATCTTCTTGCATTGTATACATGTTACGAGATTGCTTACATATTAAACTAAATTATATCATATCTATAAATTGATTAGTGTTACTGTATAAAGTTAAAAGCACCCATAAGTTTCATTTTTTTCTTTTATAAGAAGAGTTGTGCTTTTTTTCAGAAAACTATGTCTTATCATATCTTATTAAAGTTATTTAAGAAGAAACAATTCAAACTTGTATTGTTTCCGCAAATGTGTCGCAGCCAAATCACCTCCTTAGAAATCAGTAATGTCTCTTCAATAATCTTTGACCTCAAAAGAGAGAAAAGAGTAAGGTACACACAAAAAATAAAACAACACTGGCTTTGAAATAGAAGAGCGTGCATTATTTTATTGGCTGTTTAAATGGCGGCAATTATAAATTATGCTAAAATTATACAAGTTTCTTTGTAATGCTAAAAAATTTTAAATATCAACCACTTATAGATATTGATTACATAAGTTTCGACAAGGAAACCAAGATGAACCGCAAGGAATTGTTGAAACTGTTAGTGAGGCAGTTTTAAATTTATTACCCGCAAAAAGTATTGATAGATGTCTCCTACATCTGCACTGGCCTATCAGACCTCCAATTAAAGAATTCAGAGTATTTCGACTCAAGTTCAGTAACCAAGCCGAAGTCGACTTGTTCGGCCTCGTCACAAAATCTCGAGTTTGCCTACAAACTCTGTTGGTTCTCCAATGCGTCTTTAGTGTTTCGTGGGCCCATTAATTTAGGGCCGTTGTGTTGTCCAATATAGACTTAGGTCCATGGCAGGACTCTTCAGCTCCAAGTTAAGCCAATTCATCGGCCTACTCGTTGCCTGGAATCCCAATATATCACGGAACCCACACTAATCTTACTTGTTTATGGTTTGCAAAGTCTCCTAGGACATCCCCGCACTACTACTAGAGCAGATGTATACCATCTATTCTGCACCGTTTCTTATATCATACTTACCTGCCACCGCTAAGATGGCATAAACATCTGCCTGGTGTATGATCGTAGAGAAAAACTCTCATGCACTCTTCTACCTTCCAGATATATTCTACCCCGAAGAATAATCTAGCGGTTATACGAGAACCGTTTGTGTAGTACACCAGAGAGTTCGGAGGGAAGTCAATTCTCTCTTCCTTCTATTCCCTCCTATTGGGAAGAATAAAAGTGTATTTCCTTTCCAATTTCTTCTACTAAAACGCCAGGAAATAGCCTTATCAGTGCTTGTGCCAACATTAGCATCCCTAAATCGTAAAATTGGCCGAACTCCTACTTTGTCGTAGGGTAAGGTTATTTAACGTACTCACAATGCAAATAAATACCCAAGCTCCTCGAAAGATGGTGACGTGCTGAGCAGATCCGCTCATTCACTATACCATGGGCTTGGTCTGAACTGAACATGAACCGTAGTTGCCTCGGTGAAAGGATGTGTCATTGTTCATCATATCACGGAGCTGATAGGCAAATGTGATATATAAAAAAATGTGCTGTATTAGATTAAGTTTGTGTCTATAGAACATTACTTCAAATAATTATTATGGGTATTACTTCCTCACCTCTCAAAGTGAGGAAGTTGTATTCGTGAAAAATATTTTGAAAATTTTTATTGCATTTCTGGACGAATCTCGACAAATTATGACGATACATAAAATTACAGACAGAACAAATTTTCTGTCTGTGTGTCTGTCTGTCTGGTTCGCGATAGCAGGTACAGTTTTTCAGATAAAGCTTTCAAATTTGGTACACACATTCTAGAGGTCAAGGAAGAGATTGAGTTCGTTGATGAACAAAATCGGTCCCATTGCCTAAAAAAAATATTAATGACATTCCAACATGACTTTTTTGAAACGTCAAAATGTGTCGTTTTTGAAACGACAAAAAATGTGACTTTTTTGAAACGTCAAAGTGACTTTTTTGAAACGTCAATGTGACTTTTTTGAAACGACAAAATGCGACTTTTTTTGAAACGTCAAAAGTTACTTTTATTGTAAATTTCACCACACGTCGAGTTTTACTATGGTGAGGAAGTTCTGATCCCCAAGTAATTGGCAGCGATTTATTGAGATACACCCATATGTAATCTATTATTTTATCTAAACGAAAATTAAATTTTCGTAAATATTCATATTTAAAAAAAAGAATTAAAAACTTATTAACATATTTAACATATTAAAAAAATAATAATAAAAACTTGTTTCAGATTTATAAAATTTTAATATATGAATACATAAATGCGGATTTTAAATTAATATATCCACATGGTACGTATTAAAGTTATACATTTAAATTTATTGATGAATATAAAAATATGTAAATACTGCGGAATAATTTTAGTATATTCTGTAGTTCTCCAAAGATAGACAATGCAAGTGATTAATTAATAATCGAAAATGTATTTTAGATATTTTTATTTACCTATATGACGAAATTAAACAAAGCGAGGTCCCTAAATTAATAGTAAGGGGATGCCAGGTAGGTGGATTGACGCGTTGTAGTGAAGTACGTCAGAAAGAAAAATGTCGGCTAGACGCCAAATACTTTATTTTATTTCGTGCAACCTGAGATTACTTTGGTTCATTTAATTTATTTTTGAATTGTATTAAGAATTAACAAATTAGTTACAGCTATCAAGAAAGTTTAATTGAATCATTATTTATCCACTACGAGAATTTCCTTTATGGAGAGAATTATGTTTTTTGTACAAAAGTTATTAAAAGATTTAAATATACTCTATAGTTGGATGGTGGGAATTGACTGAAAGTGAAGGTATACAATTAGATTCCGGCTTCTACAAAGAAAAAGAAGATAAGACATCCTTAGATTTGATTAGTACGGAATAACATGAACATAAATATGTCGCCGTTACTTGGTCTTTGTTCATTTATTTATTTAATTGATTGTACTGTTTTACAATGGCCTAATCCTGGCGACCATACGGTGAGTGCCCGCACGATGACGACAAGTCGAGGGGTGACTACGAAGAAAATTCTTTTTTACAAGTGCTTTCCTTTCTAACTTTCTAAGAGATAGAAAAGTTTTTAATGACTAAACAGTTCTATAGAATAGCTCCAGAGTTAAGCAAAGTAAAACAAAAATTCTCGTGCGACTTTTATGAAGGCCGTTCGTCTAAATAATATTTTGTGTATTAAATTTTCCCATCAGTTGTGAAAAATTTATTGTTATTCTGACATGTTTTTATTTTCAAATAACTGAACTGGTAACATTTTAATGTCAATAATTAATTGTTCTCGTCTAATAACTCAGGATGGCGTATTTTGTATATAGATTAAAACTATTCAACATTACCGATCATCAATATATAAGTAATAGATTTTGTTGTTTCTTGTTGAAAGAATGATGCTGATGAATAATCGCTGAATATTTTAAATAGATTTATTTAGTTCTCGTATGTGAATATATTTACGATCGATCATATTTTCTTATAATACCAGTTATGTTAGATTTAATGATTTGGTTCTATCTGAAGTTACCGAATCAAATACTTCTGCGAATTTTGTCTTACATTCTTACGTACGTTCTTATGTACGTATTCAAAAATATGAACGTTTAATGTCGAGTTATAATCATACTACAGATATCTATCCTTATTTTCTAGTGCCGAATCACGATGTAAATTAATATTAAGGATTTATAGGTAAGAATTTAAAGTATATCCATTTTAAACAAGGAAATAAAGACTGCAATAAAAAGAAGAAAAAGCCGTCGTCACCGCAAAATTATGTAGTGATTTATATTTCGGCTGCTGCATCCAAAATAAAAGTCACCTAAATCGCTTTTTATTCCTCGTACCGCTTAACTCCCTTAATTCTTAATTGCTTACTGAAGCAGTAGTTAATTTAATTTATATTTGGTTAAGCAATAAAATCGGGCGGCACTAACTTAGAAGCTGGGGTGAATGCATGATCTATGTCCTGGTCAAAGCCTGTGGAAGGGTGGTAAGAACGCGGTGCTCCAAGACATTAATATTCCTGTACTTGCTGCATGTGTTGGACATGCTTTGACCACCAGTGGCGACTCGTTACTTTAATGAACACAAACTGGTGGCTTTTTATTTTCTTAGAGGATAGTGGTGATTCTAGCTCCATTTTGAATATTATGGAAGTACAACTGTATGTATTATTCTAATATGAATACTAGTTAGTGCCTTGTAAATAATAAATCTTATATATCATTTGTTGCTGAGATTTCTCTAACTTTTAAAGATAAAGAAAATACAGGAAAAGACCAACACGTATGTTTCCAAAATTTAGAAACGAAAGCAAATTTTTTTGCAAAAATTAATCTTTACATGTTTTTACTTTTTATCTTTTCTGGAATATTTTTAACATTCCAGGAAAGGTAATAAGTAAAAACATGGATAGATATGAGAATAGTATCAAGTGAGGAGTTTATTAGAAAAATTATAGATAAAAAAAATAAAAGAAAAAAAAAAAAAGAAAACTGAAAACACCTTTTTTTAGTGTTATCTCTATGTATATTGATTACCATGATTACAAGCTCGTATCAATGTTATAATGAACTCAAAAAAAGTATACCATTCACTACTGGAAGACACCAGAGAACTGATAATTTACGAAACGAATCTTATACTATAGAGGCTTTTAGAAAGTTATTTTTAAATTCTAATAGCACTGACTCCATTGTTTACCATAGTATTTGGTCAACACAATGAATGTTGCTCAGCAAAGACTCGATTTAATATTATAGTTCGCTATTGTTTCACATTATATTTCATTATTAGACTTCATCTTTATCAAAAAATTACAATTAATTGCAGCTACAATTTTTTCATCATGGCCCGACTACTTCTCATATCTATACTATAGGAACAGATATCCTGGTCCATGTATTTGGAATTCTTTTTACAAGCCAGCAGTTTCCAAATACCTGCTCTCTGGGCTGACCGGACTTTCGGTTGGATAATTTCCGTAAAACATAGGATATTATTGAGTTCTCTAAGTACAGAGAAAACAGATAAATGAATTTAAAAAATGCACTAAAAGTAGTAATAATAGTAAAAATGATAATACGTTGAAGTTTAGCTTTAAAAAAAACAACTATTCCAGTTCCATATGCATAAAAAGACAAATTATACTAGAATCTCTGCAATCAAATAAAATCCAGATTTTGTCATCAATCATATAAGGATTGGACGGAAAAAGATATAGGAAATAATTACATTTTTGTACTCAGGAAATAAAAGCCAATACATCAGAATTGTTTTATAAACAGACTTACTTTAGACTAAAAACCGATGTTTTTCTGTTGATGAAAACACCGACAGCACTACAAAATTAATTAATGGGTATGAAGATTGGCTAGACTGGAGCCGAGGAACTCTGTCTCGGGTCTAAACCTATGTTAGGTCTTACAAGAAGGCTGGTCACAAGGACTCTCAATGTGGGGACCCATGAAACACTGAGGAAGCATTGGAGGACCAACTGGGTCTACAGACAATCTCGAGATTGTGTAACGGGGCCGAACAATTTGTGATCGGCTTGGTTACTAGGCCGGAGTCGGAAGACTTTAAATCTTTTAACAGGAATTCTGACAGGCCACTGCAGACGTGGGAGGCATCAATTATTGATAGGTATTGAGGAAGATGTCCAAGATGCGGGAGTGGTTAAGAAACATCTGACCACTTTCTGGACCAGTGTGAAGCGTTTGGGTGCTTGAGACATGACATCTTCGGTTCTGAGACGCTTCTAAGGGAGAAGATGAGCTCCTTCCTATTGAGTGACATCTTGACCTTCATTAGAAGATCGGAAAGATTCGACGAGGGAGCAAGAGAAGTACATGGCTAAGGGGACAGCTGGAGGTTGGTAAAAAGGGCCCATCTGTGGCTTACTTGTCAGGCGTCAGCCTCCCCCATCATTAACATTACCATTACCATTACCATTACTATTACCATTAGGTATGAAGATATACCGGTGACGTTAATGGAGTTACATGAATATTTAAAAATATTTAAAAGAGTGTTCCCATATTATGAACATATCGGCGTTTATGTTACAAACGGGCGTAACTCAAAAAATATGGACGTATACGTAGATTAAAATCAAATCAAAGTAGTATTTTATTTTGCCTCTACTGAAATACTGTGCCCTACTATGCCCGTTTGTAAGATAAGCTACGATATAATTATAAGTAGTCACTGATGATGTGCTGGTGAAACCCTTTCACTCGTTTATCTACGAATATACATACTTTGAAGTTTCAATGACTTCCAAGATTTCTTCAAAAACTTTTTGTAACGAGTAATGAAATTTCACAGTTTGTAAATTACAATGTTATGAATCTTTAAAAGAAAATTTTTATTGCAATATATTCGGGTGAATTTTATTTTGTTGCATTTTTCCTTAGAACTTTCAAGAGAATAATTGATATGACAAAATTACGAGGAGAAGCTGTGATTTTCTCGTTATCAATACCTAGGGTGAAATTTCTATGGAAGAACAAGATTGATTGTTTTAAATAACAATATTTTTTCCATAAAATTGCAATCCTGACTGATATATGAAAAGACTATTCCTCAAACTCAAAAAATTTACTATTTTTGCTTTAAATGTACCCGAAAGTTAAATTGAGTTTATTAAAGCGTCTCTCAACTACATTTCTAACCTCATTCAATATTTTGCGACGTATAAGATTCTGGGATGAACAGTAAAACTCTACCATATGAGAAGTAATCGTAAGATCACTAATTTCAACACCTCTTTATGATAGAAATCGATTTATCTCAACTAATAACTTCACTCGTTTTTAACTTTCTGCTGCATACTTATTTGAAAATAAAAAATATAAAGGAAAATTATGGCTGTTTATTCCGTGTAATGTATATATTTTTTCTATGGTGGCATATGAGAATACTGCGACAGGACATGTTATTTTGAACAGCGAGCCGATCCAGTGACGAGACACGGCCAGGTACCTAGGTGCCGTCCTAGATCAAAGGCTGACATGAAAACAAAACACCAAGGAGGTTGTTTAAAAAAATGCCAAGTCGGTAAAGACCACGCTCTACCCCAATGGTGGGCAGAAGCAATCAACTCAACCTGCGAAATAAGTTCAGGTTTATAAGGAATATACTTAAGCCACAACTGACGGACGCGTCAGTTGCCTGGGGGTACGCCTCAAAATCGCACATGAAGAGGATGCAGCGCTGAGAAGCGATGTGCATGCACCACGGTTTATGAAAAACGTCAACATTTCCAGAGACATGAAGTACACGCCAGTCTCGGAAGTCATCCAAGATCGAGTAAAGAAGCTCTTCGTACAAGGAGAGGATCACGGGAATCCCCTAGTCAGAAAGACTGTCGACTACAATCGCGCTGACACTCTTAGGTATAAGAGAGCAAAGTTACAGATCCTGGACAACGGTAAGTAAACTCATCAGAAATTACATTTCAAAATGACAAGAAGAACCGTCCAGAAGAAACCGACGGTCACCCTCATACCCACCGATGTGATAGGAGTAAGAGGAATAATTCCTCTAGGCTCCTGCCATTCAAGGTCATCATTAAAGTAAGGAATATTGGCGCTAATATGAGAATAATACAAAAAACAGGAAATTACAGTCACAGTAATTTTAAGTAGTAATACTAGTAGCAATACAGGAATTTCCTAGACATTTTTCAAGCAAATAAGTTATTCTTCTATGTCAGGGAAATTCTCGTATTACGCGAACAATTAGGACAAAAAACTGCATGACTACAAATTATTTTTGAACTGAAATAAATGCAAGTTTTGCGATAAAAAGTGGTAAATATTTTACGAAATAAACAAACAATTGCATTTAGTGAATTTGTGAACAATGAGTACCAACTAGATCAGTAAAATGATTTGGGACCGATTCCTTCATTAACATTGATGAAGCGTTGTAGAAATTACAAATTACAAATTCAATTAAGTTATATCTACGACTGGAGTGTAGCCATGTTTATCGCATAATTGATAGAAACTTTTAATAAAATTCCACAAGTTATTGTTATTGAAATTGTAAAAATAGATATTTGTACTAATCAACATTTATTGATATAGGAACTTACAGTCAGTTTCACAAACGTTGGTAATCTTTATAGTTTGATAACCTGCATCTGAAAGTTAACTATTGGTAAATTGACAGATATTGCACAAAATAATTTGGTCTTTATCGGAAAGTTCTTGGCCTCCTCGTAGCCATTTATATCACAATCTGCATAATCTGATTCTGTTATCAAATGTAAATGTGACGCCGCACAAGAAAAGTTACCTTATCCTCGCCCAGCTAAATATTGAGTTATTTGTATAATTGGAAAGAGCACAAAATGCTGAACGATTTGATGCATATTTTACAAACATTTTCCAAAAACTGAGAAAATTATTGCCATCTGATTCCGTAGTAAAAAGCTCATTTTATGAAAACAAGGGTTAAGGTTTTGCAATATTCAAAGACAAGTAACAAAATATTACTTACACACAGCAACAGCTCATGGAGATCATCTAATAGAAAATTTAGTGCTCAATTCAGATCTCTCCAGAACTCTCTTGTGATCACCACTTTTTAAGCTGTGAGCGATTATAGGATTGCTATATTAAAGGAGCCTTTAGAATATAACATTACTCAACATTTATTTAAAACAAGAACTGAATACGTTAACAGTGGTCTAAAGAAATAAATTGTAATACATATTTTTTAACACAATATTTGTCCTCAAAGTCATTTTTCCACACTACGAGTTGGTAGTTCAAGAGGTAGGTTGTTTAAATAAGCAACAACTTCACACAATTCGATTTAAGGTCTCTTTTCTAACAAATAATTGTTAGTAGGTACAGGTTTTGTTAAGTACGAGATGCTCTAAACTTTGAGTTTAACCATATACTCAGAAACAGTTTTGATTGCTAACCTATAATTATTGTGAAACCAGCCGATAGTAGTATATTTACCAAATTGCAATAACTTAGCTATGTAATTGTGTAGATTATGTGGCTACTTTTATTCACAGTATAATAGGGAACTTGCACATTTTTTTTTACTTCATAAAAATGTTCTACAATACTAAAAAATAAGCTATGCAAAATATGACGCCTTAATTCCCAATAATAAATTTGTTATAAATTATTAAAGTTTCGCGCGCGAGCGAACCGTTTCAAACAGGTTTAAAAGCGCGGGAGTAGTCGTGACATCACACCTTACCACGACGGAGATCCCAGCACTCGACTGCTTGATTTCAGCCGTAAAAATACCAGCATCGCCATAATTTTAAGTGTATAGGTACTTAAAATGGAAACAAAAACTCCTTATTTTAAATATTGCATTGTACCGTTGTGTAAGAATACTACAGTAAAAGTGCCAGATAAAATATTTATAATGTTGCCAGAAGATAAGATTCGTCGATCAAAATGGCTAAAAGCGTGTAGAAGAAATGAAAAAGACATTTCACAGAGCAGTAGGTCTCTACATGTGTGTGAGGATCATTTTAATGTAACTACATTATTAAATACTACATGTCTATCTACTAGTTTTTCGCAGGCGGGCCATAAAATATTCCGAATTCCGAATTATTGAATTTTAATTAGGGTAGGATTAAAGAAAGAATGTGTATACAATGTTAGAAAATAAGATTAGTAGATAGAATGTAATTTAGTGATACTAAGTAAAGATAATTTCCTGGTGCGAAAGTAAACAGCTATTTATTATTATACTCTTCGCAAATACGATTACGAAGAGTATATTGCATTTGATCGGGACATTTCTAAAATCGTTAATATCGCTCGCAGAGAAAAAATCATTTCGTTCGTCATCGAATTCTGAACAACTTTCAAAATGTCCGTCTGTTCATCTGTCCGTCCGTCTGTCTGTCCGTCACGTTTCTTGTAAGCACGATAACTAAAGAAAAAAAAGTCCGTTCGAATTGAAATTTGGGCTATAAGTTAGTGTTAGCTAGAGCAAGAAATTCATTGTTTTTGAAAAAAAATCAAATAGTAAATAAAAAAGTTATAGGACATTTTATTTAAAAATATTAATCTACAGAGGGTTGCAATTTTCAATGTGCTACTAAAATTGAAGTCATTTTCTAAAGACACCAAAATGTTGTAAAATATACTACCACAAATTTCGCCTACGCAGTCGGCATCATCGGGAGATGAAAAAAAAAATTGAAAATTAAATATGTGATCAATATATTAGGTATTGTAAGAATGAATCTTAGTTTATACTATAAAATATACTGCCACGCGTTTCGCCAATACAGTCGGCACCATCGGGAGCGAAAATTAAATATGTAGTCAATACATTAAGTATTGTAAGAATGAAGTTTATAAGACAAACACAAGATTCTTTTCAAAAAACTGCGAAGAGTATCCTACAGAATGTGCAACAATTATATAAAAGTTCAATAACACTACTGTCTGCGAAGAGTAAAATGTTTACCTCTAGTATATATAGTATATTGCAAATACCTTTCCCTTGTCCTTTAATTTATTCTATTCAAATCTTACATTTATCTATTATGTGAATGATAACACGACACAATCACTTATTTCCCTTGCCCCAAAACACGGTACGAAAATACCTACGATAGGTAATTATACATTTGCGCAACATTTCCTTTGCAGCAAATGTCTTCTATAGAGACACTTTACGCGTGTGTACAAAAAAAACACGAAAAATATAGAAGTGGCTGTTGTAAAGAATTACCCTAAATTCTTTCAAACATAAGATTAAGTCTGCTAAAAATGCTTAGTTGCGACTAAGCATTTTGTAGTTATTTCTTTTTATTCCGTGATCAAGTCATAACTATTTTATGTTTATAAATCATTACTAAAAGCTAAAAAAAATACATACTTCTCTGCCTTGACCCCGCGGACCTCTCCAAGGGAAAAACGTTCACTATTTTGTATAAAAGATGCCACCATAAACATATCCACTTTAGGCAAATTATCAGATTGGCCCTTTGAAAAACCTTGATCAGTCATTTTAAAATATCTGTACAACTACAATAAGCGGTACTATAAAACACAATTATATATTTATATCAGAACAGTCACTAACAAATCAACCACAGTCTTATAACACCGGTAAACATCTGATTGTATTGCTTCCCGGCGCGACGACTACCGAATGTGGTATGGTGTGACGTCACAGTCAATAGTAGCTCGTTTCGGGCCACTTCAATTTTATCGCTGTTTAGATCCTTTATACTGATTGCGTGGAATTAGAAAACTTATTTTTTTGTGAAGTACACGTTTTACTACAACGTTACGCTATGTTTTTTTAGTATTATTTTTATTTTTAAAATTATAGGCAAGTTCCCTATTGAATGCACGTTTTAAGATTGTATTTACATTTATTTTAGATTTTATTTACATTTATTTTAGATTTTATTTAAAGGTACCTAAATAAATAGTCAAGACATACTAAATAACTTAAAAGAAAATAAATACCCTATCGGCTTAATTTTCTTTAATACAAATGACACTGGTGAAAAAAATTTTAAATAAATAAATAGCCGATGTTTCCTTTATGATAAAAAATAAGTTAAGCAAAGAACATTTAGACATTATCCTAAATTAATAATCATTACGAAGCAATATCTTCATTCAATATGTATAAATATTGATAATAAAAAACCAAATGTATAACATTAATTATTTTATTATAAAAAATTGGGATACCTATACCTTTATAAAAAGGTTTAATCAATAAATTGTTTGTATCTATAAATAGAAGCCTTTTTGGCTACAACTTAAAGGAACTGTTATATACATTAATTAATTAATAATAAGATTAAATTAAATTTGATATTTTACAATTTTTACATTTCCTAAAAAAAAATACATACAGCTGTATGTTGATGACATAAAATAATAAATAAATTTAATATGAATGGCTTTAATTGTACAATAAAATTAACATCAAATAACAAACTTTTGAAATTAATTCGGTTATAAGCTCCGTTGGCTTTGATAACTACAACTTCATTCTATTATTTTCTGTTTGGTCGCAATATGTTGGCGGCATACAGTATTATCAGTTCATCAAAACTAAAAAAAGGGCGCCACTGTTTCTAGAGTGACCGGAAGCATGGAACGGGAAGTGCGGTTGCTCAGCATGCTAGCCTTGTAGTTAGCGGCAACTTGTACAACTTACCCCTTTCCACTCACACGATATTTTTTCTGTAATGGTGAATGTCCACTACGTTCCAACTCTACACGAACCCTGCTTAACTCCTC
This sequence comes from Rhamnusium bicolor, assembly GCA_029963845.1. Lineage (NCBI taxonomy): Eukaryota > Metazoa > Arthropoda > Insecta > Coleoptera > Cerambycidae > Rhamnusium > Rhamnusium bicolor. Next base: position 268,488 of record JANEYF010001031.1, read on the forward strand.
TAACCAGATGTTACTGCAGATTCCAACACCTATATTAAGCATTACAGGCATTGTTAATCGGTATTACTATTTTTCTAAAATTAGTGGAATGTACTACTACTACTGTTTATCTTTTAAATTGATTTTCGTGACTGCAATTCTGAGGACAACATATAAGTATAACGTATAGTCACATTCAACTATTTTAGTACCTGTATGCACCAGTATATTATGCTTTATATTTATTTTCATTCATATCCCAACGGCATCAGCATTCAACGTATGTTAATGAAATAAATGTTTTCTTAACCGCCTCCCAAGTCACTGAAGTAACTCCCAGAAAATCCCAGGATTTTGAGTTGAGTAAATAGAGACGAGGCCCTACAGTTTATTGTGGAGTCCGAACCACATCTAGGGCATCCACAGTTCTTCTGGATGGATTCGAACCATCGATATTCGGTACCGAGTAAATAGCTATAAGCGCTTTACCCACAAATTACTTACTTATTATAAATTATGTCAATTCCATCATATTTACTAATAACGAATGTATAGTTTCATTTTTTAGAAACAGTGGTAACCTTGACGCCATTTAGTATTTCCAGTGTCAAACTTATTTTTACACCAATTATTGTGTTCAATGCCAAATATAAATTGAAAATGACAGTTCTCCTGTCGACGATATTTTCTTATACAATATACAGAAACAGAGTGGGTAAATTTTAAGGAACCTTCTTAAGGACTTCAAGTGAGAATAAGAAAACAATGGGTCCTTGCCACCATTATCGTTTAAGACTGTAAATACCAAATCAAGACTTTATTATTCTGTTATAATAAATGAAAAATTACACACTACATAAAATATTTTTTTATATTAAACAACTTCATTTGTTATATTCCAACAGTTACTTGGATTAGTTATATTTCAACACTTCCCCTTAATTTTTCGATTGAACAAGGTAAAATTAAACAAACAAAATAAAGATTCATTAACTAAATCCAACCAACTTCCTGAAATATTCATTGTTGGTCTTCCCCAACGACTTTGTGAATAAATCTGCGATATTTTTAGTAGTGGAGATATATTCAACTAGGATAATTGTTTGAGTAATTAGATCCTTAATAAAGGGATATCGAATGTTGATGTGTTTGCTGCGTTTACTATTTTCAAAACTATCCATTAAATATATAGCACTTTTGTTGTCAACAAATAGTGTTGTTCTCATCTCTTTTACTTTACTGAAATCCTTTGTAACACCTATCAGAGATGTAGTTGCAGCAGCTATATATTCTACGTCCGCAGTAGAAAGAGCAACAGATTGCTGTTTTCTTGAAAACCATGAAAAACTATATCCACAATAATAGATTATCGATTCATTTATGCTCTTTCGGTCAATTTTATTAATTGCCCAGTCCGCATCAGAGTAAGCATCTAAATTTTTTGACAATTTTTTTGTTTCTTTTATGTATCTAATTACTCTTTTAGCTGATTCCCATACTTGTCTACTTGGTTTATTCAGAAATTGGCTTAAGGATGAAACGGCAAATGTTATATCTGATCTATGTTCTGTTGAAATGTACATGAGATTTCTTACAATTTCATGATATGGAACAATTACAGTTTCTTCAGAAGTTACATCTACGTTTTCATTAAAATATAAACAAAAATCATTTTCTGGCCGTTTAAAATGATTAATTTTAGCAAGATGATCAAAGCGTTCATTCCAACATTCTGGTGACTCTTTTAGTTCATATAGTGCTTGAATTAGGTTAAATATCTTACATCCTCCTATCTTCAGTCCTTCAGGTTTGTCAATATATACTTCAGATATAAACATTCTAATTAAAAGTGCTGTTGGTATGTCTAACTGCCTGATAGACCATCTTTTTGTACTGCATGTGATATTAACATCCTCACAGTATAAATTCTAATACTGGTGCATAAACATTTGTAAAATATTCTTCTTGAAATCCTCTTGCAACTAACCTAGCCTTAATTCAATATTTACAATCTGCAAAATTACTCAAATTAAATATGAGATGTAAAAATGAAAATTGTAGAAAATTATGTACTTTAAAGGTTAGAGCTGGAGAGACATTATCACACATTTTTTTGTTCTAAATGCTAAAGAGAATATTCATTGTTAACGGGATCTTTTTTTTTTCTCGAGAAGTCACTTGTCAAATCGACATGTTATATTACTTATGTGGCATTGGAGCTGTGAAATTAGATCTGGTTCTGCAGTGATGAGTTTGGAAATATCAGGAGAGAGTGTTATATAAAGCTTATAGATATATTAGAGACATTGTATCATGAATATTATTGGAAAACGAGAATTTATTTTTATTGGGTTATTCTAATTTTTTATCATAGGTGGAATAGAAAATTTATTATTATATTTTCAGGTGGTTGATGGACAGTTTGTGCAAATAGATGAATCGGTAGTTACACGACGCAAATATCAAGTTATACCACCTAGGTGGGTGCTTAGTATTTACGACACAATGACGAAAAAAGGATTGGTGGTATACTTTAAAAATAGAACTGCTGGAGAATCAGAAAAATTAATAATGAAATATGTTCGTCCAAATAGCGAAATTTGGACTGATTGTTGGAGGGGCTATGAGAATTTGGGAAATATGGGGTATATACATAAAACTGTTAATCATTCCTCAAATGCCTCATTGTTTTTCTCCACAGAGATAAAGTGAGTGGACTATCATGATTAAATGGACCAAAATTCTTTCTTGGAAAAATGAATACAAAATCTTGCTGAACCCTCGATAGTGGTGATGGATGATGGATCATATGATAGGTTCTTGGTAGAGCCAGTTCCTCATTCTGCCTAGAAAAAATAAAATTAAAAGAACTGCGCGCAGGTAAAGGTATATTATTTTTTGAAAATGTCCTGAAAATTGAACTCCTAAATTCATGTAATCAGAAAAGATATGCCATAGATGAATTGCTCCAAGAATATGGTCATCAAGACCTCAGATTGTCACCTTACCACTGTCAATATAATTATATAGAGTTGGTGTGGAATATTTGCAAATAGTATTATGATCTGCACATTGGTGAAGTTGGTTTCGGAGACGAACGAGTCATGAAAATGTAGCAAAAAAGCCTTGGATCAAATTATTTTAGGTATTTGTGTAATGACTGGCTTGGTGGAGTTGTTGGCTAGAGCGCGCGATGGCAAGTGTGACTAGATAATCTCACTATTGTAGCTGAGGGTTCGGCACCGGCACCGACAGTGTTGGTGGGAATCGTTGTGTGGCTGCATTTTTTCATAAGTGTAACTATCGCCCGTGCTGCTTCGGCTTTGAGTTCGGGAATTGTCTAATTTCTGTGATGTTTATTGTTTATTATTTGGGACAATTGAGAAAAAGAGGAAACGAATGAATTATAAATAGAGTTGACAAAAATGTGCCGCAGGACATAGGCGTAAGCATCATAATAAGTGTAATAAAAGAAATTAGCTAGTAATACAAGCAATAAACTGTTTTTTTATAACAATTTATGCACAACTTACCCTCTTAACTAGCTTGGTTTTCATAAACTGAAAAAAGATCTGTAAAAACTTTGCAGCATCATGTATGTTTCTATAGTTGTCTCCGAGAGTAATGTTCGATGTGGTGAAAAAATATGCTTATATTTTGAGAACGACCGTTCGGCATCTATTGATGTAATACAAGCATACTTAAAATAGTCTTTGAACTCACTTAACGGATCTGCAGATGCACCATCAGTACCATCACAAATTTATCTTAATCTGGTAAAATCGGTGTCTTGCTTTAACACACGTACAATCTTTTCTCCACCGGGCACATCTATAGAGTGTAGCAGTCGATTTACTTCGTCCGCTATTTGCAGTGACCACCAACGACAACGTACTATTTTGTAAGATTTATATGGCATCATGTAATCCTTTATAGTTCTTGTCAATGGTTTATAAAGCAGAAACATCCTCGAATTTTGTCTGGCTTTCCTTAATAGCTGCAGCCTCGTTTGGATTGAATTTTAATATCACAGCTTTTATTTGTTGCAAATATTCAGCATAATAAAAAACTACCTTCAACCATGTTCCCCAATGTGTAAGAATCTACTGTGGTGGTTCGGGAATACCGGGACACTTGCTATGAGATGCGCGAAAACGTTGACGAGATTTAAGAAACACTTTTTTTGTACTTGCTATTAATGCATCTACCTCTGGAAAACCGTGTCGAATAGTTTCTGCCACAAGGTGTAAAACATGCACTTTACACGTAACATGGTACAACCTACAACCGTGTTCTTGAAGAGAATGGCCTACAGCATTGTCGCAGCACCATCGGTCACAAACATCAACACTTGCTTTTTGACAGGTAAAATTTTTCTCCAGCACCACCCGCGTATTTGTTTAGCCAGTACACTCAACTAGTCTTTTGCTAGCTAGTCGCTTTAAGAGGGTTCAGTACACGTACTATAACATTTAGAACAGATTTTTTTTTACAATCTGTCGTCTCGTCAACACATAACCACAGCTGTGTATTTTTCAGTACACATTTGATTTTATTTACAATGCCTTCGCTTACAATTAGTACATAGTTACGCAACGTTGTGCGACTTGATAATGTCACCTTGTGATTGTATTTATTCCAGAACTCCTGAAACCATTGTTTATCGAGTATGTGCAGCGGAATAATTGCCTGTGAAATCAGCATTAAGAGTAAATCGAACATAAACTGTGTTGTCGAAGACACGCAATTTTTTTTTGTTTTATGTTGCACAGAATTTACGTGACGTTTACAATCACATTTGTCCCAGCCCAGCATATCAGGTCTGTCTCGCACACCTTACAAATTATTATAGCACCATTGTAGAATAAATCTGGGAATTCACTGATAAATTTATTCGGTTTGTCAGCGTAGGCCACTTTTTACCCTTGGGCAGGTCTGACATACTTTATTATTAAATTAATGTCAAGAATAAAATACAAGAAATAAAATTATCAACAATACAACGGAGAGGAATAAATTACGTTGTACAAATCACGAGGCATAACAACTGACTAAATTCAAATGTTAGTCTTTGCTAAAATAGTAAACAAGTCTCATTAACGTATTTGGGTATTTCTCTACCTAGCAACGCCCATGACTTGCGGACCGATTTGCCAATTCTAGTTATAAATTACAATATACAGATTGAGCCAATCTACTAGATACACTACTAGCGATATGCGCAGTTTACAGTCGCCTGTCTGAATACGAAGTTTGAACGAAAGTTAACGATTGCATCAGGGAGCTTGCTAGAGCACTGGGAGAAGTAAATCAGACAACGAAGGTTTCAGTGTCGCTAAAGCTGAGGTTTCTCGTTGCTCGTTCATCTAAAGAAATCTTTGTGTATCAATGTATTTACTAAAATTATCCAAATGTCTCACAATTTCAATGTTTCTTTCGAGACGCCACAGATAGTAAAATACTAAAAATTATGAAAAATAGCACACAATCTAATATTGTTTTTTTTTTCGAAACAAAAAATAATTTTAAAAACAATAATTAATATTCTTATAAATAATAAGGACAAATAATACCAACTCTAAAAAACAAATAATACGTACATAAATAAATTAATATTGATAGTTTTTTTTGTGGGGATTTCGGTCAGGTATAACTAATTTATTTTTTTTTCTAACGTTTCGGTTTATTACACCATCATGAGAGAACTACAATTAATATATTATTTTAAAAACATAGTTATGGTTATTTTACATTAAAATTTTTTTTTATTTTATATACATTCGATTGCTAGCAATAGAATGTATAAAAAAATAAATGGTCCGAAATTAATAAATATTCACCTATTACCCAAGACGAATTTACCAAAGCAATAACCTTATGTCTAAACTCTACATATTTCACGTACAACAATCAATTCTTCTCACAAATTTTCGGAACCGCCATGGGGTCACCTATATCGGCCACTATAGCAAATTTCGTAATGGAAGAATTAGAAAATAAAGTATTAAAATCACTAAACTATAAACCAAAATTCTACAAAAGATATGTAGACGACTGCATTATTTGCTTACCAAAAGATAAAATAGAATATACTGTTAATATTTTCAATAATTATCACTCAAGGTTACAATTCACTAAGGAAATAGAACAAAACAATAGCATGAACTTCTTAGATTTAACAATTAAATATAATAAGGATGGTATTATCGAAACCAATTGGTACACAAAAGAAGTATGGTCGCAAAAATACTTAAACTTTAAATCCCACACATCAAACAACTACAAAAAAATCAAAAAAGTTCTAGAAGCAAACTCCTACCCTAAACACTTTTATGAACCAATAATAAAAAAAAGAATACACAAAACCTATAATAAAACAACCCACACACCAAATAATAGTAATAATAAATATGTATCCATGCCATACTTACCAACAGTATCCGAAAAAATAGCAAACGTATTTAAACAATACAATATAAAAATAGCCCATAAACCATACAATACCACGAAAAAATCTTTCACAAAACTTAAATCTAGACTACCAACCGAAGACGAAACTAACACTATATACAAGATAGACTGCAACGACTGTAATGGTACCTATATAGGCCAATCTAAACAATATCTACATAAAAGAGTATACACGCACAAATATGGCATAAAATTCAAAACCAAAACACGACAGCACTAACCAAACACGCCATAGAACAAAACCACCGATTTAATTTTAACAACATACAAATATTAAAAAAAGAACCTAATTATAACCGAAGAAACATACATGAAATGCTGCAAATAAAAAGACATACCAACGCCATAAATAATCGCACTGATATAGAAAATTTAAGCGAAACCTATTTTAACTTAATTAAATGATTGGGGTACATTACAACATGAAATCAATTTTTACATCTGACCGATACAAAATAATAATTCTTGAAATAAAATATCTTATTATATATTCACTATTTAAGCAAAACACCTACAATAAACCATATACATTTCTAACGTTATCTCTGTAACATAAACAAAACTTTAAAAGCCCACAAACTATGTTAAAATATCTCAGATGCGTTAAAACAGACAACCAAATAACATGTAACAAAATTTAAAACAAATTCCTAATAATTAATAGTGTAAGTAAGTTTTAATATAAAATAACCATAACTATGTTTTTAAAATAATATATTAATTGTAGTTCTCTGATGATGGTGTAATAAACCGAAACGTTAGAAAAAAAAATTAAATTAGTTACACCTGACCGAAATCCCCACAAAAAAAAACTATCAATATTAATTGATATTAACGGTCAAGAAAAAAAAAAATGTATAATATATACATAAATAAATAAATAATTCAAATTAGATGCTCAAAAAGATCTCTTTCTTGAGCAAGGCAATATCCTAATCTACTGTAAAAACGACTTCTGACATTCACGGTGCGATCGCCCCCATCGTGCGGCAACAGACGGGTGACTGTAAACTGTGCATACTGCTAGTCGTGTATCTAGTGGTCTGGTTCAATCTGTAAGATAAGATGCATACAAGAATACATATTTCACACGTCGTGTGATTCTTATACAAAACCATGGGACATTATGCAAGGACGGTCTAAAATATAACAGAGGTATGACAATAAGAATGCGATGCAGTCAACAGAGGAAATAGTCGAAACAAAGGATTATACCAAACACTCATCAATTAATCTTTTGGTTTTTATGGAGATATCGTGATATCATTGACTGGTCATTACTCGAAAACGGTTCGTTTTTTTGATAAAAGTTTGTGACAAACCACTGATATTCTGAGATATGTTATCAATTTCCGAAATTTTGCAAATTATTTTATGGACACCATGTATATTATTCATGCAGATGTATGGCTTAGATACCAAATATGGTCCAAGATATTAAAATACTAGATATGACTCATTATATCACCGTGCCATGAAGATTTTAAAAAAGTCAAAATATCACATTTTTAAACATATATTTCCGTACGTTAACAAGTCTATGCGAAACTTTACAATTGAAGGCGCATTGTCTTCCTAGATTCACATTCTTTTTAACAGGGAATAATATTCTGATCTATCTTCTTTTAGCTCATGTTTGGAAAAGTTACCAAAACAGTTTTCTTTTAGTTTTGAGAATGGTATCAGATGGTAGGTGTGAGACATTTTTTGGATAGGCAAAAACATGTTTTCAAAAAACTGTCTGTTTTTAACTTTTTCATTCCAACATAGAATATCAGAAAGCCTCTGAGGTTTACACGATTTCAAGAAAATTAAACATCGCAGAGCATTTGTATGAATATAGTGTGTAGTGAAATTAAAACTGGCCTTGCCTTATCTTTAAATATTTACAGAAATAAAAATGTAAACAAAATACAGATTTTGTTATTTTCAATTTTTCATGAAACTAATCAGATCTTCTGCCAGCCAAAAGTATGAAAAAATGACAAATTCAAATAAATCTATATCTTCAGATAAGCCAGACACATATAATGAACCTCGATTTATGAACACGCTGTCAGCATTTGGGAAAATACATGTGTAAACTAAATTATGTAAAAATAAATAATTGAACTGTGAGGTAGACGTATATATTGCACTTGTTTTCCATTCAGGTATAAAAAGAAGAGGCGATTTCCTGCTCGTAATGTGTTTTAAATTGTTAGGAATTTGTCTGTGGTTTCATGCTTTTATTTTACAGTACTAATTTATTTTTTTAAATTATTGTAAACAAATGGAAACATACTTGTTATTTTAATAAACGTTATTTTTTATCGATTACCCTCTACTCTTCACATGCCTTATTATTGTTAACTATTGATCAACAGTTATTTATTAATTTAGTGTGTTGTGCTGTGTGTGTGTGTTTTTGGGAACGTCCGATAACTCTGCATTATTGCCAAGTTGTTTGAAAAATAGGTTTCAAGCAGTCACATTAGGCAATTATAAATCCAATTACATCTATGTATGTCTCGTCGGGCATACCTCAAAGTTCTCATTTGGTTATTTAATATTTGTATAAATGATACATCTAAAAGTTTCAAATTTTCTAAATATACAAAGTGGGGTCGAGTTCTATGAGAGCTAGAGATTAAAAAAAAAATGCATGTAAATCAGATAAAAAAAGTCTATAACCGGAAATTATTTTCGAATATACAGTGCGAACCAAGACGAAATTACAGGATCAAGTGCCTTTTTTTAATGAAATGCTATGTATATTAGTACATTTTTTGAAGCTTCTTTCTAGACTATTCATTCCTGTGTTATTATTGATTATCTCTCAACCACTTGGATGTAATGAAAATAATGCCATCTGCATATCGCATATTGAAAATATTACCAAAGTCACAATTATGGGTTTTAAGAAAAACTTATGTGAATACTAGTTACGAGACATTTAATTAATGTTTTTGAATCATTCTTACTTCCTAAAAATGTACAGGGTGGCCAAATACTATTTTTCAATTAAGAACTTTTTAAATTAAATTTTCTCAATTTCTTCAAATGGAACACCCCGTATAATTTTGGGCGATGTGAGGTAGAAATGAAAAACGAACATTTTTGGTAAGTAGGACTAATTTCAGCCATCTTCGTTTTGTTGAGTAATAAGTACAAAATTCAAGAATAAACTTAAAAAATATAGGTTTCTGCAAATAATTCATTAGAAAAAGTTATAATAAGTGCTACACATGTCGCCCATTTTGATTGACACACGTCTCTATGCGCTTTTGAAATGAGGTTTCTACTGTTCCTAAAATTGCCGGTGTGATAGATTCAAAAAGCAGTTATTATCCTTTCCTTCATATTTTGTACTGTTGTTGGTGTGTCTTTATAAACAATTTCCTTCAAGTATCCCCATAAAAAGAAATTCATTTTTGTAAGATCTGGGAATCTAGCATTTAGTGGGTCCATTTCTTCAAATCTATTAAAGTGGGTAGGTATTATTTAAGTGGTCTATAACTGCATTTAAATAATGTGGTGGGGCACCATCGTACTGAAACCGCATTCTATTTCGAATCCTTTCAGAAAGTTTCACTAATAATTGTGGAAGATAGTTTTCCAGAAAATAAAGATAAATAGCTTCAGTCAATATACAATCAAATAAATGTAGCCCTATTACATGCTCTCCAATAATTTCTCCCCAAACGTTTACAGACTATCTGTACTGGTTATCAACTTGCCTAAAACAGTGAGGATTTTCCGAAGTATAGTAATGGAAATTGTGTCTATTAATAAATCCATTTTGATGAAAAGTTGCTCATTAGTGAATATAATATCACTGAAGAAGGTGACATCTTGCATTTTATCTCTGGCCCAATTACAAAACTGTAAACGCTTTTAATAATCGACATCAGACTGTTCCTGGTGCATTTGAATATGATATACACGTTTTTAAGGTTCAACCAACAGACCGTCTACTTATTCCTATTAATGAGCTCACTTTCCTCTGACAAATATGGGGATTCTCAACCGTTGCCAGCACCACAGAAAACTTATTTTCTTCGTTCACAACACGGTTTATTCTTTTATTTTTTTATATTCGACATTTCCAGTTTTCACACATATATCGAGAAGGTTTTGGAAGCTGCTAACATCAGGAATCCTTCTTTCAGGATACGTTTGATTATAAATTCTACTGGCAAGCAAACAATTTCTGTACGACTCGCCCAAAACAAAAATCATGTCTACAAGTTCCGCTTTATTAAAATTCATTTCGTAAAACTCGAAATATTTTAAATTTAATACATTTGATAACTGACGACAGATAAGTGTGACAAATGTTCGATTATACAAGACAATTTATGCTAAACTGAGTTTTTATTGCTTGTCGAATAACGAAAACAGCAACAAAATTTACAGAGAAACTATTACAGTAATGGACCAGTTAAATATTATTTCCCCACTTCAATGGATTGGAAAAAATGGTCCCACTAAATGGCCTCATATCAAAAGCGCATAGAGACGTGTGTTAATCAAATTGAGAAAATTCAATTTAAAATGTTTTTCATTTAAAAATAATTTTTGGCTGTCCCGTACATTTTTAGGAAGTAAAAATGTTTCAAAAACATTAATTAGATAGTATTCACATAAGTTTTTCTTAAAACCCAAATTGTGACTTTGGTGTTATTATCAATATGCATTTGCAGATGGCACTATTTCAACAAAAAAAGATAGTCAATAATAATATAGGATTGAATAGAGTCTAGAAAGAGGCTAAAAGAAATGTACTGATATACATAGCATTCCATTTAAAAAAAGGCACTTGATCCTGTAATTTCGCCTAGGCTTGCTCTGTATATTCGAAAATAATTTTCAGTTATAGACTTTTTTATCAAGTCTACTTGTATTTTTTTTCTAGCTATCGTAGAACTCGAGATATCGAAGTCCGACGAACTATTGCTCCACCCTGTATAATTAGCCTAAGAGATAGTTCCAAGATTTAAGAAGATCTTGACAGATTATACATATATTACGAAACAAATAGTCTATTCTTAATTTTTTCAAATTGTCATCACATCATCTTCAGTAAAAATGCATTAATAAGATTAACAACTTATAAATTATCAAATAACATTTTAAATACAGTAAATCAAGTCAAAGATCTAGGAATAATATTCGATTCGAAGTTACTAGTATTATTTTTGATTTGCATATAAATATGCCACATTTCTAAAACAGCAAATCACATGTTGGGTTTCCTATTTACCTGTATTGAATTCACTGATTATAAAATAATTAGATGTCGATATATGTCTTACGTAAATTGCATTCTAAATTATGGATCCCTAATTTAGAATCACCAGTGTAATGTATATATAGAGAAACTGGAAGAAGTTCCGAATAAATGTATAAGCTATATCAATAAAAAATACTTCCCATAAACTAGTGGAAGATGTGCAATTCGTAAATCTCTAAACCTCTTATCACTTGAGCACCGTCGACAGATCTCAGATGTTAAATTAAAAAATTAAATTAAATTTTCAAAAAGAACCAATATCAGTTAGAATTAATTGATAAATGGTGGTGTAAATGGATAAATGTTAAATAAAACATTGTCAAGAGATTTTCGAGATATTTTCGAGATACTGACGAAAAAACATTTTCAAAAGGCCCCTCTTTGAGGGATAATAACTCTACTACAAATGGGCTTCCAGCAAAACACAATAACAGAATTGACCCTATTACCAGAATATTGAATTTGGACCAATTTGTATATATTCACTATACGTATTAATCTGGTCTATTTCTTTTTTTTTAGAATCATAGTAAAGTATAAATTTATTGCGTTAGATTATGGTGTAATTTTAAATTTTACCTCAAAAATTATTTGTTGCCACCAACACATGCACGTACTTATTTTTAAATAATGTCTTTTGTCCGCGCCATCTAACATGTCTGTTCCATATGTAGAAAATATAAAAACACATTTTATTTAATTAAGGCCCCTAAACATTAGCAGTTGGTCTAAAATAATATTACGTGGTTGGGAGACCGTATTCTACCTGGTACTTCCACTTATAAATGTCCCCACATGTTGCACTATAGTTTCGCAATTATCTCAGGCCCGTCTAAATATACGAGTTTTGTACATCCGTGAGTTTAACAGTTATAGAGAAGGTAGGTATATAGGCAATAGCTGCAGACCGACAAACATTGTGTATATTTCTCAATAGTACATTATTTTTCAGTTTAAATAGGAAACTATAAATGTTTCGTATTTGCAGGAAAAATACATACACTTGTTAGTCTAATCTACACAATTTAATATGTAAAGATAAAAATTAATTATTATTACAATTAACAGAAATTTGTTTAAAATTATTTTAAATTATCCATTTGCTATTTTATAACTACAACTCTTGTACAACTAATAAAATGAGAATAAATAATGTGAAATATAATGAGTAGTGGTGAGAGGTATGTGAAACTTCTCATATGGTCCAAATGCTACTACTATCCGACCGACATCATAGATGTCTCTGAGGCGGATAGCGACTTGCGAAGCAAGTACCGAGTGCGGCGACCTCTAGTGGACTAAACTACTGTTATTAAATATGATTTGAACGAAATAACTACTCAGCGGGCAAATACCCCGACCTGCATTGGATTATACCTTCAAATCATGATATATCGGTGGCCAATATCATTTGTCAATTCCTAACCAGACATAGACCGGTTTCGAAATTAATAGTTCTCCTCAGTATGCCATAGGCTATGGAACAGACAAATGATAGTGGCCTATCTGCTAGTCATATACTAATTAAGGTAAATTGAGTAGTGGTGAGACGTATGTGAAACTTCTCATATGGTCCAAATGCTACTATCCGACCGACATCATAGATGTTGTGGCGGATAGCGACTTGCGAAGCAAGTACCGAGAGCGGCGACCTCTAGCCCAGGTGGACTAAACTAGTGTTATTAAATATGATTTGAATGAAACAACTACGCAGCGGGCAAATACCCCGACCTGCATTGGATTATACCTTCAATTCATGATAGATCGGTAGCCAATATCATTTGTCAATTCCTAACCAGACATAGACCGGTTTCGAACGTGAGGTAATTATAAATCATAGAGAGACTTAATAATATTATTATAAATTATGTATTGTTGTGATTATAATTTTTCATATTAAATGGTAATATTTTTTTAATTGACTAGATGAAATTTTCTGTAGCTGAAAACAATCTGTTAAGTTTGTTATTTCTTTGAATATTTTTAAGTCATCAGCAAGTAATAAAATACTATATCAATAATGTAACTAATAAACAATAAAAGAAAAACAAAGGGCCCAGGTTGGACTTGAGTTAATCAAACACTTTACACTATTTTTGGAGTTATAAGGCGAGAAAGAGTATATCTTATACATTGTAAATATTTAGTACATTTTTGTACTTGCACAGAATAACATGCTATACAATTATCTTAAAATTACGGCCACAGAATTCTGGGCTACGGCGCGGCGGTAAGTAATTCGATCAATTTGTTAGTAGCGAATTTAGAAGTTGTTTGTTAGTTTATTATTCGACGATTTATCGTTTAATGGAGTAATTAACGAGTTAGTAATTAATTAAACAATATTTAATATTTGTATTATAGCCGTCATTCATGATATTCTAGTTTAGCATATATTTATATTAAATAGGTTATTTAGTATGGTCCTGTAGATCATTCAACAATTATTTATTGGTACATGTGAAAACTTTATTTTTTAGTATTAGTTAATAAATTAATTAGTACAATACAAAATGGTATAAACCTTGACATTCCTTAAAGTAAAAAATATACATTATTTGAATTGCAATGTAAAAATGAATAAATCACCTTTATAACATTCAAGAATGAAGCTTCATGAATACAATCAATCACAGGATTACAGCTAATAAAAACATTTCTCGTTGCAGTGACTGTTGGCGTCTACCCCTTGCCATACTGAGCCATCTGCCGCCTGATGCATATTTTTCATCCTAGATTTGATTTCGCTGTCTTTTAGTTTCATTTTTCTGGTTCGCATGATGGTAAGTTTCTTACGAGGATGGATTTATTTATGAAGGTCATAAGTAAAATAATTGAAACCATTTTAAGTTTAAACTTTTTTTGTTGCGTTTCCACTATTAATTTTCATTATTAAAACTGTTAGCAGCCTAGAGCTTAAACTTAAAAAATTGCTCATGCACAACGGACATACATAAAACAAATTTGTAGAATTTTGGTGACAAAATTTGTCAATGAGTAAATTTGTACCAATATGTCCTTTGGGTTATTTAAGATAGATACATGCAAGTTAAATGAAAAGTCGTTTTGTAAAATTTAGTTAGTGGAATTTTGGAAACATTCAAATATATCCTCGATAGTAACCTAAAAACGACGAACATCCACTGCACAAAACATCTCACGACTAAGTTAGAGGTTTGTTATCGGGTACGAATGGAAAATCACTTTTTTGTATTTTTAACAGAATATAATCTAACATTCTGTGGAAAGTGAATGGATGGAATTGAAGCACATATTCCTTGTGACCAGTATCAGTTTCCTCAGTTCTAATTTTCTTTGGTGGAGATCTGACCGAACATTTGGCGTCTTAGAATATTAACATTTTTCAAGTTGACTTTTCAAGTTGATCTAACCGATCATATATTTTGAGGTAATATTTTTGTGGAAAATGTAAACAATATTTTTATTAAATACAGTTAGATATCCTAAGTGTAACATATTTTTTAATTTAAAATATGTGTGTATGCAACTTTTAATATTTAAATTAATAATTGTTTTATTTTAACGGCATGAGTCTCCTAGTGAAAGCATGGGCTTTTATTTAGCCAGCATCTCAAGAAATTGCCTGGTAAAGGCCCGGTATAGGCCCGGTAAACAAGCAGCGTTTATTGTTTACTAGGATATTTGGGAGAGATCGAGAATTGTAGTATTTTTGGCTTTGCCTTAAATGTATAGAAAATGCACAGTTTTCTCTGGCTTTATTTTCTAATTAACTGAACCTTTCTAACATTGTAATCTATTTATAAATTTTCTGGTTCTATTTTATGATAAGATTTCATTCTTTTTTTACAGTATTTCATTAGGTACAATGAGTTAAGTTATTTATATGTTGTAATTCTTAAGTGCGGGAAAAAATTTCTTTTTTTAATATCAACATAATAGTGATTGTATTTTGAGTTGATGATGTCATTTACATAAAATATTTTAATTTACTGATATAACTCCTTTATTAAGTTTCATCATCCGGTCGTTTGCATTATTTTTTTGTTTAACGAAGCCTAATCAACGGTACTAAAATATTTTTCTTTCATTGAGAATTTATATTATATTCCTGATCTGTATGAAAATTCTAAACTCATTCATTTTTATCTAATTTTCATATAAATTTTGAGAGTGAGCAAGTATAATTCTGATATAAATTTTGGAAATTAGTGGCACAAAAATAAGTTAAAACGACTCTACTAGTCTACTGGTCTACGATTTCCATAGACGTTCCTAGACTGTGGTTATCATCTGACATGGTGAAATATATTTTTAAGTCATTCGGTATGTTGCTTGCACTAGTTATCGTTAACATAATATCTATTAACAAGAATAGATTTTAAAATCCTTTGATTCTTACTGAATAATTTAAAAAAAATGTTTACATTTTTTATTATAATAACCAAGTTATTTAATATAACACGTATTACGGTTTTGAGTATAATACGAAGCCTCTGTGTACGAAGATTTATCCTGCAATTCTTATGATCGGCATATGACGCATTAAGAGGCTGTACGCGAAACCTCATTTACTATGCAAATGTCTTCCAAGAAGTTGTCCGGAGAGCAGACACAACAGCTGGCCACTATGAAGTATAAAGAGCATACTAACTTCCACTCCAAGTCTCCTGGCTTTCTTCCTACAACGCTTTAATTAAAAATATCAGCCCCTTTTCTAAGTTACTTTGGAGATTTTCTATATAGATATTATAAGAGAGTTTGAATCTACTTTAAAATACACTCGCGAAAGTTTCAATAATTTCCTCGATAAGAGTTTACTTTATAATACTTTTGTTTATATAAATACAAATTTAATGAATTTACAATATAAATAAAATCGGTTAGTTAAGTTCAATTTATATTTTGTAATTAATACAAAAACGATTGGTTTGTTATTGATTGTCATATTTAATATTCTGCTGAAGGGTCAGCCCTTGCACTTTTTCTTTCAGAGTTATTAGGATTATATAAAAATACCATAATAACTAAATGAAAAGTAATTAAAATTTTCTACGATTTCATCCATACGATGTCATCTTAAATGATTTAGGTTGTAAAAAAAAAGTTTATATTCTATTATATAATTTGTGAGAATATAAGACTTTTTCAATTAAACCATGTATGATGTAACTTACAGTTACTGTAATTTACAGGGGCGTGCGGTGAGTTTTGATACAGGGGAAGCAGTTTGTGATATAGGTGATGGGTAGTGCGAAGCCCCGAGCGAAGCGAGGCAAAATTTTTTTTAAGAAAAGGGGCGTGGCTTCGGTATAATCATTTTAAAGCAAATGTCGAAAGCCGCAAAGTTATGATATCTAAAAAAAAGTACACTTGTAGGACCGCCACTCCTCAATAAACATAAAATATAAAAACACCACAAAAATTAGACAACCCCCGATTCTAAAGTCGAAGCTGCACGGGCGAGGGTTACACTTATGAAAAAAACGCAGACACACAACCATACTCACCGACATTGCCAGTGCCGGTGGCGGGGATCGAACCCACAGCGAAATAGAGAGTTTGTTCAGTCACACTTGCCATCGTGCACTCTTTAACCAACTATAAATCGAGCCGGCTAGTTAAGTAGTTAACTTTCACATACCTACCTATTTATAATGTAGTTTAATCCGCCTCTCCTTTTTTTGCGAAGTCGGAAATAACTTCGTCGTAAAAGTTTGAATTTTGGGACATCTCCTTCACAAAGTCCCTTTCTATTGTCAACAGGGACAATTTTGAAAGCCGCTCTTCACTGGTTGAATTTCTTGAAAAAGTTTTTATTCTTTTTTAAGGTCGAAAAACTGCGTTCAACCGAAGCACTAGTTGCGTCAACACTAACTTCAACACAATTTCAACACTTCAGATCCAAACTATTTTCTTTTATAAAGATAATCAGTTCGTTGGCGTTATGTTACTGACTAATATCTTCTGTAGCATAAATAACTGAAAGTTCCAACCGTAACCCAACTATATCAAAAAAATGTCCGTAGTTATCACTAAATGACTGAAGTGCGTTTTGTAGAAACTGTTAATTTTTAAATTCGTTAAAATTACACAATTCTAAAAATTGTATATCACTAAAATTTTTAAATCTATTATTTAGTTGCCCAGTGATATTGTCCAAAATTTTGATAAAAAGTATTCGATATGAAGTTCTACGATCCACTATAAATTCAGTTCGTATTCTTTTTCTTTGCGGCTCTAAACTGTCATTACTAGTTTTCACCCAGAACTTTTCAAATTCATTTCTTTCGTTACAAATCAAATTTTTGAATTCTTCAATTTTCTTTACACAAAATCTAACGTTATTTGATTTAGTTTGCAAAATATTGAATAAATGAAAATATTTAACAAAAAATTAAAATCAGTCTCTTTTCAATGAATCTAAGTAACCTCTGGATCCATTCAAAGTCTCAGTGTCCCAATCATCTTTGCTTTGTAAAATATTTTCAAATAAATCAATTAGAGGCTGTCGATATTCAGATACAGTTTGTACTAGCCTCCCATTGTAATTCCATCGTGTTGGAGCAACTCTGGGCAGTCTCTTTTGTACTTCCAGATCTAAAGCTCGTGCCGTTTTGATGATTTTGAAAAATAGGCAGCCATTCCACTAATACTTGAAAAAAAATACTCTGCACTCTTTAAGACCCAATTCACCAGCCATTACAGCGGTCCCATCATAACTTTGGGCGATAAGTTTAGCACCACACTGTAGATCATCGACTATCTGACAGACTATAGCATATAAAGCTGCAGCTGTTCTCTGCGTTGTTACGTCTAAAAATCCTAAAAAGCGCTTTTGGACTTTCCGATTTGGATTTATGTATCGTACTAAGATTGACAACTGACTAATATTCGTAATATCGGTTGTTTCATCTAACATAATTGCAACAAAAGGAGCTTTTTTATGTCTTGCTTGATCTTTTTTAAAACAGTATTGCTTATCGACTGAATCAAATCATTTTGAATATGATTTGATGTACCGCGAAATACCGTGGAGTGTTCCAGATGGTTACTTAAAATTGTATCGTATTTTGCTAATAAATCAACTAAATTCATGAAATTGCCCCTATTAGCAACGCTCCGAGATTCAATATGACCTCTAAAACTTAATATTCTAGAAAAGAAATATATGAAAATATTTGCAAAACATGTCATCTAATATATTTCACCAATTTCGACAGGGAATCATTCTGGGGAGGGTGGTCTTTTGCATAGCTACCAAATTTGAATCCAACATTTTAATTCAGCAGAAATAAATCTGCCTAACAAGAAATCATTGACAGACACGGTGATAATAAACCGATGTAAATACCTAAAAGAGCAGGAAATGCTATTCCTGAAGTACTGGTAGAGAAAAGGTTTATATTTGCGACGTAATAGTAGTACTATGTAGTCTCGACAAACTACGTTCACCACATAGGAAGAGGTAACTAGTCATTTTATTAATCGTTTGAGGATACTGTGTTCTTTCTGTTATGAAATACATGTTCTGATTAATATGTATGATATGCTTATGTCACTTAATATAAGAATGCAAAAAAGAGAGTGGGAAATGTAGTATACCATATAACTGAAAACCTAGATAAGTAACACTACCATGAAGATGATTTTGTCCTATGACAAAGCAAAATGTAATCTGACAGAACACCAAGCTCACAAGACACTAAGCAACTTTGATAAGGCATATAAACATATTACCAATGCATGGTAGTTATGATAGTTACACCTCATGGTGTATTGTGATTGACATTCATTTGCATTGGGGTTATTCTAGCCATCTGACGTTATCGTATATTGTGCTCTGAAACTTATGTCGTTGGAACTGGCAAAATGAAGAAAAGAATCTCTCATTGGCCATTGTTTGGGAGTATAGCACCACAAAAAGCTAATGCCTTGCCCAGTTTCACGTCGTTTTCACCGGTTGTGACAGCACAGTATATTTTTAGGCAAAGGAAGAAGGTGGAAAGACTTCCAAACATTCGACTTTACTGTCTGACGAGTCTCTTCTGTAAACTGTATATGCCAAATTCTACAACATCAACAGTTGAGCAGATATGATGGAATCTTTTTTTAAAAAAGTAGAATCTGAAAATGTGCCGACAACAATATCTGCTCTAATAATGTATGTTTTAAGGGCTCATTATCAATGCATTATGTGGAACAAAAATTAACCTAATTATACAGGGTGTCCTAACCAAAAGTAGGCACCCTGATTAACTTTGGAGATACAAATTTTTTGAAAAATTAGTGAAACACATCGACCTTGTTTCCAAGGGGGACATATTTTAATGTAATACTTGTATACCTATCATCATCCATCTACCCTATATGGCCACCCCGTCAAAAAATTCAAATGGCAAGAGGGGTCGAGTGGTACATCTTTTGAAAGGTCTTTCAATTCCCTACATAACTGTGTATTTTTTTAACTTTTATCGATTCGTTCTTAAGGAAAATAATTTTATTTTTGATGATTACACACAATCTAAATCGTTTAAAAAATATAAAATACACGGCACTGGGAATGGGAATTTTTAAAAAAAACTACATTTTTTAGTGCTCTCAAATCAACACGAGTTTTTTCGATAAAAAACACTTTTCTTGTCCGTTTAGTTTTAGAATAATAAAAGACTCATAACTATTTGATAGTCCTTGAACATTAATGTGTTCACAACCAATTTTAAATCGAGATACATTTTACCAGAGTGAGTTCTCAAAATGGTTTAGACCCTTCAGGAGAGAATAGAAATTGTCAGCATTTATTTTAAAAACGATAATTGTGCTAAAGCTAGGGAGCGCATATTCAATAGAAATCACCCAGATAGAAGGGTTGGTTCTCAGTATGTTTTACAATTATTGACAAAATTTATGGAAAAAGATTCTGTTAGAAACAAAAAGCATAAACCTCAGCGACCGATTAGGAATGAAGCTGTCGAAATGGCAGTTCTGAGTCATTTGCAGATGGATAATACTCAATGGATCAGGAAAGTAGCTGAGATTTCCGGTGTATTACGAAGCAGTGTTCATCGATTTATAAAGGTCCACAAATTTCATTCATATAAATTTAAATTGATACACGAATTAAACGCAGAGTTACGTGAACGAATTGTTCGAGAATGCAGTTTATTGACTCCAGATATGTTCAGAAATGTTCGTACAGAATTTCAAGACAGATTTCACTACTGTGTGGAAGTCGGTGGGGGTCATTTTGAACAATACATGCGATAATTTAAACTGCTTCTTTTATTGTTATTTCCCGAACCTAAAATAATGAAACAATTATTTCTCAGGAACGAATCGATAAGAGTTTTAAAAAAATACACAGTTATGTAGGGAATTGAAAGACCTTTCAAAAGATTTATCACTCGACCCCCTCTGCCATTTGAATTTTTTGAGGGGGTGGCCGTGTAGGGTAGAGGGATGACGATAGGTATACAAGTATGAAATTAAAATATGCCCTCCTTGGAAACAAGGTTGACGTGTTTCACCAATTTCTCAAAAACATTTTATCTCCAAAGTTATTCAGGATGCCTACTTTTGGTTGGGACACCCTATATAACTATTTGTGTAGTATCAAAAACTCGTCAATTCATTACCAAACATTTCAGCCGATATGCGATGGCAATTAAATTTCAAGGTATTGTAACCACCGCAACCATAATCATTTTTGGTTATATCTCCCTTAGTTTCTATTATTGAAACAATTACCGTAGCTCAAATTAAAGCAAATTAAATGTTCTATTTAACAAAATACTTAAATTAACTTATTATTATAAAAAATTGAAAAGAATCATGACATTTTGATAACTTAGAGTACTTCTGCCGATACCAAGATAATTAAAAATTTTTGGCCATTTTGTTTTATATGGAACTCGTACAACATTTTATCTGAGATATGGTGGGCTTCATGGAATGAGGAATGTTATGGTTGGCCATAATATTCTCCATTGCACGTTGTACAGAGTAGAGGGATGACTGATTAGTATATTAATTTTCCACCTTGCCTCCCTCTCTACTGATGAAGAAGGGGAAGTGGCAGTGTGGAGGTGTTTTTGGCACCTCTGATGTACTAGAATATAAATAAAAAAACACAATATGGTATCACAAAAGTTCACTCAGAAAACTAGTTACTCCTTGCCCATTATAAAATGTTCTCCGGCTTTTTTGGCAAACCTAAAGATGGATTACTAGCTGTAAAATAAATGGTTGTTATTTGTGCCTCTGATAGTAAGTTAAACAGTTGCAATTGTCGGAAACAGAACCAAAGGTTGAGCGTTTATCTTTCACAATCTTCCTTTAATCCTATTTCCGACAACTAAAACTGTTCAAATAAAATAATAACAATAATCATATATTGTTCAGAAGATCATATTAATATTATAGAAATGCAGGGCTTAAAAACATTAACCGCTTCACCATCTTTCTAAAGGGATGTGAAACTGTGGATTATGTGAACTTGCGATGTGATCACGTTAAAGATCCCTACTCGCACGATAAAGAGAGGGTTCGCAAAATTTCAGTGCCTATGCCCATACACGCATTGATGAGCTTATATTCTGGTGTCGGTGATGGGAATTGATATAGGAAACAGGACGAAGTTAAATAAGTAAAAAAAAAATGTTTGCTGTTACATTTAAGGTTCTTTACTAAAACAGTAAATGGAAATTAAATTTCAGCCAAATAATTTTAATCCTCTGCCATGTTTTACGAATTACTAGCACTATTCTTTATCTATTCTCATGCAATCAGTAGTTGTTTTCTCTTCCATAATTGCTAAACATTATTTGTTTTACATTGTCATACACTTTCTCTAAACTGGCAAATTTAGAACATACGAGAAGCACATTATATTATTTCTGTTATGTATTGGTAATAAAAATATGCCCACGCATCATATTTTCTTACTGGTCATAACTTTTAAACTATATTGATCTAAATTTTTCGGTGTCCATCAATCATTAGATAATTCATACGTTTATGTATAGAAAAATTACAAACAAATTAATATGTGCAAGTTTTTAATTTGGACAACTCTGTAATGAGTAACATAATTAAACTCTTAATGATGTGTGACATATTAACCAATTTATATAATACCTATATAAAACGTCTCATTATCATCAACTTCAGATTAATGATTTAATTATACAAATTTGCCAATTAAAATGGCATGAAGCATCTAACTTATCTATTTAATTACGTACGTTTGATTAATTTAAGACATAATCTCGACTGGTAATCCTCGTTTTCTAATTGCCATTACATAATTAAAATATTAACATGGATATTTTTTACTAGATGTATGGTACAGTGTACAGCTTACTTTCTTCATCAACTAACTTATTTTGTACATTTATTTCTTCGCTTTTTCCTAAGCTATTTCGAGTCCCATTCTAATTTAGATATAAGCAACGTGTATGACAAATCTCTGGTGGGTGGCCAAAAGAATATAAGCCGATTTTTGGCCAAAATGAGATGTGCACCATGGCAATAAGTATTTTATTATCTTTTAGATGGCATTAACAGTATAAATGTATTGTGGGAAATTTTCTTGTAACTAAAGCGGTTCAAATAGTATATGTTAAAAAATAACGGCATTAAAATATAAGCATAATTATGACTTGCTTAAAATCTGTGATTGGCATAGTAAAAGTTAACATATATTATTTTGAATTAATATGTATTTAACATCAAATAATATATGTAAACTTAACTTACTGAGGGTAGCATTTAAATTATTGGTATTAATAGTACAACTGCACATATATTATTGTCTTCAAGTATTATACTGTGATCTTAATAATATACAATGTGAGTCAATAGTGTGTTCTCCTTCGATAACCTTTGAACCGTTAGTGATACAACAATTTATTAAATACAAAAGTTTTTTGGGTCGATAAGATCTATTATTTAAAATTATTAGAAATCTACAGGGTGCTTAAATTTTCTGTCACACACAAAAATTACTTTTTTTAAATGTAACATGCTGTATATTTTGTCACCGTTTTATTAAATGAAAATAGTATTATGCAGCGATATTCTGTTTTTTCGATTCGCATGCAACGTTGCCAAGTTATTTAACATTTTCTGGAAATTTAAGGATTTATAAGGGTCCGTTTAATAATTTTTATTTACGTATGAAAACAAGCTGGGTAAGCAAACATTATACTATTCTTAGTTCGTACTACACGCTAAGTATTAGTACCTTTTTTTACATTATTCTATTTTACAGGGTGTCCATGACGGCATGTCAATTAATGCGAATTTCAAATGGGAAAAACTGTTTTTTTAAATGGAACACTCTGTATTTTTCACGTGGTTGGATTCCTCCTTCAAATTGCTTTCTTTTTTGTATAACACTTCTTATACCTAACTGTTGTATTTCTGGAGATAATTAAGGTTTTCTCTTTAACCTCACAATCATATTAAAAATTAATACAATTTTATCAAGAATGGCTCTGGAAAAACAAAAATTGCGGTCAGACGAAAAATTATTTTCTATAAAATCGTAAAGGAAACAGTAAAAGTAGCAAATTTATTGAACTTGAATGACAAAATTTACACCTCACCTTAGGTTTGTACATAACAAAATAAAAGTGTAATTTTGAACGTAAACAGTAAATAGAAGATAAAAAATAAAACAAGTTAAAAAATATGCTCAACGTAACTTAGTTGTAAATTACAAATTCTGACTCTATGAAGAAATGAGTGACTTACATTTTGCAACATGTTAGACGTGTTGGTGTCGAACGCTAATCGAATTCTTTGTTGCATGTCTTCTCTTGTAGTTGGTGATGTTTTGTACACTAACCCTTTAATATACCCCCGACAAAAAAAATCCAATTTTGTCAAATCTGGCGACTTTGGTGGCCATTGAACTGGTCCTCCTCGACCTATCCAATTGTCACCAAATGTAACATTTAAAAAGTTTCTTACGGCAATACTATAATGGGGTGGAGCTCCGTCGTGCTGGAACCACAGTCTCTGTAAGACATTTTGAGGACACCCGTTTAACAATCCTCCAAGTACATTTTGTAAAAAAATCGAGGTACATATTCCCAGTCAAGTGACCATTAAAGAAATGCGGTCCAATTACATAATCACCTACTATCCCTGCCCACACATTGAGTGACCATCGGTGTTGATTATCTACAGTTCTCGTAAAATAAGGGTTCATGATATCATAGTAGTGTATGATATAGTTTCTGTATTTTATTTGTATTGCAAAAATCTACAAATTATACATATTTTTTGACTAATTAGTCATATACTGTTACTAATTAGTAACAGTATATGTTTGGTAGTGTAATATATTTTTCTTTATAACATGGTTAAACCATGTTAGTATAAGTGCTATTTTTTTCGTAAAAATTAATGTATTTTGTAACAAATTTGATGTTATTATTTTGAGATCTGTTTTTAAAATATGTTGCATTGATAATTTATTTTCAATGTTTTGTTTACATGATTGCTTCTACAAATGAACTTAAATGCTTCCTACTGAAAAGTTGTAAATTTCTTTTGGCCACCCACCAGAGAAATGTCTCCTTATTTAAAGTTGGAACTATGTAGATGAATCGATTTCAATGTAAATGCCACTTTTAATAGGAAACATTTCATTGTACCTATAAGGACAAATAGTCACCAATGCCTTTTACCAGTTAACAGTTGTTATCATTTCATCAAAAATGTTCTTTACCAACTCTGGCATTTTATAAAAATCTGCCTTAGGCTCAAGCACATCAAAAATTCATAATAACTTCAAAGGCTTCAGTTGGTGCCTACTAGTACAGTTTTAGAAAAAAATGGTGTGCTTGATATATAACAATACATATTGACGTACAAAGCATTAAAATATGTTCGGAACTATTGATTTTGTTTTGCCACGCCAACTGTTAATGATTTACTCACTATAATGTGTAATCTTGTACACAGCTTTGCAGGTTATTCTTTTCAATAATTAAACACATTATTTCCTATTCACAATATTGATAGAAAATATAACATACATCTCTATAAAATTTTGTTATTTTTTCTCAATTTATAGATTAAAAGTGACTTATTGGCATATAGTCATTTAAGCATTATTCATCAACAACTGCAAATTGTCTTTTATAGTAGCATGTGAAAAATTATGTAACACTTTTTTTCTTTTAAAATCTTGGTTAATTTTTCTAGTGACTGAATTTATATTATTTGGATTAAAATTATATAAAAGTTGTGTATCGTCTGCATATGATTGTACTTGAGGTTTAGAGACATCTGAGGTGTATTCATATAATGAATAATAACGCACCAAGTATAGATCCTTGCGGAACTCCTGAGATTGATGTAGACATTTTCTTTGACACTACGAAAGATCTGGAAATTGTGTATCGTCTGCATGATTGTACTTGAGGTTTAGAGACATCTGTGGTGTATTCATATAATGAATAATAATGCACCAAATATAGATCCTTGCGGAACTCCTGAGATTGATGTAGACATTTTCTTTGACACTACGAAAGATCTTGAAGGCCACATAATTTATTTTAATTTGAAACTTTTTTTTGAAATTTCAACTTTTCATTTTTTGAAATTTCAACTTTTAATATACGAAGCGTATATATAAGTATGTATAAGTAAAAATTTCAAGAAAATTTTGAAATTTCAACAAACAATTTAAATCTTCAAGTATAAGTATATTATGTGGCCATTCAAAGCTTTCGTATGATACAATCACTTTTTAATATCGAAAATAAGAATGGAAGAAATTCTCATATTCTAAATAGTAATCAAATTGGTTTAATTTGGCACATATTATTATATCCTGATCGACTGTATCAACTACTTTTAAGTAGACAAAAGATACCAACACAGTTGCCATTTTATTATCATTATGCCATGTTATATTGCCAGTGAGATGGAGTAATGCATTAACCCTGAAGCAAGTCCATAAATAAGGAAAATGTACGTAAAAAACTAAACCGGTTTTGTTACAATAATATACATATATCCGTTTTAAGTTCTTATAAGTGTTAGAAAATAATTACACTGCCTGCATGATATATGCAATATAGAAATGAGAAATTTACTGGTACATGTATTTTTATTCTGCAGTTAATTTAAGAAATACTTTATGGTAATCAAATTTTTGTAAATAATAGATGAGAAATAATAACGCACCGCGAAAGTAGTAGAATTTTAATAATTAAAAATAAAATACGTGACTTTTTAAAATAATTGATTGTGACCTGTACAAAAATAAATTTTAAAATATTAAGGATATACAGGATGTTAATTAATTGCCTGGCATTACCTCTCAAAATAAGATAAATAGTTCATACAAATATCAGCACGGAAATACACTGCTACTGAGATACAGGGCGTTAATTTCCTTTATTATTCCGTTTTCTTCAGATATTTCGGAAATGGTTTGAGATGTTTATGTTCCAATCTTTGTTTTTTTTAAGTGGCAAGAACCTCATTATATTATATTTATTATCCAGTAACCAGAGTCATAAGCCTCCTTTTTAATAAAAATGTCCACCGGCACAGATAAAAACTTTAAATGTCTCCAATTTAGCAGAACATAACAGCACAAATGGCCAAAAATTGAATATTTTAAGAATCGACATAAAAATCCTACTTAGATTTTGGGACCACTGATTATTACTCCCAGATCAAAATTGAGTAATTCAAAATGACGGACCCAATATGACATATGTTAGGTAGGTAAATTTGAAAATATGAACTTATTTGCAGGGGTGTAGCCTCGCATTGATAATGCTGTCATAGAGGCGCCATAGTGGCTTGAACGACGTTTCGACGGAGTCACATCTGCCATCTTTAGATTGATAACTGCTTACGGCGACTTCTCATTATTCGAACTGCAAATTTTCAGCTGCGTATGAATGATTCGTTGAAGACCGTGTTTATTTTGTGCATTTATATTAGCAACTTCGCGGCATTTAAATCTAACTTGTACAATTTTGATAAAGAAGGGTCTATTTGTTTAGGTCTGTATTAACTAATAATACTAGGACTTGTTCACTTTTGTTTAAAACAGCAAGTATACAAAAAAAATTATCAAACTGACAAAAACCAAGTTATATGTATATGAATACCCTTCTCCTCGCCTAAACAGTCACTTTTTTTCGTCCCCATTTATCTATCGTTGTTCTGTTTGCTGAACAGTATTCGACTGTGGAGTAAACAGGTCTTTTGGTTTAGGACTTTTTCCTTTTCGTGAAGTAACACTACCTGCTGCAACCAATACAAAGCTTCCTTCATTTTCCGTGATATAAAAATACAGACAAAAATATAAGAGTAAAAATAACAGCCGCTAAACGTCCTCGAATTTGAGACAATTTAATGAACAATAGTGATTACTTGTATTTTCTATATCTACGCTGCCATCCGATATCTGAGATGGTGTATACAGCGAGGACCTCATTTTTGTTCTACATATGTAAATATTAGACTTGTTCAACTTTACAACAAACTGACCAATTTTTAAGATGATTTAATAACATAGGGACTTGTTTTAGAGTTTGACATGTGGGTGAACTTGTTGAGTTTTGTATGGGAGCAAGTATTTAACAAGACAAAAGTATTTAAAAACTATTTAATAAGTAGACACTGATGGAAGGAATAAACTGACGTCATTTCCCAAATAATTATAAAATCGAACAAAGAGAGGCATATACATCAAAGCTGATACTTTAGGTAACAAAACGGTGTATGTGAATTTTTGACAGGTGGCGGAACAACGGGGAATGATGAGATGGTATCTTCCAGTTTTAAGGAAAATCACATAAATTGAGAAAATACATTTTTCTCTCTGTACTGTAACTTTAACTCTGAATATATTTTTTAACCGTCAACGTATCTGCTTGTTCATTCAGATCACAAAAAAAATAGTTTTATTAGATAATAATTATTACACAAAAATATTTAGAGCCACCGGTATGTCAATAATTTGCTTTACCTAAAACTCTAATTTTTACATATTCGTAAGTATCTACGTATTGGTCATATGAATATATGTTTCATATTCAAAAACCAATTTTTGGTCAAATAAAGTGGACCTTCGGTACACTACGCTATATAAAACCAATAAAACAAATGTTAGAGTTTCAGCTAACTATAAAATATGGATTATCACGATCTGAAAAAAAATATTACCTAGTTAAATAAGTTCCAAATCGAGGAAGACAGTGTTGTGATTATGTTAATTTATGAAAATGAGGAGCAACATATATTAGTTTTGGTTGAAAGAATAAGTTGTGACTGATAGCAAGCGAGAAATTGAATCCAGTTCTAGAACTTTTGAAATTAATGTAGATGTATAATTGAGAATATGAGTACCTATCACTATTTATCTTATTTATTTATAATTTAAACACTGATTTAAGTTGAGAAAAGTTAATATATGATGCAGTGGCTTGTGCGGTATAACGACATTTCAACAAACAACTGTTCAAAATGATGGAATCATAAATGCGATTTGCCTGCGGAGGTTACACATTTCATATATTTTACAAAATTTGTCACAAATGGCACACTACACAATATTATTTCAATATACATGCGAACCTAAAGTGATGTCATCAATCTAAAGGCCGTGGAACCGAGACGGAAGAGCGACCGACAGTTCTTATAACTTCCCATATAGCTTTAATAAATCTAAATAATATGCTGTATAAAATATCGCACAGTTATTTCCGCACCCTCTTTACATATTGAAGTGGACATCGGGGACATCCCTAAAGCGCCTTCCTCATCTTATATGCATGTATAATATCAGTTTTACGTGTGCTACTACATAAACCTATCAATCTCTCTTTGAATAATTAATATCTAATTTTTGTCGTGTTCGATATTATTTTAATGGAACTTGTCATGTTCCTTTTCCACCTTAATTCGAATCAATTATTTCTTTGCCTTTGGGAACTAAGCAAGCTGTGTTGAGAATTATTTAACAAACATTTTTTGG
Source organism: Rhamnusium bicolor (assembly GCA_029963845.1). NCBI lineage: Eukaryota > Metazoa > Arthropoda > Insecta > Coleoptera > Cerambycidae > Rhamnusium > Rhamnusium bicolor. The sequence continues at coordinate 298,208 of JANEYF010001031.1, forward strand.
GCAAAAAAAGTGGATTATTTATATAGTTTTAGAATATGTTTTGTGAATCTTTACTCTTTACATCAGTTATTTCTGTAAATATGTAAAATTTGTAAATTTATTCAATGTAGTTATGTCGAAATAAAAACTAAAAAAATCCGGCAATATTTTCTCTTAAACTCTTAATTCATTATATTTCTTGTATTATTAAGGGAATAATACTATAAGAACTGATAATTTCTTACAAGTTTGTCGTTGCTATGGAAACTTCCAATAATTTTAAGAGGCTAAATAATATCTGACAATTTCATCAGTCGAAAACAAGTGAAATTTTCTGTGATGTTTTGCTGAGTGAAACTGGTCAAAGGTTCTATAAAAAAAGATAAACAATTTCCAACAAATTATAGCTCAAATAGTTCAAGTAATATTTAGATTTCGATATATCACATAAAAATTAGACATATTAGTTAACCGTTTTTTTAATTTAATTTGATAAGAACAAATCAACCGTAGTAATCATTATTATTAATAACACAATTATTACAACCACAATTTCTTTTATTTTTTCGTTACATTCTTTTCGTGACCTTTATCTGTTGCAAATATAATTTAATAGAACTTGCTCCGTTTTGTCCCGTAATCTTGATTTGTTATTCTTCTCCGACTCCTAAATTGGCTAACACATTCACTACTGCAGCTCGATGAGAATGCTTCGTTATTTTTGTCAATTCTATATTCAAACCAATTTTTTTTAGCAAATTCAGTTGCCGATTTGAAGATTGTAATATGTTGACTAATATGCATGTTTCTGTACCAGAAGCTACTTTTCCATTGGATACAGAGTGGAGAAAAACTTGTCTATAGTTACATTTGAGAAGCTTTCTTCGAGATATATACCTTTTATAAATAAGTACAAAACCTTAAGTTTTATTCCAAACATGCATCAAGTCCATTTAAGTTAAAAGTACAACAAAACTAACTAAGTTCACTGCATACATGAAAACGTGCGTTAGTTAGCTGTTAACCAGATAACCTAATTTGCACATGGAAACTGTCTAGTATTCTTAGATGTTTGTTTAAGATTGTTCTAGAATAAAATAAAAATATGTCGGAAGAGTTTTAACAAGTAAGAGAGTCTCTAAAAGGGAAAAAGAAAAATGGAAAAATAAAAGTGAGTATGGCAGAAAAGTTCAATGAACATAAATACTCCATAGATGAAAAGGTCGTCAATTACAAGCAAACGATGACAATGAACCCTTTATTTAGGTACTACAAATAGTATTTTTGTTGTATAAAATGTTACTATTTCTTCCCAAAAATGAGTTAAATCCACGGACTCAGAACTTTTGGAATATATGTGTTACTGTAAAATGAGTTAATCCTAGGATTGACGAGCTAAACCGAGGATTTACCAATATGATGTACTAGAGGTACGAAAAATTGTGTGAATTATTTAATTTTTGGTCGCTTTTAGTAGTTCGTAAAAGCGAGTTTATGACAATTTCGTAAAAAAAATAACCATTCAAATTTATGCCATTCCCCTTCATTAATTTTCTTGAATTATAATGTCCTTTTTCTGTAATTTTGAATGTTTTGAAAATTACCAAAAAGGACATTTTAGGACAAGGAAAATTACTTAAGGGGAATGACATACATTTGAATGGTTATCATGGAGAACATAGTGAAATTAATGAAATACATGTTGTAGACTAACAAATAGCATGGGCAGGACCCAAAGTGAACGATCTGGCTCTAGACGCTAGTAGAATTACCAACACGAACTGGAAAATCTTAAGATTGATCGTTGTGATGTAGTTGAGCCCGAAATTATGTTGATTTACCACGTCAAATTAGTAAGTCTTCAGTTTAGCGCGTAAATCCTAGAATTTGCTGATTTTGAGGCTTTTACGGTAACATAATAAATGTAGCGTTAAACAAAAATATGTTTTCTTTTTTTTTATTATTTAAAAAACTTTTCAATGTAGTGTTTGAGATAAAAGCAGGATATAATCATATCGTACCCTTAATATAACTTAGTTTGTAGTAATTTTAATGTAATGTTCCATATTCTTTTAATGATACTTTATTCATAGTCCTTACCATCGTTTGTCTTCCTACTCTCAAAATTTTCACTAGTACGTCATTTTTGGTAGAACGGTTCAAATGATATTCGTTTTCTTGATAGAGTTTGATGAACTGTTTCCACACATAGATTTGCATCGATTTCCGATGACGCATTGCAACCAAAACGCTGTTTTTGATTAATTTTCAAATGCAATTAATTTGAAAATACTACACACTATTTTTATAAAACTCACTGAAAATGGCATCTCAAAAACTGGCTTATTTATTGGTAACTGAAACAATGTGCGTTATTCCTGAAACCTGTGTAGCCGAAGTGAAACAAGCTTATTATGCCTGTTAGTGTCTCAATGGTCAAAAATACCAAATCTTGCGTCTTATTGGTATATCGAAAAATATTTAAGAAATTAGAAAAATCATGCAATTCTAATTATTGCTTCAATGCAATTATTGACTAACTAGATATATAATTTGAACTTTGACTCACTGAGTTAAATCTTCAATAATTCTGGAATGAAAAATCTAACAAAGTGTGGTTTTTTGTAGATCAATTTTAATTGACTGCAAGTTTATATGGTAATGTTGTTGTGACAACCTAATATACCGCAAACAAAGTGGTCGATTTTCAGGTATAGAACAATTTTGTTATTTCAAATGGAATACCCTGTAAAATTTTTCAAAATTCGTAAAGTTTAATCTTTCCGTTCTTTGAAAATGTAGAATATTATATACTTACTTTTAAAAACAGCAGATATATATTCCACGAAATAAGTTGTTGCATTTCCAATTTCCAATTCCAATTTAAAACATTTATTTGACATTAATTACATTATAAAAAACTTAAATAAGGCACGACCCCTCGTGCAAATACAATAAATAAAAATATTTACAAATATATACACAGAGTGTTAGCCGTTTGGCTTTACAATATATATACTGCCCGAAATAAATTTCGGGCGACAAGCAGCAGGTTAGTTTCCTTCTTGGCAGAGGGATGCCTAGGCTGTTGGCCGATGTTAGGCCCAAGACGGCTCAGTTGTGCCTCTTTTGTTGTTGTCTGGCATAGGGACGTTTTCCTGTAACAACTGTATAATATAAAGATTTGTACAGGACATAATAAAAATTGAAAATAAGGGCAATACTATAAATGTAGTTTTAGTCAGGTCATGCAGGAAAAATCTAAAGAAAAATCCTGCTTAAGAGAATTGAAATTTAGGTATTGTCTGTATAAAATGGGGTGGAGAGGCGGAAGGGGCGGTCATCGGAGGAAGTTACGGTTGGGGTGGGTAATAATAAATATGAAAAGGGTAGAGTGAGGATGTCTGTCATTGTATGTTTAAAAATAGGGTTATTCAAAAAATATGGGTAAGTTTTCGTGAAGTAATTTGTGCGTATGTCTGTACTGGTGGTAATGTCGAATGTCTGTGATGTGTGCAGTGAGTGTAGATTTCTGTATGTTATGTCTGAAAAATTTCATAGCCGTCTGTGTCATGTACTCTCTAATGTATTGTATGTTAGCGGGTCTCGTGAAGTTGTTGTATGTTTACGTATCTGTTAGAGTTAGTGAGGAGGCGGAGCAGTTTGTTTTGCGTCGTCTGGAGGCGGCCGAACTGAGTGTCCGATATCTCAGTTCCAGACGACGCAACCGTAGGTTAATATGGGTCTGATGACTGTTTTATATATTAGTAGTTTGTTTCTGGTGTCTAGAGAGATCTCCTATTCACCAGAGGGTAAAGTTTATACAGGGCCATATAGGCCCTGTTGAGCGTTTTCATAATGTGAGATTTAAAAAACAGTCTCTGATCTAGGTGGACCCTAGGTATTTTACCACTTTGGCCTCCTCAATAACTCTATTATTGATAGTCAAGGAAGTGAATGTTTTTATGTTGGTGAATTTCTTAGTAAAATTGATTGTCTCTGTTTTAGTCTCGTTGATTACGATTTTCCAGTCCTTGTAATATTTTAAAATATTAGTAAGTTGATACCGTAACTTGGTAGTTGCGGTTTGAGCATAAAAAGGACTGGGCGTAAATTGTTGTGTCGTCCGCGTACATTATTGTCTGTGTTAGGGGATGTGTGGGAATATCGGCTACATATAAGTTAAATAAAACCGGGGGAAAGCACCGTCCCCTGCGGCACCCCCCGCTCTTATTTGATAAAAGTCGGACATTGTATTATTAATTTTGACCGCAAAAGTGCCGTCAACGAGATAAGACTTAATAAGAGAAACAAAATATATGGGCAGTTTATGCATATGTGTAAGTTTGTGCAGGAGGCCTCCATGCCAAACAGTATCGAATGCCTTCTGGATGTCCAGGAGCAGTATTTTAGTACAATGTTGTTTATTGTAGCCCTCGATAACGTCGTGTTTAATGTCAATAAAAACTTAATTGCCAATAAATTTAAATGACTTAGGGCGGCGTTTTCATTGCACAGGGCTCTGTTCAGAATTCCCATTTTTATTTTTTGAGTTTCTTAAAAACAACCCTACAGATTCAAAATGGCTCATAATATTTATTATTGTAAAACATACCTGCAAGTACCATTCTATATTATTTCTGTATATTCTTAGGAATAATATAATCCAAAAGGCAACTTCCTAATACGACATTTAAGGTTCCATTATTTTAACTATAAAGTAGTTCTGTGAAAGAAACGAATATCTATACCAATTCCCAGTATTCTCTTAGAATAAGGAGATACATAAGTTGTGTAACAAAATACACTATAAACAATATCTGTGAAATATTGTAATGAATAAAGTACGATATTTTCTTTGCTGAAGTAAATCGAAAATAGTGCGAGACGGTACTGAAAAAAATGTATCAGCCGTAAGGAGGCGAGTACTCTCTCGTCACGATAAATATTTAAATCGCTGTTAAAATTTTTCTATTGATGATAACAAAAAATGGAAATAGTTGATTAATTTTAAATACCATATAGATTTAATATATAAAATTAAAGGTAATACTGATGTGTATTTTATTTTTAAACATAGAAAATATGAATATTTTATTTGGTGTCATTTTATGAAATGAAATAATCGTATTTTCTAGGTTTAAAGAAAAATACTCATCAGTATTGCCTGTAATTTTATATATTAAATCTTTATGGTATTTAGAAAGAACCATATGTTTTCGCTTTTTGATTTTACTAACACAACAACGATTTGTAAATTTAAATTGGGTGTTTAGTGGAAACGCAACCTTAATTTCTATTATGCAAATATTATTACTTTTTACTTTCTTAAATAAAACTACATATCAATTTCAATAGTGTGATTATTAGATAAAAAAAGAATCATGTTTATTTTCGTTTGTTTTATCTCTTATAAAAACGTAGGTCACTGAACATCGCCTGTTCTCCTTTCTTTTTTTACAAAAAAAAAAAAAAATTGTATTTATGTTCAATTTCTATAAAATAATAAATAGTATATGTACTTCCATATTGCTAATATAATATGCATTTCCATGCTTGTGTATAAATTAAAATCGTTGATTATTATTTGCGTTTAGACATTATTTTTTGTTATACAGATATACGAGGGGTAAATATAAAAGAATGAACTTTAAGGTTAGCCATTTAAATGTGAGATCACTGTTCACTGGCTTTGATGATTTAAAAGAATTAACTCTGTCAGAAGATTTTCAAATTTTGCAGTAACTGAAACCTGGTTAAATAATGATTTGGATAACAATTTAGTTCAGATTCCAGGTTACAATATTGTTAGGAAAGATAGAGTTAGAAGAGGGGGTGGTTTTGCTTTATATTTAAAAAAAATGTTTGCATTATAGTATAGTACAAGTTGATAGAGGCAGCTGAGATAGGCATAGAGCAATTATGGACCAAATTTAATTACAGAGGTAAGGTATATGGATTAGGGGTAGTATATAGACCACCTACGGTTAATGTTGATGATTCCATGCAAGCATTGGAGAATGCTGTAACTTACTTATTACCATAAGTTGATGATCTAATTTACGTAGGGGACATAAATATTAATCAATATAATATCAATAGTAGTGACATGAAGAAATTTCATTCTGTGTTAGATGCCTTTGGATTATTACAAATGGTTCAAGAACCCACGAGAATTACTAGCATTAGTGAAACTCTAATAGATATTGTATTAACTACCAAAGATACACTTATTTCAAATATTAATGTGGTTGATGTACATAATATCTCTGATCACAGACTAATAATATGTAGTCTGTCAATATCAGTCGAAAAACAAAAACAGTTTCTTTATACTTATAGGGAATTTAGGTATTTCAATTATAATAATTTTTTAGATGATTTGCGTGCGGTACCTTGGAACTTAATTTATGATTTGGAAAATGGTATGTTATCTCAATAGTAAAATTTTACGCCTGTTTGATATTCATGCTCCGTTAAAAACCTTCAGAATTTCTAAATCAATAGCACCTTGGTTAACTGATACTATTAAACTCATGATAAACAACAGAGAAAAAGCTCTAGCAAAAGCTAAGGAAACTAGATCTAGATATGACTGGACGTATTATAAAATGAATCGCAATTATACAACCTCTGCAATAAGGCGTGAAAAGAAAGCATATCTTCTAAATGTTCAAAATCATAAAAGTACTAAAGAATTATGGAAAACGTTTAGAACTTTAAACATTACAAAATCGCAGAATTCCGACATACCGATACATCTTTCAAATCCAGATCTCGTTAATAACTTTTTTGTAGCTGCCAGTCATACTAATCTAAAAGTCGATACAGAGCTTATCAGTGATTATGAAACTGGAATTTTTAAAAAATGGGGCAACATTTGGTCTTCAGGAATTTGCGCATGATGATGTATCTAAAGCTATAAACAGTATAAAATCCAACGCCTCAGGGCATGACTGTATTTCGAAAAAAATGCTTCAAATTTGTATGCCTCATTTAACTGTGTATTTTGCCTATTTATTTAATCAGTGCATTTTGCAATGTGTATTTCCTGAATCATGGAAAATTGCAGTGGTTAAACCATCGAATAAAATAAAAAATCCAGCAACTCTGTCAGATTTACGACCAATAAGTCTTTTATCAATATTTTCTAAAATTTTGGAACGTTTAATATATAACCAAATTATAGTGTTTGTTAAAGAACATAGCATTCTTCCTGATACTCAGTCAAGTTTTAGATTTGGTCACAGTCCAACTAGTGCTCTACTGAAAGTTACAAATGATATAATTAGTGGCATTGACAATGGCAATAATTCAATTCTAGTAATGTTGGACTACTCTAGGGCTTCTGATACTATTAATCATATACTAATATTATCAAAACTAAAATTCTATAGTTTTAATGATAATACATTGAAACTTATATTTTTCCTCGAGAATGCAAAAAGTAATTATAAATAATTCTGAATCGGGCTTGGGAATGTTGGGATCTGGTGTGCCACAAGTATCAATATTAGGGCCTCTTCTATTTATTTTATATACTTCGGATTTTAATAAAAGGTTGATATGTCAATCTCATTTTTACGCCGATGATACCCAGATCTACCACATATTTAATCCCGAGTCAGTATTTCAGGCAGAAGAAGATATCAACAAGGATATTGAACATCTAGTACAAATATCTCATAAACATTGCTGAAAAATTAATGCGCAAAAATCTGCAGTAATAGTATTTGGTAAAAATAAAAAATTCATGTATGATAATCTTAATATTTTTGTAGAAAATCATAAATCATCTTTTCAAACGAATGTAAAAAATTTAGGGCTTATTGTAGACATAGATTTAAGATTTATTCCACATGTAAATAATGTATTGAAAAAAACATACGGCTCATTAAAACAATTATATTCAAATCGACATTTTCTCAGTCAAAAGCTTAAAGTACTGTTGTGCAACTCAGTTTTATCATGTTTTAACTATTGCGATATAGTCTATGGTCCTTGCCTTGATCAAAATACAGCAAAGCGAATTCAGAAAGTTCAGAATTCATGTATTCGGTTCATTTTTAATTTGACAAGAAGGGACCATGTTAGCGAAAAATTAAAAATATTAAATTGGCTTAATATGGCTAAAAGACGACAACTTCACATGGCTTTGTTTACACATAAGTTAATAAAAACATCTACTCCCCAATACCTTAGCGATCTATTAACTCCTCGATCCTTATTTCACTCAAAAAAATCTTAGATATGTAGATATGTTATCAATCCCTCGGTATAGGCTAACGTTGTTTCATAGAACTTTTGCTTATTCTTCAGCGTCTCTCTATAACTCTATCTCCATCGATATAAAGTACCTATCTATAACCTCCTTTAACCATAAATACAAAAAAAAAAATTATTAAACCAGTGAACAGTTAATTCTCAGGAAAATTGCTATTTCTCTTTTCTCTAATACATATTTATTTTAACTGCTTTAATTTTAATTTTACTGATTCATTACTTGAATCTCTTAGTATTTAACTTTTTTTGTTATGAAAAATATGTTGGTTGAGTGTAAGAGCAGTTCTAATGAGTTGAACTCCGCCAATGTTCGGTAATTAATAAAGAAAATATTTATTTAACTTTAAGCTATTTTCTATTAAAAAAATTTTTGTCACTGCTAAAGCAAAATGGTTGGTTAAACTCGAACGAAAGAAACAGTTTTTCAACAATATGTGCCAAAGAAGAAAATAAACAAAAAAAAATTGGTGTACATCCCCGCAGAAAATATCACCATGAATGACAAGGACATCCAATGGCATGACACCGTAAGATACCTGCAAGTGACAATGGATCGAGTCCTGACATGAGAAGGAAACAATAGAGACATTGTCAAGAAAGCCAAGATGACCCGAGCAAAAGTCTACCCGATGGTGGATAGATATAGCCTCGACCTGAGAAACAAGGTCGCGCTTGTCAGGACCAAACTTCGGCCACAGCTGACATACGCCTCTGTATTTTGGTGGTATGCCACCAAAACTCAGTTAAAGAAGATCCAGTTTGTAGAAAACGTGGCATTCAAAAGCGCCGTAGATGCACCATGGTTTGTGAGAATCATTGACATTTTCAGAGATCTAGAGTACACGCTGGCCCGGAGTATATGCTGGTGATCCAGGATCGAGAAAAGAAACTTCACTCAGTTGCCAAAGACCACGGTAACCCATTAGTCAGACAGGCAACCAACTATGACCCTGCTGACGCCCCAAGGCACAACAGACCTGAATAACGGGTGAGCATAAAAATAAGAAGCTGAGAAGCTAGGCAGAATAAAGGACCTTCTAGAAGAAGTATGAGGCATCACCCTCTTCACCCCGACCCCCGCGTACGTCGTAGGTCGACTGCCTTCCAACTCGCTCGAAGTTTCCCAACCCCCAGGTTCAGAATCAAACTCAAACATATGCTATGACCCGTGCTCCCTTCCGAGCTCATCCTCCACGACAAGCCGAGGAGTGTAGCAGCATTTTACCCTCCCTTCAAACCGGCAGTCAAATTTCAAACTTCCCAAAACACCAAGGTTCATCAGCCAGAACCAGGGAATTCCGGCGAAATCGCCCACATCATCTGCTTTTGCAGAGGAGATAGATGATATACCAGGACCCACCCTGTCATCCGAGGCCCTCATCTAAGCCATAAGCACGTATAAGTTTTTTTTAATCATCTTCAGATAATACGAACTTAGTTGGCCAAACACCCATCGGGTATAGGTATCGAGTGTTTTTTTTTGTAGCTACTTATTTGTATTAACGTCATGGCGGAGATTAGCACACTGCTATTCTACCACCAACCGGGACACAATTACACAACAATTATTCCGACTTTTGCCAGATGCCGCAGCTGAGACTCAAACTCAGAGGAGAGATAGACAGTGGCTAGCAGTGTTTTACCACACCACAACGCTCTAGCGAATTATGCTCTCTCGGTATTTTAAAAACGTCACTATACATCCATGCTCTATATTAAGAATTCGAATTGGAAACCCGTTGGTCTCAAGCCTAACAAGGCACTGAGCCACTGAGCCGACAATTGTTGCATAAACACATTAAATCATATTAATCATTTTTTCGGAAATTGAAAAAACCTCCTGCAATCAGTGACTTAGGGTATTTAAGCCTCTATATTATATATGATAGACATCTAGTTCGACTATATGAAATATGCTGACTTACGGTATTTTAATACCAATTGATGAAAATATGACCGACTTGACAAATTTCCTCGTTTAACTCAATTTAGCCTAAAATTAACTTAATGTGTTTAAGCAACAAATGATTCGTTTGTGTTTCTGTTACTTCAGTTACTTATTTCTTAAAGTAATTTAGTACCTATGTAGTTTTATAACAAAGATTTTTATAAATAAATATAGTTTAAAAAACTAAAAAACACGCTTTTAAAGCACATCAAACTAAAAAGTGAAAAATAATTATTAATATAAACTAAAAACAATAATGAACGAAAAATACTAGTATTATTGTGAAAAAAGCGTGGGTTGCTCGATATACGAAAAATATGGTACAAAGCGCCCCACGCTTTTTTTCACAATAATACTAGTATTTTTCGTTCATTATTGTTTTCAGTTTATATTAATAATTATTTTTCACTTTTTAGTTTGATGTGCTTTAAAAGCATGTTTTTTAGTTTTTTTTAAACTATATTTATTTTTTACTTTTTTAGTTTGATGTGCTATGAAAGCGTGTTTTTTTAGTTTTTTAAACTATATTTATATTGCTTATTGATGCTGATATTATATCATATTACGATCCAACAGATACTTTTGAAAAAAAAATATATTTTTTTTCAGCCATAGACGAGATTTGAACTCACGCCCGAGGAGTCCGTCGTTTCGCGTCAACTAAGACTTGTGCCTTAGCCCGCCCGGCCATCGAACGAACTGAGAATCACGGAATGTACTAACAGTAATAAGCCACTTGCTCTCACGCAGAGGATACGTGAGGAAAGCAAAATTATTTAATTCTGGCAATCCTGATCAGGATAATGATATAAACTTATCAAATTATTGTATTGTTACCGGTTCTTCGTAAGTGTACAAAGTTTCAATTAAATCTGTCCGTTTAAAGTGGGTCAAAATCGAGTCCAAAGAGTCGGTTACAAACAAACAAACAAACATACAAGTGAAGCTAAAATAATATAATAAATAAATAAATAAAAGCGTGTTAAAAAAAACTATTAAATATGGTTTTATTCAGTTATTATAACAAAATAAAGTTTGGTCTCTTTTTGGGATAAAATGAAATCTCTAGTTTTCTTTTAATTTCTCGTATAAGTTGCATAGTTTTGTTGTCTAAGATTATTTTGCAAATTACCGGCCGAAACCTAAGATATCTCGCCCTACCCAAAAGTTAAATTTATTAACATAATGCTTGTGGGCTACGAGGCGTCGCTATTTGATTTGCTTAAGAGCTTCAATACACTTAATTTCTACTAAGGAAATTAATATACTGTGCAACCAGAAAACCTATTTGCTAATGAGATCATATGATTCTGCATTTTATAATATCTTAAAAGTCGTGTATATTTTAAGAAAGTATTATCAAATATATTTACTAACAATTATATTACTAGTTACATATATTACGTTTTAAAAGTTATAATCTAATTTATATTGTGGCTGCGTTAATATTAAAATGTATTAAAATTATTCGGAAAGAACTATTAATATACATTTGCATAAAAATAAATAAACTGTAAACGTAATCACACTCAAACTAGCCTGAATTTAGAAGAATAATTTTTTAAAAACCTTAATAAAGATCATGAAAATATTCAAAACAGAAACTTATCTCAAGGGAAATATGTATAAAAAAATTAAAAACCCAATGTCTCTTTTACATACTAAAATACAGTATCACTTTTTAGTTAGCCTTAGTTAAATAAAATTATAATACTATTCTCTAAGTCATTTACATTTATATACATTGCAAAATTGGCTCTTACAGTTCCGATGATGGTGTAACTAGTTATCAAAACGTTGGTCTGTAATTGAGATTTTTCCCTCCATCACAGATACTGGACGTGATTTAAAAAATCTACTGTAGTTAAATACAAATGTATTTTTAGTGGTTCTACAGATTAGAGAACTACTTGTTTTTTCTGTAAATACATCATTCTCTAGCGTTATAATTACTTTTACATTATAGCAAGACAAGTCATTCTATATTGAGATCCAGAATATCGACGGAATAAATTACTAAACAAATTGTTTATGCCTCAATATACATGTCTAAATAAATTGCGCTAAAATAAAAAAGATCGGTCATTTTGGATTATGCTGTAGTTATATCGATACACCATACAACCTGTTTATTATAAAAAAATAAAAAATCTGAAACACCGTAACTTTGTCAAAATAATAAATAATTCTTAAAAAGTTGAGAATAACATGTTCACCGTTCTAGATTTGCTCTATTGCTTTGGAATTGTAAAATAGAAAGGCGATGAGTTGCACCAATTAGACAGGGATAAACGCAAGATACCTATGTGTACTTGACGTAAGGACCGATAACTTTTGAACATGGATTGTATACTTGGTAGAGTAGTACTGAATACAGCATGTAAAATGCTCAGGAGCTGAGATCCTCTCTTGTGGTTCGTAAAACATCATGAGACTACAGGACTAGGTGCAGGATTATTGAAGGTAGCAAAAAGAGTTGCAGATGAACTCGGTCTCATATTTGATATCAGGCCAGGTGACCGGCAAGGTCCTGAGGAGTCAGTTGAATGAGATTAAGCCAAATCATCTGAAAGCATAGTTGCTGAACAAGGGGGTCTGTTTCGAAAGTAGGTCGATAAACCACAGTATAATGTCTTCAATAAGAACATAGAAACAATGAGTTTATCGATAAAGCTGACAGCTAGGCTTAAGTCGGTACCGAAGAAATTATTGTGGCCTATCAGGATGCTGTCATCAACGTATTCTACCGTAGCCCTTATAGGGTGTAGAGGATATTGATACAAGCCATGTCGTCGGGCGCCAGAAACTCGCATGCACTTTTTGTATGCTGCAAATATGCGACCTACATCCACTGACAAAGCGGCATTACGAATGCTATGTTATCACTTCTGACGTACGGGAGCCAATAAGCAGGCCATCTTGCCTTCAGAGAGGAACATCTTGAAGGAGAGCGAAAAACGAATCGAATATTAATATTCCCAGTAGGAAATCTAAAGTGAAATTAAGGCTACTTAGTTAAGATGGTCGTCCTGATAATCAGTGCACTGAGGGATAAAGTTTACGATTTTATCGGCATTGAACGGCCTAACAAAGATCAGCCAATAAGTTGGCAGGTCAAATGCAGAAACCGGTCACTGAAGGTTCTCTCCATCTTTACGCATGCACAATTCTGAAATCAAAAAACACTAACTCCGCGAGATGTGAGGAGGAGTGGCTATAGCTAATTTGCTGGTGCAATTTCTATGGGTACAGAAACTATGAAAGGATTATCCCGGGTCAAGAAATTGAGGAAATAAATAAATTTGGCATAACTTTAAACATAAAACATCAAAGGCAATTTGACACGTACAGGATAAGTCACATAAATATTGTTTTTGTAATTTTTAACCCAAATATTTCATCCAATAATTGAACTAGAACGATTTTAATTGTTGATTTAAATCTGTCATTTTTGTAAACATGTTTAAATTATACAGGATGGAAGTATTTTTTTATATTTATATATATATGAAGTTGTAAATTTTTTTATTACAATTATACATAGTTATAGTATGATTGGTACAGTAGTTCTTGAGTTATTACCAAAAACATTTGAGACAATTTGATACAATGCAATGTCTGCTAATAATTTGATTAAGAACGCTCTGGAGTCATCAGGCAACTCATCATACACCTAATCGAATTTTTGCCCATAAATTTTATAAATATAAATTTATGCAAAAACGGCAGAACTTCCTACATTTTGCAACTTCATTGCCGCATGGACAGAGTATATTAAAATTAAAATTACTTTTCATAAGAACGTAATTTTGTATTTGGCTGGAAATGAGAATATTGAAAATCAGGTATTTATAAAACAAAATTTTAATTTGAAACTAGTTTGTCCACAGGGCAATGAAGTTGTAAAATGTAGGAAGTTCTGTCGATTTTCCATGAATTTATATTATAGGATTCATAGGCAAAAATGGATTAGGTGTATGGTGGATTGCCTAGTGACTCCAAAGCGTTCTTAATAACTAGGAAAACAATATTCGTTTATGATTTTTATAACAAAATATAAAACAATAAATGGTAGCTATAACAAAATTAAATTACCGACCGAGCAACAATAACATCATACTTCAGTAACATAACAGATAGAAAATAGTATAACAAATATATTACATTATCTTCAACATAACTTCCATTATTATTGTTCTGTATTTAAAACATCGCCTCAAGTAATTAGATCTGACTCTTTCAAGCACCGCCTTATCCTCATTGAACAAATTTATTGCCTCTCTTATAAGATGTATAAATTTTTCAGTGTCCCATGAGAGTTCTTCACTGTAAATATTATTTTTGAGAATACCCCATATATAAAAATCTGGGCGATTTAAATCGGGACTCTTTATACACCAGTGGATTGGATCATGTTTTCCAATCCAGATAGGAGATTTTTTATTTAAATAATCCGTGACGGGTCGAGCATTATGAGAAGCATTATTTGCTGCCAAATTGTTCTTAAGTTTAATAAAATTGGCAAATCATCCAAGTATTCCTCAACTAGCTGTTGCAGAAGATTGAGATAAACTTCACATGTGAGGTTTGTATTTATAAAAATAGGACCATTATTTTAAACCTGTGTATTCCACATCACATCTTAACAGTTTTGCGCTCTTGCGTTTTTAACTTTTTCATATAAGGATTTTTTGTAGCCCACCTGTTAAACAAATCGGCTGTGGAAAAGAAAGACTCATCAGTGCAAAAAATATTATGTAATAAATCATTATTTTCATTATATCTCTGAATTATTTGTTGACAAAACAATATTCTCAGTCGAAGGTCATTTTCATTTAATTATTGAACAAGAGTGATATGGAATGGTTTGATTTGATTTTAAGGTCCGCTTGACATTGCACTGACATTATTAATTGTTTAGCTACAGAATAAGTAAACGGATTTGGGTTTTCTATGAGACAATAAAATATGCATCTGCATTTCCACATCAAGAACAGTTTTTCTTTTTCTTCTAGTTTTATTTTTCAATGATTTATAGTCATGAAATTTATTATAAATTTTCTTAAATATCATTTTAGCAGGCACATTCTGATTTAGGTATCTTCTTATAAACCCTGATTTTGAGGCGGTTATATTTTTATTACAATATAAATATATTTCTAAAACTTTACGCAAAAACTACTGGACCAATCACACTATAACTATACAGTGTGACCCACTTGAAATCGGGACACCACCCATAAAATTTGTATTTATCGTCCTATTTTGACTAACTTTTTTTGGATTGTAGAGCGAGAAAAACTGTACTTTAGGACAAAGTGTCACATTTTTACCAAAACCAAGGCCTACTGCGTAATTTTTTAGGTATGAAAATTAATGAAATCATATTAACTATTTTTTTACAAAAAAATCTGAGTACACCACTGGATTAAGCGCATCCTGAAATAGACATGTACAAAATTTCATAAAAAAATATTGCGTATTAATAATTCTGCGGCAAAATTAAAAATCACATTCTTGTTATGAATTTATTTCTTCTGATAAAGCAAGCCAAGGAATAAAACGTCAAAAATAAATATAATATTTTTATTAGTCGTCGTTTAGTTTTTAATGCTTTCAATTATTTTAATATTAATATCAAAATGATCATTCATTAACTAAATTGTTAGTAAACTGTATACAATAGAAAGATCATAAAATTTAGGCGTAATAAAATTAATCTAAAATAAAGTATCTTGAAATTCGCGACTTAGCAGGGCAAGCATAAGTTCCCTACTTTTAAGGCCATAAAATTATGCAGTTAATTGCTTATGTCTCGCGAAGCGTTAAGTTACCAAAACCTCAAGATGAACTCTGTAATGAATGTAACCATCTAAATCTAAAACACTTGATACTCTAATGTTAATTTATCATTAAATCGTGTATTTATTATTATCCTTTGGTTCAATATATCACATTTTAAGGTAATATATTGTTCTGTCCATTTGTAGATAATGGCTTTTTATGTCTGAACCACAACTATTTCTAACAAAATAAAATTTATCCTAAATATGAAGTACAAATATTAATTATAATGTGTGACATTGAAATTGCAACACTAAGTAATGCATAAAAAATGTATGTCAAAATTAGATAAATAAAAGGAACATAAATGCAAATGAGCACATCTTTAATAAAATCAATTTAGGTAGTCACTCACTAACTGACGACACGTAATAATCGTGGATTGGATAAAATTATAAACCAGTGGCGGCTGGTCAGGGGCGGCAGGGGAGGCTGAGCCTCCTCTACGATTTTGGGAGAAGCAGAATATCTTCAAACTAATATTTTTCACAAGTAGAAATTTCTACATAGGTATATCCCAATTCTCGATGTTATTTATAATTCATTAATTAATTTTCAGTGTAAAAAGAAATGTTGCATTTCCTTTCCACAAACATGTAACATTGTAGTCCGGATAGTCGACTCCACGTATGCATATTTCCCGGTTTCTCATAGCGTGTCGCGCTTGCCCGAATGAACTGAGGCTAGCGGCCAGCCAACCCCCATTTCAATACATTATACGTGACCTTAAATTTTTAGCGGATATCTCAGCAAGCATTCTGGATCTGTCAGTTAGGGCAGCTAGTCTCTAGTACCCATCTCTTTTTACCGTATGTACACTTCAGTTGAGCGTTGATCCCCTCTCGCATAAGAGTATGAACAATTTATACAACAAGAACAGTGGCAATTTGTGGTTTCGTGGAAGAACATAAACATACATAAAATATTTAACAGGTGGTTGAAGAATGAGTGCTCTAGGTGAAAATATTCCCAACGACATGTCTTGTTGTCCAGACGTGGTGGATTATTTGTTGTTAAATGGATTTAGTTCTCTTAGTTATGATCAAAAGGTAAGAATTAAGAAAATGGTCAGACCTACACCGTCAATGCCGTCATTAGTTTTCACTTATGATAAACAAAACAGAGGGTTTAGTGATAGCAATTATCAAAAAATCGAGTGGCATCAATAGTTAGAAATAAATTATATTGTTGGAAATATTTTAATTAATGATCAGTCCTCAATTGGGGCAGAGCATGGTTTAATATTTTGCAAAATTTGTCGTTAGGTTTAGAAAGGTATGAAAAATGCCAGGAGCATATTTCATCTTGCATTAAATTCGAAATGTTGGGTAAACAAAATATTGTAAATTTCTTGGATTCTGCGCATAAAAGATAAATAGAACATTTTAATGAAAAAGTCCGTGAAAATAGGGAAATATTAAAGAGATTAATTGATACCGTTATATATTTATCTTCTCAAAAAATTTCTTTTCGAAGACACGACGAAAGACCGCCTGTCAAATATATCGCTTATTTCAATAGAAAAACGTTTTTTGTCAGAGTTGAAGAAAAATGATGTATTTTCATTTTATGAAGAAGTAATCAATCATTTAGCTAGTTCTGAAAATCGCAGGTTACCACTGATTCATAAAAATATTTAGACTTTACACCAAAGATTAATATAGTTGGTTATTATTTTAGAGGAAATTTTTTATTTACGTTATTTATTTTTTAGAAAATATTTTTTATTCTTTCAAAACTATTTTAATTTTTTATTAAAAGTAATAATTTTACACTATGGCAGTGATAATGAATACAATTTTTTGTTTGTAGAAAAACACTCTTATTTATCAATGTTTTTCCAAAACCATTTTGTTGGACAAGCCCGAGATGTCATCCCCCAACCGATACAACACAATCCTAGACTGACGAATACTTTCTGCACGAAATGAATTAATTCGTACTACTGTATGGAGAACATTGCAAAATGAGGGTTTGTATCTTTATCATTTTCAAACAGTTCAAAATGTTACCGGAGGATTACGGTGCGCAGTTGAATTTTTGCCGATGCAAACCTCGAACCTCCGAGAATAATTTTATTTACCGATAAGTAGTCTTTTTTGAGGGTCTTTTACTAGCGATAGAATTAACAACACGAAGAATAATCATGTATGGGCTCATGAGAATCCTCATGCAACGTTTGAACGCGATTTTCAACAGAAGTTTTCTGTCAAAGTGTGGTGTGGCATTACTGGAAACCATATTATTGGACCACAATGATCTTTTTATGGGAGACCAACCAAATCGTTTAGATGTTTCATTAGCAACTCGAATAGCAATGTATATACAACAAAATGGAGGATTTTTGAACGGTCGAGGGACATCATATGCTTGGTCAGACGATCTCAAGACTTAACCCCATTAGATTATTATCTGCAACTGAAATTCGCCGTAATTTTCAAGTACAAGAGAATGCGATAAATTCCATATCTCACTGTGCTCAAATGTGTATTCAAGTCGTAGGTGGTCATTCTGAACAACTATTGTAGCTTATTTAGTTATTATTTCTTTCTAATTCGTACTGTTTTTAAATAGAAAACGTTATTTATGAAATTTATTGTATTTTTCTTCCTTAAGTTAGGTTTTACAGTCAGATCTATGTTGATATAACTTTCGTTACTTCAAATTACTCAAAAAAATATATCCCTAAAGTTTCTCAGATTTCTCCTGGAATACACAATAAATGAATATACTTCAAATAAGCAAAATTTCGTGAAATTCTTTTATAAAATGAATGTTAAAACTTTTTTTAAAATACCTTGCATAAATATTTCTGTTTATTTTTGTGCTTAATATATCAGAAGTATATCTATAAATGAAATACCACTTCAGTGATGACAAGGACAGCAATAGCATAAAAATATTAAAAAAAACAAACCAAATGCTTTTAACGTTTCAAATATCCATTTCCAATTAAAATTTCAATTAAAACTCTTTATTTCCTCTTTGGTACAAATCAGTTTAGAAGCTACTAATATTTTATTTATATTTCTATAAATAAATACAAAAAATAGGGTGTGTGAATGTTACAGAATGTGTGTGTGTGTGTTAAAGTACGTTTATCTGTCATTATGTGTGTTCTGTCTACGTCAGTTAGCGTCGTAGTAAAAGAGTAGGTTTTCGCATAAAAGTTTGTGTATATGTCTGTACTGGTGGTGTCCGCGTATGTCAGTAATATGTCTGGTTAGGTTCGAGATATGAATTTGTTATCATCTCGTATGAGTGGTATTTTGGCGTGTCTGTGTTTTCGTCTATCCGCATGTATCTGTTAGAGTTTGTCATTAGTCTCAGTAGTTTGTCTTGCGTTATCTGGAGTCGTACGTACTGTGTATCGGATATCCGGTTTCTGACAACGCAGCCGTATTTCAATATTGGTTGAAGTATGGTTTTGTATAGTAATAGTTTGTTTTCGGTGTTTATTACTGAACGTCGGTCAATTAGTGGGTATGGTCTGTATAATTTCATGTATGCCTTGTTGATAGTCTTTGTAATATGTGGTTTAAACGAGAACCGTTGGTCAAATGTCAGTCCGAGATATTTTACTGCTTACTTTTGGTCTATCATCTTGTTAATTGTAAGTGGCGTAAAAGTACGCATATTTGTAAATTATTTAGTAAAAAGTGATGGTTTCCTTCTTGTTCTCGTTTATTGTTATTTTTCACTGTGTGTAGTAACATAATAATTTGTCCAAGTGGTATCGTATTTTAGTTGTAGCTATTTGTGCGTAAAAGAATTTTGCGCAAATTCTCGTGTCGTCGTTATCTAGATAGGATTTAATTAATGTGACATAGTAGTCTGGTAACTTATGTAAGTGTTTTAGCTTGTGCAGGAAGCCCGCATGCTAATGTAAAATTTGCTAACTAATTTCAACAAATTTGACGATCTGCCTATCATGTCCCATATATATTCGATAAGAGAAAAGTCGAGTGATTTTGCTGCCAAAGGAATAACTTGAGATACTTCTTGTTATATTGGCGTTATGGATAAAACGTTTATCGTTCTGAAAATTACGTTTTACCCATTTAAGGTAAGCGAAGTTATATCGTTTATGTAAATATTCCTTTAAATCAAACAGTATTTTTATACTGAATTACACCACTCATTTTTCACTAATTGGATTATAATACCTTCTGAGAACAACCAGACTGACCTTTCTATCGTCTGTTGTTATAAAGATAGCAGATACATAAAACAAACTAGAAACCCTATTCGAGGTATTGAGAGTCATCCCGATGATCATCTTTTCCTCCATAGCCAGTTTTATATATATGAAGGTCATGCAACTTATAGAATGTGCAACACAAGGGGTGAATAGTTGGCATATCAAGAGAGGTGCGCATTTGTCGTTGTCAGAACTACTTCGTGTATGAAGTTTTGAAACTCTGTTAAAAGATAAAATTTACCGACATTTAAATTTCCGAGATGTACTACCCATTTTGATTGACCCACGTCTCTATTTGCTTTTCAAATGAGGTTTCTACTGTTCCTAAAATTGCCAGTGTGACAGATCTAAAAAGCAGTTATTCTCCTTTCCTTCATATTTTGTACTGTTGTTGGTGTGTCTTTATAAACAATTTCCTTCATGTATCCCCATAAAAAGAGATCCATTTTTGTAAGATCTGGGAATCTAGCAGGCCATTTAGTGGGTCCATTTCTTCCAATCTATTGAAGTGGTTATGTATTATTTAAGTGGTCTCTAAATGCATTTAAATAATATGGTGGAGCACCATCTTGCTGAAACCACATCCTATTTCGAATCCTTTCAGGAAGATTCACTAATAATTGTGGCAGATGGCTTTCTAGAAAATGAAGATAAATAGCTCCAGCCAATGTACCATCAAAAGAAATGTGGCCCTATTATATGTACTTCAATAATTCCTCCCTAAACGATTATAGACCACCTCTGTTGGTTATCAACTTGCCTAAAAAAGTGAGGATTTTCCGAAGCATAATAATGGAAATTGTGCCTATTAACAAATCCATTTTTATGAAAAATTGCGTCATCAGTGAATAAAACATTACTGAAGAAGGTGACATCTTGCGTTTTATCTCTGGCCTAATTGCAAAACTGTAGACGCCTTTGAAAATCGTCATCAGATATTTCCTGGTGCATTTGAATATGATATACATGAAACTTATTTGTTCTAAGATTCGACTTATTCCTCTTAATGAGCTAACTTCTCTCTGACTAATATGGGGATTCTCAACCGCTGCCAGCACCATATAAATCTAATTTTCTTCGTTCACAACACGTTTTATTCTTTCACTTTTTTTTGTATTCGACATTTCCAGTTTCCACAAATCTATCGAGAAGGTTCTGGAAGCTACTAATATCAGGACCATCTTTCAGGATACCTTTGCTAATAAATTCTATTGGCAAGCAAACAAGTTTAGTCTGACTCGCCCAAAAAAAAAGTCATATCTACAAGTTCCACTTTATTAAAATTCATTTTGTAAAACTCAAAATAATTTACATTTAATACATATGATAACTGACGACCAATAAGTGCGATAAATGTTCATTTGTACAAGACAATTTATACTAAACTGAGGTTTTATTGCTTGTCGAATAACGACAACAGCAAAAAAATTTACAAAAAAACTATTACAGTAAGTGACTAGGTAAATATTATTTAGCCACTTCAATGGATTGGAAGAAATGGTCCCACTAAATGGCCTCATTTCAAAAGCGCATAGAGACATGTGTCAATCAAAATGGGCAACATGTGGAGCTCTTATTACAATTTTTTCTAATGAATTATTTGAACAAACCTCAATTTTTTAAGTTTATTCTTAAATTTTGTACTTATTGCTCAATAAAACGAACATGGTTGCAATTAATCATAGGGAAGTACTTACAAAAAATGTTCGCTTTTCATTTCCACATCGTTGAAAAATATTGAAAAAAAAATTATAAAATTCAATTTAAAAAGTTCTTAATTGAATACTAATTTTTTGGCTTCCCTGTACATTTTTAGGAAGCAAAAATGATTCAAAAACATTACGTAGATGTCTAGTAACTAGTATTTACATAAGCTTTTCTTAAAACCCATAATTGTGACTTTGGTAATTTTTCAATATGCATCTGTAGATGGCATTATTTCAACAAAAAAAATTCGTTACATCCAAGTGGTTGGGGGATACTCAATAATAATATAGGAATGAATAGAGTCTAGAAAGAGGCCTCAAAAAATGTACTGATTCCATTTAAAAAAAGGCACTTGATCCTGTAATTTCATCTTGGCTCGCCCTGTATATTCGGAAATAATTTCCGGTTATAGACTTTTTTATTTGTATGTATTTTTCTGCCTATCGTAGAATTCGTGATATCGTAGTCCGACGCACTATTGACCCACCATGTACATTTATTTAATTGTCACATTTGTTAATTTCATCGCCAACTAAAAACTGTCTCTGGCTAACCTGTATTACAATTTTTTCTTTTGTGTGCTTGCAATTATATTTTTGCAATTTACAGATATAACAACATAACAACAACAATTGCAATAAGATTTTAGATATTCTAATAACTTTTCTTAACTTAATTAAATATTAACAATACAAAACCTGTTTTAATAGTTTCCTACTTGCTCTCGCAATATTCCTTTAATTTTATAATCTTAAGAATTACAGGCTGACAATAATTAATGTATATTAGATAACAAAAAATCTATTTAAGCTTTAATTCCTTTTTGTTTCTCTTCAGATTATCGACGAAGTGAGGAAAAAATACAGCAGAAACACTGCAGAGACACATACAATTTCTTGGATACTCGGATAGATTCCTGCGGGATCACTCAATCTTCCTCGAACCGCCCATTGCAAAGAATTCTCTGGACACTCTTACGCCTACAGTTAAAAAGGTAATTTCTGTCTGACCAAGAACTCCCTTTGAGACTATGACGTCACCTGTCCACTCAAAGACTCAACTTTAACCCCACATTTGAGATAACTTTCTGGCATGAACCTCCTTTATACCTATATTTAATCTATTATATTAAGTGTAACATTTCAAACTATTTTAATTATACATTTTATCCATAAGTAACATTTGTAAAAGTTTTCGGTTATACAGCGTAACTACTGTGAATTTGATATAGTTCCGGTTTATTAATACTTAATTCTAACTAGAAGAAAAATTATATTCATATTTATTTATTTATTACTTAGACTAGTAAAAATAGAAAATACCAAAGAAAGTTTACTTGGAATAATTTTCTCTACATAGGTATTTATTATTTTATGTCGAATTAAGTATTCAAAAACATCCAGAGCAAAAGTACCTGTGCTGCCACCCCACTCTTTTTCTAGAGGTAAAAAGTGAAATTTTCTTAAAAACTAATAATAACTAGTCTATCACGTTTTTAAAAAACAAGAGTCAAAAGTTTATGTAAATTGAATTTCTTATCGAAATAGGCCTGTTTTAAAACTATTTTTGATTAATTTATAAATTTAACCAAATAAAAACATGCATTTTTAATTAAATTTTAATTTCTTATTAGTACATATTTTTTACTTTTCTGAAAGTTAATACATGGGCGAGTCAAGTAAATCCTATTTTTTTGTTTAAACATAACATTTCGTAATAAATATTTATATTTTCATTTATTGAATAACACTGACGTAGTATTTCACGAAACACCAAAACACTATATACTGCAATCGACGCGCGTTTCGCCAATCAAGTTGGCATCATCTGGAGATAATTAAAACTAAACTTTTGCTAACAATCTACCCTATTTATACCTAAACAATTTTCAGGGTTCACGGTTCGGTAAACCGTGACCAACTAACCAATAAAACGGGCTATTTGGGATAGGCCCCTCTGTCACTATTCATACTATTTTTACGCTTTATGATTTCCAAGCTTTCAAATGCATCCAGCTATCCAGTATTTGTTTCATTCCTAATTAACCTTAAATTGCTAATATCTATTTTATGGTTGTTCTCAAACATACATATGTTGGGCTACACTAGACTTATCCGTTCTACCATATTTGAGATGGGCCATATGCTCTTTGAATCTAGTTTGAATTAATCGTCTAGTCTGTCCAACATATTTTTGGTAACAGTCCTTATAGCTAATTTCGTAAATCCCCGACTTTTCGTTTGTTTCAATTTTGTCCTTTGGATTACCTAAAAGTTGTTGTAGTTTGTCTCCCGATGAATAAACCATTGTCATACCTACATCTTTAAAAATCTTACCAATGCCACGAGTGATTCAAAGATCGAATGGAATCGATACAAAGTTCAGATTTTCTCTTTAATTTTGAAAGGTCGAGGAATTTCGAAGCGACTCTTTAAACTTTCGTTTCCTAATTATTTTATCAATTAAACTTACAGAATATCCATTACTCGCAGCTATATCAAAGCCTTTTCTTTTTCAAACCTCTCCTTATTGAGGGGGAAGCTTGGTAATGGTAATGGTAATGGTGGGGAGGCTGACGCCTGGCAAGTAGGCCACAGACGGGCCCTTTTTACCAACCCCCAGCTGTCCCCTCAGCCATGTGCTTCTCTTGCTCCCTCATCGAATCTTTCCGACCTTCTGATGAAGGTCAGGATGTCACTCATTGCGAGGGAGCTCATCTCCTCCCTTAGAAGCGCCTCAGAACCGAAGATACTGTGTCTCAGGCGCCCAAACGCTTCACATTGTCCCAGGAAGTGGTAAGATGTCTCTTCATCACTCCCGCATCTTGGACATGTAGGGGTCTTCCTCAATACCTATCAATGATAGATGCCTCTTAAGTCTGCAGTGGCCTGTCAGAACACCGATTAAGAGATTCAGAGTCTTACGACTCCGTCCCAGCAACCAGGCCGATCTCGATTTGTTCGGCCCCGTCACAAAATCTCGGGTTTGCCTGCAGGCCCTGTTGGTCCTCCAGTGCGTCCTCAGTGTCTCGTGGGCCCACTCATTGAGGGCCGTTGTGACCTGCCTTCTTGAAATACCTAACATAGGCTCAGGCCCGTGACAGGGTTCCTCGGCTCCGAGTCTAGCCAATTCATCGGCCTTCTCGTTGCCTGGAACTCCCATATGTCCCGGGACCCATACCAGTCTGACTTGTTTATGCCTGGCCAGCTCTTCTAGGGCATCCCCACACTCCTGGACGAGAGCTGATCTCGTCCTGGGGGGAGCACACCGCCTTTAGAGCAGCCTGGCTGTCGGAGCAGATGTATATTATCTGTTCCGCCCCATTCCTAACCTCAGCCCTACCTGCCACCGCTAGGATGGCGTAAACCTCTGCCTGGAAGACCGTGGTGTACGAGCCTAGAGCAAAGCTCTCCTGTACTTCTTTGCCTTCCAGATATATTCCCGCCCCGGAAGACGATCTAGTGGCCAGCCGAGATCCGTCTGTATAACACACCAGAGAGTCCGGGCGGAAGTCAATTCTTCCTTCACTCCACTCCTCCCTACTAGGAAGAGTGAGAGTGTAATTCCTTTCCAACCTTAGCTGATCTTTCGCTTCTCTCACCTTCAGGACAGAGAGAGGGATTTCCCTCTCCGTCAGTCCAGCAATTGCTGCGTGACCTTCAGCTCTGCCTGAACACTGCCAGCTCCCAGAATCCCGCATTCTCAGATAGGCCGCCATAGCCTCCCTCTTTATCCACGAGGGAAGCGTTGGAAGGCCTAGCAGAACCTCCAGAGCAACTGTCGGTGTCGTCCTCATTGCGCCAGTGATCCCTAGGCAGGCTAGTCTCTGGACTTTTGCCAGCTTTCGGGATGTCATCGCTCTGTCCACGCTCGGCCACCAGACCACGGATCCATATTGGAGCCTAGGTCTGATGACCGTCGTACAGCCAGTGTAGGATCCGTGGGTTGAGGCCCCAGTTTTACCTACCGCTCGGCGCAATTGCCAGAAGGTCGCAGTCGACTTTTTGATGACGTTGTCGATATGCGGCGACCATGACAGTTTGCTATCTAGGGTAACTCCCAGGTACCTAACCTCCTGCACAAGCGCAAGAGGTTTACCGTACATGGTTGGTGCCCTAAAATCCTCTATTTTCCTTCTCTTGGTGAATAGGATCATCTCAGTCTTAGATGGATTGACTGAGAGACCTGTTTCGCCGCACCATCTTTCTATTATTCTACAAGCTACCTGCGTTCTGTTGCAAACGACATTTAAGAAGCGGCCGGTCACTAGGACCAGCCCGTCGTCCGCATATGCCTGCGCATAAAATCCCGAAGTTAGGCGCTCCAAGAGACCATCCATTATTAGACACCATAGATGGGGTGATAGGCAGCTGCCTTGTGGACAGCCGCCCCTCACCCCGACGTCCAATTGGCAGTCTCCTAAAGCCGCACTAACTCGTCTCTCTTCCAGCGCAGATTTCACCCATCTGACCAGTACTGGAGCAGTACCTCTAGTCCGAAGGGCATCGCAGATAGTAGTAGTCCTTGCTTTATCAAAGGCACCCTCTATATCAAAAAAATTAAGGGGGAAGCTTAATAGACGATGGACTAGAAAATTACAACTCGCCATTTTGTGTTGAGCACAATGGTGAGTCTTTAGGGATATATCTTAGAGTACTGGTATCTTTTCTCTATATGTCAAATTCTAACTTATTTTCACTATTTCCTAATTATTAATATATCTAAAAATGGTAGTTGTCCAGAGTTTTCAGTTTCATATGTGAATTTACTGACACGAAACGACTGTTTAATTTAGATACAAAGTTATGACAATATCAGCGACTTTTTGTATCGAACACTGCAAAAATATCATCCACATACCTAAGCCTGGGAAATATTCGAATTCTTCTTTTGCTTCTGTCACGATCTGTTCATGAAGAGACTGGCAATGAATGGTGACAAAGAGTTACCCACTACTCTTCCTTCATGTTGTTTAAAGAAATTATCGTTGAATCGAAAGCAATTTTGTTTCATGCAAAGTTTAGTGAGTTGAAGATATTCTTTTATTACATCATGACTGAGATTGTTCAATACGAGTAAATCCTTAAGGTAGTCCAAGGTCTGTGGTATCGTAACACTTGGAAACAATGAACAAACGTTAAAAGAGATTAAAATTTCACCTTCTTGCAAGTGAACAATTTTCATCTTATTAATGAAATCATTGGAATTAATCACAGAGAAACTTGGTGGTACGATAGGTAAATTTTCGAAATCCTCCGTTAACCATTTTGATAGGTGGTAAGTCGGAAATCCGATTGCTGAAGCAATAGGACGTACCGACTTCCCTGGTTTATGCATCTTAGGCAAGCAGTACAATCTATGTAAACTTGGGTTAATACAGTACTTCTTATTTAAAGCATAATAAGTTTTGCAGGTTTAAATACATTTCTTACTTCAGTAATCATTTTTGGTAATAGTTTCTAGAAAGTTTTTTATAAGGACCATTACAAATCAGATTGTTTACCCTTTCATAATAGTCCTCTTCTTCTAAAATAACCTTATTGTCCTTATCAGCTTTTAAGTAAAACATCTTTTCGAACGTTTATAATTTTGCTGTCTTTTGTAAATTTTGAATTTCTATTTACATTAATGACAATATTTGTTGAGATTTGATTTCAGCAAGCTTCTCTGATAAATTCTTTAGAGGAATCTAGGAAGGTATTGAATTGAACTTTCAACACTTGCAACAATCTCATCTAAAATACCTTCAGAGGCAGGTAAAGCAAAATTTAATCCCTTGTTAAGGAGATCAATTTCTTCTTTATTAAACGACTGTGAGAGATGATTTTCTACAATGCTGAGAACGTTTTGAGGAACATTTTCTTTTGACGTATTACCGATTAATCTTTTGAGTTTTTTATTTTGTGACGACATTTTCTTAATAAATAGTCTAGTGTTGCCCAACATGCATTTGAGAAAAACCATAAAATAGATATAAGCAATTTAAGATTAATTATTAAGTAACAAATAATAGACAGCTGGATGTACTTGAAAGCTTGGAAATCTTAAAGTGTAGTAAATAGTATGAATAGTGACAGGGGGCCAATCCCAGGTAGCCCTCTTTATTGGTTAGTGGGTCCGACCCGTGACAATAGTTTAGGTACAAATAGGGTACATTGTTAGCAAAAGGTTAGTTTCAATAATCTCCAGATGATGCCAACTTGGTTAGCGAAACTCGCGTCGAGTGCAGTATATAGTGTTTTGATGCTTCGTGGAAAACTACGTCAGTGTTATCTTCACATCAAAGATTCCAACCCATTCCAGGAGTATATAATTTTCATCAGAACTTTCATACTCATCTTAAAAATTTACAATTTCCACTATCATCAAATATATAAAAGTTGTTACTTAAAGGTGAAAACTAAAAATTATTCAATCAGTAACCTACTGACGAACCATTATTAATTACTTTCTTTAAGCGATTCCACATAGAGAAAATTATATTTCTCAAATTAGGTGTTCTCTAGCTCTTGCCATGCCTTAAGAACAGAATTCCATAGTTCACCTCTTTTTTGCGATTCTGAACTTTCGGCAGTATATCTTTTGCAACTGAAAATTTGAACTATCTTCGCCGTCCAAGGTATCACGCTATTATAGTTCTGGTCCACCAAATTCCTGATAATTCTAGAAGTATGGATTGGACAGTTAATGTGCTGGCATAAAAATTCTATTTTCGGAATCGTGCAGTGACTGATGGTAGCATTATATCTTGTAAAATATTTTGCTAAACGTTTGGAGTCAGCCGCTCTTCAACTCTGAAGCATACCCATCAGCATATTTCTAACCCTAAACATTTACCGAAAATCTTTCACTGGATCTGTCTTTTTGAACATATTTTTCTTGAAATATGCAGATACAATATGCATCTTATTTATTTCTTCTCGCCACGGCTCTGGTGTGTGAGACGCCACCGGTTTAAATCCGGGCCGGACCAACTTACTCGCGTCTTTCGAAAGGGACGTAAATTTGTGGGTTTCCGTGTATCTGCGATGTTAGCACGTTTAAGATTCCTACCATACGACATCTGGGGGTTCGGTTGCCAGTTAGGAGTGCCAGTGTTTACAGAAGTACTAGTGTGCTTATTTCTTGACATCATGAAATGGACTTGGCAGTAGAAATATGCCAACGTTATATAAGTGATTAAAAAAATTCTCGCATTTCTGATTTTCAGATGCCGAATTGTAACAACAAGAGTATATTATTTACTAGAAATAAGAAGTATTCACTCTCAGATACACTATTTGAATAAAGGTGCAGTTACTTATTTTCTCATTTATGACATAGACATTGTAGTTCATAAACAATGAAATGAGCATAAGTTAAACTATCGATATGGGCTGTTTCCACTTGGCAATTATGTGTGAGGTATTTCTAATATGTTTGTCAAAAAATAACTGGATATATAGTAAATTTTATTTAACCCAAACTAACTTATCTACCTATATTTATGTGTAAAATTGGTTCACTGATGAGCAAAAACACCTCAACTTATTATGTAGGGCCAATTACGCGCGGCGCCCTCAGGATAGTTTTACGCGGAACACCCTGTCAACTTTTTTTTTATCTAAATCTTTGAAACAGTTTTATTTTAACTTGATATACGTTTTTGAGAATAATGATTAATAGGCATTATCTTAACAAAATGTTTGCTAAATTGTTTTAAAGGCAATTGAAACATTCTCAGATATTCTCTGTTTCCGTCTCATTTTTATAGTAATTTAAGTTGCCATGTAGCAAATCAACATTATTAGGATCTCCTGGCTACACATATTGAGGTGTATCCCTCACCTCATGGAGATATTTGAGACAGACAATTAGTTTTTAGTTAGGTGGTAGCTGTGATAGCAACATATCGATCGCATATTGATTTCATATTAATTCAGTTTCTTATTGTTGTTACCTTTTTAATCCGTATAAACGGTGACATATGTACAGTACGTAAATTAAATTGTTTTTATAAGAAGAATAATTAAAAATAACAGTAAAATATTGTAAATCTGGCGCCCAATGTGGGGCGCCAAATTTGTAACCTATTCACTATTTAAACAAAAATATAACATGATACCCAAATAATAGGAAATGAATATGCAATCACGACCTTGATCGATATGTAACTACCGAAAGTATTGCTTAACTGAAATATTATTGTCTGTTTCAAAAGAAGCGAGGATATCTTAGTGATGTGGGCGATTTTACCTCGACTTGTGTGGCCGGAGAGGCCCTAAAAGATTTATTTTCTACAACCATATTTATTTTTCCATGCATTTTAGATGACATGCAAGACTTTGTTTAGTAATTTCTAAATAAAATAAATGTAAATAGTTTTGTTCTTATTTTAAAATTGATTTTTGACAAAATTATCTTATTTATCTCTATAACACATACATAGTTAAAATTTCGACAACTAGGAATATATTTTTTGGAAATTTCAAAATTTAAACTTACAATCTTTAAAAAAAATAATAACAATAGAAATTTACGAGGATATTTTCCGACTCTAATTTATAAAGAGTTGCAACCATCTCGTTCTTCTAAAGAATGTATCGTCAAACAGACGCATATTTAAATGCCAAAAAGTAGAGAATATGTATTTGTTACTTAACTGTATACTCACAAAATTAAGTAATTTGTACAACTGAAATTAATTTTATGTGATACTGCAACCGAAAATATTTTTTAACAGCTTTTATTCGTACGAAAAGGAATTGCTTTCACTCGTTGGATACATTCTATTTATCTTCATATTTTTACATCCTGAAAGTTTTTATTAAATAATATACTTCCTCAAATGAAAGCTTTCCTCATAAAAAGTAAAAAAAATGCACTTTATTATGTTCCAATTAAAATTAGACATGAAAAAATTTGCTCCAAACAAGAACAATAAAGATATTGAATAAAAACGGAACCAAAAGTAAACACACAAAAAAAGCCATAATACAACTAACTTAGAATCGTTTTGCTGGTATTATCCAACTAATAAACGATTAATTCGAATAAACGTTTAATTTTGAATATAAAGCGTGCCTTCGTGTTATAAATATAATTAATCTGTTGCAAAGCTAGCGTAAAAGGAGTATAAGAGAGTAATGATGAACTTAGCACTTCTTTTGTTATCGTTTTTTGTGTGTATTTTGAGTTAAAAGATGGGTTTAAAACAAAAATTTGTTACAGAGTGAAATAACGCGTAAAATGTGTTTACCTTTGCTCTATATAACTACTTTGACGAGCGCCGCTAGCAATAGGGGGTAAATTGTAGCAGACTGGGCAATATATCAAATTGGCAATCCCTTGCTGTATACCGACATAATAAGCATTTAAAGAGGGCAGTTTTAGATGATGAACTTTCTCCTGTTCATTTTTAAATACACCCAGGAGATTTTAACACATCGCTTGCATTGTCAAACATTTTTCTGTCTGTGTGGGTGGAGTAGAAACAATAATTACACACCGGCTATTACTTATTTATTATACAATATAATTGTGCCCTAATCGAAATTCATTATTTCTATGTTGTATGAAAACAGTATGAAAATATCTTGATAGTATATCAATTGCAAATACTTTATTTTTTCAATAACTAAGACAATACCGAGGAAAAATTGTTATGTTGTACGTTTTATCATATTACCAATTGCTTGTATTTTATTTAGAATTAGAAGAGAAGAATATCT
Organism: Rhamnusium bicolor; assembly: GCA_029963845.1. Lineage (NCBI taxonomy): Eukaryota > Metazoa > Arthropoda > Insecta > Coleoptera > Cerambycidae > Rhamnusium > Rhamnusium bicolor. Next base: position 329,880 of record JANEYF010001031.1, read on the forward strand.
TAAAACATCAGTATAACTGAACTGCTTATTTAATCTCATACGGCCGGTTTATCCCTACTTAGTTAAGTCTTTACTAGAAGATAATGCCAAAGAAGTAATTGTTATAACAACTAACAGTTGCTTGCTTGAATGTTATTTTACATTTATTAGCAATTATATGTTAATACTTACTAGTAATATAAGATTTGTATTGTATTGATTGATTTGTATGGTATTGTATTACATAAACGAACTTGATTCTGATTTATCTTTGAGACAGAATTAAGTGACAATTGATAAACCGACTCATAATCTGTTATATTGCCAACATCAGATTATTTATTTATCAATCAGGTAATTCAAAGTTTACAAATTATCGTTCAAAATGTTACTTTTTCACTTCTGGGATATTACTAAAATTGTACCATTGATTTAAAACGTTTCGGCTACCTCCAGATTAATTGTGATATTAGTTATGATATAGTAATTTATTTATTTATTTATTTATTTTTATTTATTTCATACAAATCCAACAGGCAACGCCCAATTACAGGATAGGGAACAGTATCTAATAAAATATTATACAATACATTACACAAAAAATTTTACAATAATTCAATTACATATACATATACACATATGCATACATATATACACGCATACATACATATATACATACATACATATATATTTACAATAGCACAAATATACACACACGTGTATATACACTCAGATATAAACAAATTAATCTATCAACGATGGTCTACATTATAGGTAGTGCAAATTTAAAGAGAAAAAATTAAACTTATAACAAGAAACAGATGAGTATGCTAACTTAAGAAAATTCTCTTAATTTGAGATACGTTACAATAGAATATATCAATTCTGTCCTCAAGATTACTATGGTTTACTGTCATTTGATAAAGTGGTGCAGCTAATAATATATTGGTACGGGGAGTAGGGATAGAAAGAATATTATTATATCGAGATGACACTCTAGGGACACGATATGTGATTTGATTCAATAGGGCTGTACAGTCCAACTTATTATTAATTAATTTAAAAAGAAACACAACCGATTGCATATATCTCCTTGTCTTAAGATGTGTTAACTGAAAACGACTTAACAGCATTTCCTGAGAAATACCTCTGGGAGGATATTCACCATCAGGGGTATATATAGCTGACTTTAAAAAAGCGTCTCTGAATTTTTTCTAAAGATGTTTTATGTACATTGTAGATAGGACTCCAGACTATCGATTCATACTCTAAGCGAGATCTTACAAGAGACACATACAGTAAGCGGAGTGTATGTGTATTGGTGAAGCCTTTAAGGTTGCGTATAATAAATCCTAGTCTTTTAAATGCTGTTAAAGTGATTGCCTCAATGTGAGGATTAAACGTGAGTTTTCTGTCAAAGATGACCCCGAGATCTTTAATAGTATTGGGCCGTTGTAATAGAGTATCGTTTAAGTTATATGCAAACATTTCAGGATTAGATGTTCTACTGAAAGTCATGACATTGCATTTAGTGGCATTTAATGGTAAACTGTTCCTATTACACCAAGATTCAACCAAGTCTAATGCATTCTGGAGATGTTCGCAGTCTGCAATAGACGTTATTTCGACATACAACTTCAAATCGTCTGCATACATTAAACAATGTACATTCAGGCCGGATATGATATCATTTATAAACATATTGAAGAAAAGCGGCCCGAGTATCGAACCTTGCGGAACCCCAGACCTCTGAAGGAATCTAAAAGACTTAAAACCACGATATTGAATAAACTGATACCTATCATATAAATAATAAGTAAACAATTTCATTAAATCTGGGGACAGTCCAAATAGACTCATTTTTCTCAATAAAATCCCATGGTCTAATTTGTCAAATGCTTTCGAGAAGTCGGTGTATATGACATCTACTTGGCTCTGTTTATCAAGTTTTTCACAGATAAACTGGGTTTTACATACAAGATTTGTAACTGTGGACCGTCCTCTCATGAAACCATGTTGTTCGTTAGAGAGCATCGCTGACACATGACTGTACATTGCAGAATGGAGCAAGATCCTCAAGTATTTTGCTGAAGTTGCAAACTAACGTTATTGGCCTATAGTTAGTAAGATCATTTTTATCTCCTTTCTTATAAACTGGACAAACGCGAGATAATTTCCATAACTCAGGAAAACATGAGGTTTTCAATATGAGATTGAATATGATTGTCAGTGCTTTAACAAAAACCGATGAGCAATCCTTAAGCAAAAATGCAGGTATTAAGTCGGATCCCATGGTCATGTTTGCCTTAAGTTTTTTAATTGCGCCTAAAACATCCTCTTCAGTTACAGATTTAATATCTAACATCATCACATTGTGATTATCAATTAGATCTTTAGTCTCAGCAACTGGGTCATTGAAAGAATGAGAAAAATATTCAGCAAAGCTGTCCACAATTGTTTGCGGATCTTCAATTACTTCATTATTATATGTGATTATTGAAGGAATGGAGGAAATGCTATTTTTGTGGTGAACAAATGTCCAGAAGTTGTTGGGGTTATTCATTAAATCATTCTCAATCGTATGTAGGTATGTGTCGTAAGATATGCGGATATCATTTTTTATTTGAGCGCGTAACAATTTAAATGTATCAAGATATTCAGGATTGCCAGTTCTCTTGTATTTATTGATGTTCTTAGTTTTGTTTTATTTTGTAAATAATCTGACTACTGAACCAAGGTGGGTATATCTTAGGAGTTGACTTTTTCTTGGCACGCTTACCTCAAATGTATTATTTAGATTATTGCAAAAAGCATCCATAGCCCTATTTACCTCGCCACAGTTCTCCAGAAAAGTCCAGTCAATATTCGCTAAATCGTCATATAATATCATAATTACAACAAAGATAATAATAGTAAATATAAGAGAGTATCTTGAAAGCGAAATATCCCACATCAACGATCCTCTATCTGTACGACTTATAGGCATGAAGTAGCCAGTTTCGTGTAATGCAACAAAAAAGGCCAATATTCATAATACGTATTTTTATCTGCGAAGTAATAGATCGATGATGAATTGCACAAATGTGGTAAGTGCATTTTTGGGCAAAAATGAGTTAAATACACTGAACAAGTGCAAACACTTGCAATTGTTGTTTAGTGTATTTTAACTAATTTTGCAAAAAAATGCACTTACCACATGTGTGCACTACGCTATCAATTAGTTATGTCTGGTGAATTAATATTTTTAAAATTTTGATAGACAAGTAGGTTGATCTATATGCCTATAGATACGTAACCAATTGTGGAATTATCTGGAAATGAAAAACAGTTCTTGTACATATTGCTTGGGTTTCTGAATAACTTTAAGATCATGTTTTGGAAGGTGCTGAAATTTTTTTATAACTGATAAAAGTAAAAATGTCACTTTTATAAAATATAATAATAACAATTTAAAACCAGTATATTACAGCGCTTTAAAATGCCTGCTGTAAGCCGTGATTTTTTTAGTCTTCCATTGCTTTCTTTCTAGGGGAAGCATTCACCCAATAATTCGAAAACTAGAAGCATAATTTTAGAATATGAATAAATCACAACTTACCTGTACTACAAATATCTTTGGGCTCTTACAATTTGTAATGCTACTTTTAATCGTATCCCATGGAATAAATTAAAAAATTTTAGAATCCTGTATTATATAAAAATTTAAAACTATTATAAAATAGTATTTTATATAACAAGTGGCTAAAATGTTTTTTTTACTAGTGGGGCGTTTATAGTACGAGCAGAAGACGACTGCTATAAACCACACGAGTAAAAAAAAACACATTTTAGTCTCGGAGTTATATATAAAATTTTGTATCGCCATTCGAAATTAGAAAACAGTATAACCCTATATTGCATCGCGTTGCCAATTGTCATCATAACATAATTATATAATTAATAATTAAAAACATATAATTTTTGCACTAAGTTGCATGGTAATGTCAACTGGCACACATTAGAAAACCTGACTTCTACATCGCAACTACATCTAGAGAGGATAACTTGAATTAAACTTCAGTATCTGTAATGGTGGCGCATGTGAATCAGCTGATTGTTGGAATTGCGAATTTATATTGATTTATTGGCCATCAAGTAAGTGTTATTTTCAATATATTATTTCTACACATATTACAATATCTTTACTTAATGTTTACATGTTCAAAGACCATAAAATAAATAAAATCTTTGAAAATATCACGAAAATTAGGTATGTGTTTAATCGGCATCAAAATGCAGAAAAGACAAATGGCATATATTGCCAATTGGCACTTCCATGCATTTTGACAATTTCATATTTTTTTATAGAATTTTCAAAAATGGATGATTTATTTTCCAAATTAAGAAGTATACCATTAACTTCATTTTATAATAAAAAAAAGCCGTTAAATCGTCTCCCTTGCGCAGATATACCTTCAGGCAGCGAGGATGAAGATATCGGATCTGATGATAAAGTAGTATGTGAGTACGAAGATGTTGAGGATCAAGACTTTCTCTGCAGCGTCATCAAGGAGAGTGAGGAAAGCGATAAAGAAGATAGCGACACGGACGAAAATGACATGGAAGAAGTAGAGAATGCTACATATGCTACAATTAGTTCTGAAGATGATTTGCCATTATCTGAGGTACAAGAAAGACAATGTGTGTAAGAAACAGAATAACAAAAATAAAGAAAACTTTACTCTAAAATGGAAATCTGGCAATCTTTCTAAAACCACTGAACAGGTGAAATTTATGGGCAACATTGATATGCCCGAAGAAAATTTAAGTTTACGTACTCCATACCAGTTTGCTAAATATTTTTTTACCGATAATTTTCTTGACCATATTGTCATGGTTTATACTTTGTTTTTGTATAAAGATGCCTATTGGCATCAAACCCTTTTTGAGTCTTAATAGCATATTTTACTCCTCATTTGATGTTTCCATATATTACTTTACTCAATAAATTGCATGAACAAGTAAATATATTTTTTTTCAAACACATTAAAAAAATCATGCAATATAGGGATAATTCTGTAAAAATACAGCAAATTGACAAAGTTACCTTGTCGTAATGACTAAGTTCTATTGCTGTTTCCATAGAAACCAATAATAAAACAACTAAATATTGAACAATTTAAACGTTGCATTTGATACATTCTACTTTACAATAATTATTATTTGGAACAAAATGAGTGATAGTGAGGAAGATTTTATTCCTGATGTTCGTCCGGAAATCAGGGAGCAAGCAATTGCTGTGACTTTAGATTTACTAGCGAAATCTAGAAAATTGTACGAAAAGAATATGATTTATTTATGCACTGGTGTAAGCAGAAATCTGTGAGTAACATATCTGAGTCTGTTCTTTTGACTTATCTATCTGAAAAAGCAAAAACTATAAAATGTTTAAGTCTCTGGTCTAAGTTTTCGATGCTTAAAGCAGTTTAAGAATGTAAAATAATGTAGATGTATACAATTATAAAAAAGTAAAAGTTTTTTTGAAAAGACAATTCACTGGGTTTCGAGCTAAGAAATCTAAAGTTTTCGACAGAGCATATGTTGAACGTTTTTTACTAGTAGCACCAGATGAAAAGTTTTTAATGTTGAGAATTGTATTAATAATGGGCTTGGCTGGAGCTTGTCGTCGAGAACAACTCTACAATATGACCATTGATGACATTGTGAGACAAGACTGCATGCTGGTTGTTTAAGTACCTGATTCGAAGACTCACATTAAAAGGACTTTTACGGTAATTGGTTAGACAGTTAATGGAATAAATCCACTAAATATTTATGATAAATATGCTACTATTCACCCTACTCATGTGAATCACAAAGGGGTTTTTCTTCAATATCAAGGAGAAAAATGCACGGTCCAACGAGTTGGTAATAATACATTTTAAAAAATACCAAGTATTATAGCTTAACTTAACTAATTCTGAGCAATATACGGGTCACAGCTTTAGGAGATCTTTGGCATCACTATTAGCTGGTTCTGGAGCTGATATTCTTAATTTAAAACATCATGGGGGATGGAAATCCTCAACAGTTGCTGAGGGATATATAGAAGGTAGCATACAGAATAAAAAGGAAATTTCCAAACAGATATTTTCAAACAATACTACACAAATGACTGTCTGCCGATGTAGTCGTTGGTGAAAATCAGACCAACCACCATATTAATATAAATGAATTGAATATTTTCGCACATCTGAACCTATAATTCCAAGAATAAATATAATAATGTTAGTAAGAGTACTATTTATATAAATTTTCGTTAAATTATGAATAAAATTGTTCATGAAATTTGTTAATAATTAATAAATGTTTGATGTAAAATTTTAATTTGTTGTCTGTTGACTATTAAGTTTTAACTTGTGCATAGAGCTTATGAGAAACTACTTTATATGTTATTGTTAACTGATATCTATTTATTTATGTGTATTTCATATACTTACTTTTTACCATTTTTGTTATTTTTATATATATTTTTTAATGTTGATGTGACATGTCAATAATTTATTGTATGACGCACCAGTAATAATAGGATTTTGGAATATTCTAAGTTATGTTTGTAGAATAAGTTCAGCATAAACAAATATTAACGATACAAGTTTGATTACGGCATTTTTAACGAACTGAGTTTGATAACCAGAACAAGGCGATGAGCCGAGTTCTGCGTCAATCAAATGAGTTCGTTAAGTCATAATCAAAATTTTTTTAAAACGTCACAGATAATACACCCCCCTGTATCTCTGAAGGTATCTTAAGGTACCTTGTGAGGGAGAGGAGCTACACATTTAGAAGCAATGGACACGCCCAATGTCCGAGTATGCTAGGATTAATTTCTGCTTTAGAAAAAATCCTAGCTCCACGACCAGGGATCGAACTATGGACTCCATGATGAGTGGCAAGTGTCTTTACTACTCAACCACGAAGCCACATTTTTTGGTAAGTAAGTTTTATAAAGACATTATCAAACGTGTATCTTTCAATAATTTATCTTCGTTGGTGAAAATAATAAATTTCCATTTTACTATTACAAATGTCAGAAAATTTTACGTAAAATTCAAAATAAGTCAAACTATTTTCAGCTTTAACAAAGTAATTAATGTACGTATTTCTATGGTAGCGTATATAAAAAATAAATGTTTCTATTATTGCTCAAATAAATAAAAATTCTGCTTCAATTTATGTGATTTATTGCGCATAAGAATTCATGCGTGCGGTAATAAAGATCTTAACGAAATTCAAATCAATTTGTTTAATAGCCTATAATAACACCGACGTAGATAAAAATATTAAAGGAAGTTTCTATTTTAAAAAATCCGGTTACATATTTAAATGCCGACGCTCTAAAAATTAAATTTAGAAGCACATTTTTAGAATAGAGTAAAAAATATTTTTCAATTTTTGATAGATCTCTTTTCGTTTAAACAATAAAAGGCGTGAACTGAAATTATGTCCTAGTTAAAACTCGAAGAAAGCAGCATATTCCGTCTTTGATATAGAAAAACGGACATATTCACAGCTGGTGAGCATGTCTTTTGTTTTTATATCAAAGAAGAAACATGCTGCAACTTCGAATTTTAACCAGTCAAAAACAGTTTTCATTGAATTCAGGTTTAAACGGTAACATATGTGCAAAATATGTTTTTTATACACTTTTGTGTTTTTTATATCAAGCGTTTATTTTAATTTAGTTTGTTTAAATTAAGGTAAGAATTTGTTTCTATTGACTTAAAGTAAGATTCTTGGTTGTAGGCCTGAAGACGATAAAACTTTTTATCGAAACATTGGCAACATTTAATTTAATAAAAGAGTATAAACTCCTTAGGTTCTCGAATTTCTTTCACCCCTGTAAATTTATCGTCAATGTAACGAGACTGTAACTTATAAATTTCACATTGTACCAAATGTTACTTCCTATTAAAACTATTGGGTTTACAAGAGTAATAAACAGATATACATACAAATATACATTTTTTTGGTATTTTAGATTATCTGAGTGTTCAGATGCGTTTTTTCTGTTTTTCAGTAAACAATTTTGCCACAAAATATAATTATTTGATGTAAAAGGGTATTTTATCATAAAAATTTTAAAAAAATAGTTTTTTAACTTGTCGACGTTTCGCTAAATTTATTGGCTTCTTCAGGACACTAAAATCATATAAATAATAATATAAATAATTTTTATGTACATTAGTTTACATTAAAAATAGATATAAAAGAGAGTAGGACTTTCAATAATTTTTCAAACTTTGAAAATATAAAAATATAGTAACACAGAATGATATCAAAAATAAAATTAGAGAATATATGTACATATAAAAACTTATGGAATTAAAATTTTGTGTCATTTTATTAAAATATTTACGGGTACTTAACTTTTTCTTAAAATGTTTAATGAACAGTTACAACATAAATATAAATGCCACATTTCGTAATATCTTTTTAAGGATATATATATATATATATATATATATATATATATATATATATATATATATATATATATATATATATATATATATATATATATATATATATATATATATATATATATATATATATATATATATATATATATATATATATATATATATATATATATATATATATATATATGTATATATATATATATATATATATATATATATATATATATATATATATATACATATATATATATATATATATATATATATATATATATATATATATATATATATATATATATATATATGTATATATATATATATATATATATATATATATATATATATATATATTATTAAATATGATTTGAAGGAAACAACTACTCAGCGGGCAAATACCCCGACCTGCATTGAATTACGATCTATGTCTGGTTAGGAATTGACAAATGATATTGGCTTTCCATCTATCATGATTTGAAGGTGTAATTCAATGCAGGTGGGGGTATTTGCCCGCTGAGTAGTTGTTTTCCTTCAAATCATATTTAATAACATTAGTTTAGTCCACCTGGGCTGGGGTCGCCGCTCTCGGTACTTGCTGTGATGCAAGTCGCTATCCGCCACAGAGACATCTAGGATGTCGGTCGGATAGTAGCATTCAGACCATATGAGAAGTTTCATACTTCTCATCACTATTCACACACTATATATATATATATATATATATATATATATATATATATATATATATATATATATATATATATATATATATGTTGTTTTTCAGATTTTCGCGGGTGGTGAATATTAAATTCGTTTTCCGGGTATACTCCCGCGTAGGTGATAGGTCCGGAGGGACCGTGGTTGTCTGAACGACGTTTCGGCAGAATCTCATCTGCCATCTTCAGGTTCTAACAGATAACTGCTTACTGCGGCTTCTGTATATATATATGTATATATATATATATATATATATATATATATATATATATATATATATATATATATATATATATATATATATATATATATATATATATATATATATATATAGTTTTTAAGAAGTTTATATATTTTTTTTATTTCTTGAACCTTATTTCTATATATTTTCTTGGGAATGTGGTTCTTGTTTTAATAATTAATTTTTTAAATTGTGATGGAAGTCATTTATTATTATTTTTTCCGTATAAACGTTTCGGTATGGATTTATACCTTTTTCAGTATATTCTAAAATTGAATTTTAATTTTAGTAATTCAATTTTAGAATATATTGAAAAAGGTATAAATCCATACCGAAACGTTTATACGGAAAAATAAATGAATTCCATCACAATTTAAAAAATTAATTATTAAAACGAGAACCATATTCCCAAGAAAAACAACAAGAATATGTATATATACTATATATATATATATATATATATATATATATATATATATATATATATATATATATATATATATATATATATATATATATATATATATATATATATATATATATATATATATATATATATATATATATATATATATATATATATATATATATATATATATATATATATATATATATATATATATATATATATATATATATATATATATATATATATATATATATATAATATTCATTGGATCGAAAAAAATCATTCAAGAAATAATTATTTGAATTGAAATTAATTTAATAATCCAAATTTATGCCGACTCGTATCCATATTTCAGTATTATATTAAAATATTTATTCAAGAAAACTATATTTCATCTATTTGTTTCTATTCAAATTTTTATCGTAAATAGTATCACTTTGGAGATCAAATACTCATTGTTTACCTAAACAAAGTGAACCTGTCTGTGGGTATGAAAATGGTTTCGTGTATTGGGCTTTTAACGCAGGCAAAATAATTATAAAGGCCTTTATGAAATTAATATTTTATGTATCGTGAAAGCTGAGTGTTGAGCTATCAGACTCATCGGTAAAACACAAAAAATTAAAATAAAAGGGATAATGCAAATTAGCTTCTGCACGCAATTACGCTATGTAAGATTGACAGGCGTGTTTTTGTAACGCCAAGTCTTGGCGGGCACACCCAATCATCAAAGTCGCATCTGACAGCAATTTGGCGGGGCCAGTCGAGCTTGGAGCTATGATTTTAGAGTCGTGAGGATCTGACAGAAGGCTGCTTGCACCAAACCGCTCATTTGACTCGACCAAACTACCAATAATAATTTTTCTCCATCATACTATAAATAGTCAATTTGATATGATCGCCCCAACAGCCAATGGAGAATTCTGGGAACAACACGCACTGTTATTAAGGGCTATTATGTATTATTGAAGCTAATACACCGTAATCCGAACCCTATGTGACTATCTAACTGGTTTACTCGAAGACGGCGAACTCGGTTTCCTCTAACCCATCATTACATTACATCAAATTTTATAGGCGCTGTCCCATTATATGTATTCGTTCGTATAGGTAAATTAGTCTTGTTATAGACGATTAATGCACGGCCTTCCGGCAAGACAATCACTAGAGATCTTAACATTTATCGTTGTTTACTATCACAGTCGTATGTAATAATTAGCTTTATCAAATTATCTGCTGACGAGATCCTAACATATATTAATTTTTTTACGCACGCTAGAATATTCCACGAAATGTGTGATCTAATTATTTCATATTTCTAAAATACTTTAATTAGAGCCTACTACTGTAACATAAAATACATAGTTTATCACGAACTATCAACTATATATCATTTTAGTCACATAACATGTAAACTACCTAATACATGAACTAAAGCAATTATTATACAGTGAGTTGATAATTTATGGAACAAATTTGAAATCTCATTATGGCTTTCTTTTAAGGTAGTGGCAAATCAGTAATGTCATCAATTTTTTTTTTTATAACAAACCTCATTTTTTATAGGTGAGTTTTGTATATCTCACAATCCTCCTTACGGCCACATGAAATTTTTAATAAAATAGCTCTCAGCAGAGGTGGGCATAGTATCGTACTAAAGTAATCACGAGTACCTTTAAAAAGTACGTATAGTCAAATACCAGGACTTATTTGACAGGCACTCATAAACATGAATAGTTCTGAATAGAAACTAAGCTTTGAATTCCTTGAAAGAAAATATTTTCTAGAACCACGTACCAAAATACGTAGATTTATCACTGATATTTTTCATTGATATACAAAGACTCATGAATGAATATGCATAGAATTAGAGTATTTTTGGAGACCTGACAGATATACGTACATATCAAGTTAAATGTCTGACATCCGTGGTTATTGGAGTTGATAGATTTTTTGGTTACGTGGGTTATGGGGTTTAAGAGCTTGGGTTTTCAGATTACAACTTCATTGTTAGGGTTATATGCGTTTAATAGCTGAAATTATGGGTTTTTTGAGGTTATAGTAAAATCCTGATGTGATGGGGTTAAATAGACCTCGGATTCGTATTCAGCGACCCCAAAAAGATATAGTGAACATGGTCAGACCCCCAGATTAGAAAAATTATTTTTTTGTGTGGCTGTGTTATTTATATTGCATGTATTTGAGTTTGGGTATTTTTAGTTTATGAAACATTTTATGAATTTGTATTCACTATTTGGTTTAAATTTCTATAATATTAAATTACTCACCTCATTATTAATATATGGGATATATTAAAAAATTGTTGATTTGAAAATAATGACATATTTAACTGTAATGAAACGTTATTCCATTCGCATGTTGATCATCTAATATGTTTTGGCAAATCTTTAGGATGGTAATATTTTAAAAACTATAACTGTAGGTGCATTTCCAAAGTTTATATTCACCCTTAAAAGAAATGCAACAAAAATATACAAAGTGGAGAACTTTATTTAATAAATCCCTTGTGGCTCTTATTAGTGACCATTCAAAAGTTTTGGGGATTCAAAGACTTTTTGAGAGACAGACATGATTCACTACTTAAATGCTGTTGAGTTTACTGAAGGATAATGCACGAGTAATAACAATGTAACCTGATGATTCTTTATTAATTGTTCACAATAATAGATGATGATGATCAATGGTGAAATGTTCATGATGATTAATGATGATCAATTGGCAGTATGTTGATGTTAAGAACTGATGTTATGTTCATGAAAATGATCAGTTGGTAATATGTTGATGTTGATGAACTGGTATTATGTTCATGAAATTGATCAATTCATAATATGTTGATGAACAGTTGGTAATACGTTTATGATGATGATGGGTATCATTGGTAATATAATTATGATTATAATTAAAATGATATTAAAAGAGCCTTGGGTACGGTTTGAATATGACTGAGTAGTTAAAACAATTATGGTAAGTGCCCTTTCATTTGTGTGACTTCTGTGATTGTGTCTGTCACGGGTGCCTGGCCTTGCGGTATGTCTGTCAGTGACTGAGTTGGTTTGTGACGGTGACTGTGTTGGCAAGAGAGTGCTCCTCGTTCTATTTCCTTTCCAGTAGCTGTGCCAGTGGTAAATCTTAGAGTATTGATGCTTAGGTCTAGTGATTTCTGGCGGAAATCACACTTGTATACGTTAGAGTGTTGATGCTTGGGACTAGTGCTTTTTGGCGGATATCGCACTTGGATAAGTTAGAGTGTTGATGCTTGGGGTTTTTGGCATGTATCACATTAAATGTCTATAATCATATTTTGATCATGTTTTTGCTTGTCAGGAGCTGGAATAACCTGCGACTCCTGTCCCTGGAACGCACATGGTAGTCAGGGTGAAACCGAGTCCTAATATTAGGTCGAGAACGTCCTAATATCAGGCTGCCTGTGTTAGCGCTAAGCGTATCGTAATATCACATGTCCAATTGGTGATTCAGTAATAGAGTGGTCTGATTGACATAAGTATATTATGTATTGCATGTCAGAATAACTATGAACTTTGTTCGGTACGGTCGTTAATATTTTATGTTTGTATTACGTATTTGTTCACGCTTTTAATATTTATAAATGTGCATGGTTGTTTTAATTCACCACAAATGACAATTTAGTTTTAATCTCGAACAATATCCAAATTTTGTGCCCCAATGGTAGCCAGGATTTAGATTCGAGGGGTGTACAACACACCCTAGAAAGAGGAAAAAATTCGATGTTTTCCAAAACGGCATTTTTACGTTTTATCCATGTCATCCGATGTGTCCTGACGTTGCTGGATGATGTCGTAACAACGAATTCTGACCCGCTTTAGCACCAAAATTCGGAGGAAAAATCAGGGTCTCACATCGGCATGCGACTGACAGTGACGACGATGACCAACGACGTCGTTTGAAAGTTGCGCGGAAAGCCAACTTTTATATTAAAAATGGTGGAATTTTATAGTGTGTTCTTCTAACTAAAAACATTACTGTCAGACGTTTGGACCACTTGTGTTTACTGGAATCAACATCACAGCTGTTGTCACCTAAACATAGAAAATAAAGCTTCACCTACTGTGTTTTATTATTAAGCCTGGCCAAGCGATGGTAGATTCAGGGTCGGGCGCAATACCAATGCCATCGCGCGCTTGTTTACGATGACGATGACACGACACACTTCAGTTATTATCTGTCGGTCGATGCATAGAGTACTAATAAATAATAAATAATGTTGAGCGTAAAAAAGTAGAAAACGACCGTACGCTGATAAAGCGAATAAATTTATCGGTGAATTTCCGGATTTATTCTATGATGGATGTAAAATAATTTGTAAAGTTTGTGATCAAGACTTAATGTGCTGGAATAAATGCGGCTGCAAAATTCATGTCAATAGTAACCGGCATAAAAATAAAAAAAATGGCGTGTCTTCTTTGGAACCTCAGTTTATGTTTGATTTACTATTAATGCTGATTGCCTGTGATGTTCCCCTGTGCATATTGGATAAACCAGCATTTCGGGAGTTCTGGAATAAATACAATCCCCAGGTGAATTTACCAAGTCGTTCATCGTTACGTAGATATGTACCAAGTGTTCGTGAAGACATTGTAAATAGGATTAAATGGGCATTAAAAAATACACGGCTGTGGTTATGTGTTGACGAGATGATAGATTGTAAAAAAATTCTATTTTAAATGTTATAGTACGTGTACTCGACCCTGTTAAACCAACATATTGGATTCCACTCTTTTACTAGCTAGCAAAAGACTAACTGCGTGTACTGGCGAAACAATTACGCGGGTGGTGTTGGAGACTTTCGAAAAATTTGAACTGTCACTAAGTCAAGTGTTAATGTTTGTGACCGACGGTGCTGCGACAATGCATTTGGTGGGCCGTTTTATTCAAAGAGATGGTTGTAGGTTTTTACATGTTACGTGTAAAGTGCATGCGTTCCATCTTGTAGCAGAAACTATTCGAAAATGTTTTCCAGAGGTAGATGCATTAATAGCAAATACAAAAAAAATATTTCTCCAATCTCCTAAACGGCTTCGAGCATTTCACACACTGTGTCCTGGTATTCCGGAACCATCAGAACCGATTCTTACACGTTAGGGAACGTGGTTGAAGGCAGCTTTTTATTATGCTGAATATTTTCAACAAATAAAAGCTGTGATACCACAGTTCAACCCTAACGAGGCTGCAGCTATTAAGGAAAGCCAGACAAGCTTTCAAGATGTTTCCCTTGAAACAGATTTAAAAACTGTTTATAACAATTAGAGGACTACACGACGCAATAGAAGAATTGCAAAATATTTTGTTGTCGTTAGTGGAATCGCTGCAAATAGTGGACGACGTAAATACACAGCTACAGACTATAAATGACGCAAAAAATATGCCCGTTATTGAAAAATTCGAGAGTGTATTACGGAAAGATCCTGATTGTACCAAATTAAGACAAATTTGTGATGGTGCATCTACAGCTGCGTTAAGTGAGTTCACAGAGTGTTTTACTTATGCCTGTATTACTTTCGTAGATGTCGAACGGTCTTTTTCAAAATACAAACATATTTTTTCACCAGCGAACATCGCTTACTGAGACAACTGTAGAAACATATCTGATGCTACACAGTTTTTATAGAAGTGCTCTAGTTTGTGATAACGACAACCAAGCTACTTCATAAATCTGCTTAAGAAGGTGAGTTCTGTACATATTTTTATAAAGTGTACCAGTATTAATAAAATTTATTTCCATTTATTTTATTTATTTATTTATTTATTACTAGTTATCACTTAGATATACAATGTACATGTGTGAACGTCATTTAACAGTTTAATAATAATGTGCAGCACTAAGCTTACAAAATATAAGAAAATACATAAAAAAGAATTTAATGCGAACGAAATAGTACAAAAACATACATCACGATATATAAAACATTTTTGTTTTTATTATTGTACTTATTGAAGTATTATGATTTGATGCATACCCAGTACGTCTCTGTAGGATTAATGACCTTAGCCAAGCTTACTTATTATGATGTTTTCAGTCGATTTTAACAGCTTAGTGGTACCAAAATGTTTTAATGCGGACCATAGTAAAATATGGACATTGTAGGCTCAAAAATCACAAGCGCCCACACTGATGTTTTTAGAAGAGAAAAATTAGACTATTTTCAAGGATAGACAAATTTAAGTGATTTAACTGTCAACATACAATGTAATGATTACTTAGTGGTTTTAAACTTAAAGTAGCATAAGTAGCTTTCCAACAAAATGTCCTAAATTTGAATGTTTTTCACTATATTTGTCGACATCAGAATGCCCGACTACAAGTATATACCACTTAAGATGTAGGTAAAAATAAAAGCTTTATTATCTTGATACAGAAAAAACTTTCAAACGAAAGTTGTTGTACATCAATCGGACAACAAATTAGTGTATTCAAAACTCATATAGGATGTTCAGATTTTCCATGGTCAAATAAAGTTTTATTTTTTAAATGGAACACCCTCAAGGATTCCAAAAATATAATAATATATGATATTTTCTATGTAAAAAAATAAAACTTTATTTGACTAGGCAAAATGATAACATGCTGTATAAGTTTTGAATATACTGATTTGTGATCCGATTAATGTACAACAAATCTCCTATAAAACGTTTTTCTGTATCTGAGATAATAAAGATTTTATTTGGACTTACATCTTAAGTGATACACCCCGGTATGTTTGTCCGCGGAAAATTGGTGGAGTTGTGTAGAGCAACCTCAACCGTATTTATGTATAAATGCATCAAAAATATGCATTGTACCTGATTGCTTATTTGTAAAAAGTGGTTGAATATTTAAATGACCGGTCTTTCTCCATTGATACTAAGAGGGAAATCCTACAAAGAAAATCAGGAGAATAATAAAATAACACAACGAAAATGTATAGGTTATGTTGTTTGTTTAAGTTCTTCCTCTTTTATCCTCTTTATCATGTACGCATCACACAATGATGCGTCGTCCATAAAACGTTAAAGTATGACTAATCTATACGTTGATAATTCAGCCTTTATACTAAGTTTCTGCAACGTCGATAACAAAACCAAAACTTACACCAACGTTCACAGTCATGTATTGAAATCCGCCAGACGTTGTTAAAATGTGTCTATTTTACTTTAGTCACAAACAACTGATAAGCGACGTCGTCTAGTCGGCCATAGGTCGTGGGTAACATAATGACGATTTTCTACATCTAATTCAATGTTAAATTCTGTGCAGATGTAGGCGGTGGTCGCAAAATTGGGTTATTAATATTACTCCACTGTCGCGCCCTCCCTTAGCCAAATCCTAAATCCGCCCCTGTTTAAAGTTACTAGGGTTTTTATTCGCGTTTCTTAACTTGCAAATATTACTAATTTTAGATATATTTTACATTTTTATTTATACAATTTTTTCCAAATATATTTGTGATAGAATTCAGTTTAAATTAAATTTATTTAAATTTGAATCAAATGTACAAATATATTGCGTGCAGAGAGAACATTTAAAACCAACTTTTTATGCAGCATATAAAGTGCAACTATAAATAATGTCGCTGTCGCATAAATATTTTAAAAAGTGGAAGTGCTGAAAGGTCAATAATTGTTTGGTCATTGAGCAGCCATCCATCATAAAAGCACCTGTATGTTACGCTCGTGCCCCAGTTATTTATTACAGCAAAATCTAGTGCCGGACATGTTGACTATTGAGATGATCTATAGCTTGATTTCTGCCACTCACAGCTAAATACTTGACAAATATTGTTACAGAAGAATTATGTATCGATAAATCTCAGTAATAGCAGTCTTACACGAATTACTGTCAATATCTGCGGCCCATAAATTTTGGAGAGGGATAAGCGTAGGCAAACTGAACTGAAGACCTACACCGACGAAAGACGACTTGTTCACAGCCGTTTGATTTACGGCCACTCCCAGAGACCGTTTAAAAATCTCTAAATCTTTACTTATTTTAGTAAATTGACATAGACAAGAGTTTTTCTTATCCTTTCTTTTCGTCTCCCCTTTCTGCATCTCTTATTTATTATTCAGAAACAGTGCTTAGTATGGAGTTATCCAAAAAGTAAAACCTGTAGAAAATTTACCAAACTCTTTTATATTTAAAATTGATTGTTATTTTATTAATTTTTCAATATTTATTACTACTGACATAAGTGCCAAATTAATTTATTTTTTTAAACGATGTTAAGTCTAGCATATTTTAAAAAATTGTAAAAAATTTTGTTTTTAGAAAATTATTTTATTATTTTTCTCAGTGAATAAAAATGGTCGACCATCTACTAAGAGCGAACATTTTCTCCTAACAATTAAAATTTAAAGCATGTAAAATCATTAGATGTTAAATAAAATATTATATCAAAATATGTATTGCCCCCGGACGCATAGTGATGATTGATATTTATAAAAAATTGAAAGTTAGTATCTGAAATTTGTACGTGAACATTATACGTATGTATTTTGATCTAGATATTTTGTACCGTTGAGCATCTATTCTAAACCCATCAATCTCTACCTAAATGGAAAAAAATACGCTTGATATTTAATTTTTCTTGAGAATATTTCTGTGTGGTTTTTACATTTTTTTTCGTGTTGTAATCGTAAACGGAATATGCGATTTTGGCCAACAACGCAGTATATAAGCTGTTAGTATCTGAGGCACTCGTACAGGTTAGACCAGATGCCAGTGCTGTTTTATATCCAAGAAGATATTGAGACCGTTGTCGAAAACAATGTGTCGGTTATATCCGAATTTATATTCCCGACATTAGGCAATTCCAAATTAGCTCCTCAATTATCAGTATTACACCGAATTCTCGGCAATTGCCGAGATAAACATCATCTTCGAGAAGAGGTAAAAACTAACTAAATGTCGCAATTCCTAGTGGAAATGACCAAATTCACTGTCAAAAGGAATTAAATGCACAATTCACAATTCAAGAGTTAATTATTTGTCATAATCCACAAGCCCTAACTAACGAGAGGTCAAGAAATTAAAAGGATTTAAAGCTATCTGAAGGGGATTCAAGTTAATTTAAACGACTTGAAGCTCTTTAATGAGCTGGGAACTTAAGAGGATCAAGAACCTTCTGGACAGTTCTAGAAAATTATAAGTTCTTCTGCTGAACGTATTACTTCACATTGATTTGTTAATAATGTAATAGTATTACACTTAAAAATAAGCTGCATTGGTTTAGAAATATTTTGGTAATAATATACCAATGATAAAAACTAGTACACTAGTTCTAGTAGTAGTAGTAGTAGTAGTACCGGTCATATACCACATCACACTACAGCCAACAAGTATACAAAAAATATATTTATTCTTTGTAAACAAAAAGTATACAAAACAAAACCCTACAACCTACGATAACCACCATGTCACATATGGTGTTGAAGTGGAGAGAGGGAGAATGGGAGCTTTTGACAAGGGCTTGAATTTGACTGAAAGCTTTAAGCCTTTTATAATAGCTTAAAGTCTTTTATAAGAGCTTAAAGCCTTTTATAAGAGCTTAAAGCCGTTTATAAGAGCTTAAAGCTTTTTATAAGAGCTTAAAGCCTCTATAAAGAACTTAACGCCTTCATGAAGAGATTGAAGCTCTTGAAAATGGCTTCAAGTCCTCTAGAGGGCTGAAAATGCTCAAATAATTCTTGTGAATCCAAGCCTTCAAATAATTCTTTTGAATCCAAATGTAATTGACTTTGTAGTCAATTACATTTAAAAAGGGTGATTTAGTTAAAAGGCTCAATTTGCCATTTTATAAAGTGCTTAAAATAGTTAATTTTAATCTCAACAAGAAATTGAAACCCTCAACAATTAATTTTTAATTAAAATCATGCCCAGCTCTGCCTGCCAGTACAAATGTCAAGATGCTGGATCAAGAAAGTGGCTCCAATAATTAATGTACTCGAAAGAACTTGAGGACCATACCGGCCTGCCGAAAGTATCTGAGAAGGCGAACCTTCTAGATTAGGGCTTAGGGCACATACTTCTGGTAACCCTATGGGTTGCTGTAATTTATTCGCCTGTGCGGATGCAGTCCAGCATTATAAAGACGAAATAATAATAAGTATTAATAATAGTACATATTTTGCTTCTCCATTATAAGCAACGGTAGTTGCAATCAGTAATTCGTAAAGCAGTAAAGTGAGAAAAGCAGCCAGACCTTTGTCTATTAGATGTTCGATAGAGAAGATGTTTGACAACATTTCCAACAACATTTTCAAATTGGGGGTAGCTCGTCTCCTGGTGTCGATGATTGGACCTGGTAGCGGAAATAGGTCGACGTTAAACAAATGAAAAAAAATCAAAGTCAAATGTACATAATATAAGAGCTGAAATATATTTTACACAATATTGACATCATTATGTAAAAATCTCATCTGAACTATAACAATTCTTTGTTAACTAGTAAGATTTTTAGGTTTCTTTTTACAAATATGAATATTGATCGGAGATTTAATTAATTTAGTCGCCTAATGCGTTATGAAATTTTAAACCATTGTAAAAAAAATTTCCAGTTTTATTTAGGATCTAAATAAAATGTTGTAAAAACATTGAACTTTGATAAAAATACGTAATTCGTAAACGTAGGTATCTGTCACCGAAAAATTATAAAATTTTGAAACCTAACTTGAATAGGCAGGCAGACCACTTTGTATTTTATATTAATTCTAATTAGAAATGTGTGTTATTTATTAATAAACAGCTAGTTAGGCATTGTGTTTATTATGCAAATAAATACCTTTAACATTTTTTGAAAACTGACAATAAAATATAAATTACGGGCAAATATCACTAGAGCTTGGTACAAATTTATTTCCTCGGAAAGTAATGAATAAAATTATATAAGTTTAAAGTAAAATATGTTTAAGTTGGAGTGTATGTAAATGTCGTAGCCTGTAAAAGTTCTTCCTCCACCAATAAGTTAAGTTAAATTTCATGCGGTTAGTTCTACAAAATAACCACAAAGGCGCGCTTGAACATTCGAATTGCAAATATAATGGCAAAGTGTTGTCTCACCATGGAAGACGCGGGGAGGTGAACGTAGGGAGCGGGACCGAGAGGAAATGGATAAACTCCGCGGTGAGATAAAGACCGCGGCACAGGGAAATGAAGTGTGTGTTCGCCAACAATAAACTTATCTTTTCTGCGACTGGAGACTTTCATGGCGTAGCAAAATACATCATTTGTATGTGGAGATACCTAACCGCATGAATTCAAATAGCTCACAAATGTGTGTATAGATGACTAGAATCGACAACGGCGTATCTGAGGGTTTATGATGAAAAAAACTACTAAATAAACTCATCAGGATTATAAATAACATTTTATTATAAAGGTGACTAATAGTTTCATTTATTTTAGTTCTAATAAATGATACTGTTAGTTTTTCTATTCTGAACAATTTGTAATGGCTGCCATATTAATAGGGACATTTTATTGTTTAATGTTCGCTGGCCATTAATCAATAAAAAAATCATGTTTGTAAAGATTCAAATTCGTGGTGGATGTGTGTATGTAACCTACTCGACTTACTTGGTTCAGGAATTCAAAAATGAAAAATGAAGACATTTCCCAGTGAATTGCAAAATGACATAAAAAACATCAATCTAATGAAGAAAGGATATGTTATCTTCGAAATAAATAATAATATATATATATATATATATATATATATATATATATATATATATATATATATATATATATATATATATATATATTATATATTTATATATAGTATATATATATATATATATATTTTATTTATTTTTTATATATATTATTTTTATTTCAAGATAACATATCCTTTCTTCATTAGATTGATGTTTTTTATGTCATTTTGCAATTTTTCATTTTTCATTTTTGAATTCCTGAACCAAGTAAGTCGAGTAGGTTACATACACACATCCACCACGAATTTGAATCTTTACAAACATGATTTTTTTATTGATTAATGGCCAGCGAACATTAAACAATAAAATGTCCCTAAAATAATAATATATACAAATAATATATATATATATATATATATATATATATATATATATATATATATATATATATATATATATATATATATATATATATATATATATATATATATATATATATATATATATATATATATATATATATATATATATATATATATATATATATATATATATATATATATATATATATATATATATATATATATATATATACAGAGACGAATTAGACGACTGTCTAAGTTAAGAACAAAAATTATAAATTAACTTCGGGGATGCAGTCAACGGGTTCAAAAAAGAGACTCTTTTTTAAATTCAAGCTTTCGAAACTTTATTGTTTCTTCCTCAGGAATTCTACAAAATTGATATTATAATAATTTATTAAAAATGTTTAAAGTACTTACTAATTTGAGGTTTAAATTTTAAATTGACATATCTTAAGGACTGGAAAAATATTTTCACCACAAAAATAAATCACATTAGTGAACTACATACTACTAGGAAGTTAAAATCAAAAATGCTTGATTAAAAATTTTTGTATCAACCACTACGAAAACTGAACAAATAACAGTCAACTACATTTTTTGTTGGTTAGTGAAAAAAAAATACATATATATAATATATATATATATATATATATATATATATATATATATATATATATATATATATATATATATATATATATATATATATATATATATAGTATATATATATATATATGATAAAACAAAAAAATTTTGATTTTATTAGGTCAATGTTTATCGCAACTAAAATTAAAACAGTCCCTTTTTCAATACCTAAATAAATAAATAGTGACTATACTTTACTGTGTTATTGGAGTTGAACAAATTTGAAATTGACAAAGCGTTCTAGATTAGAGAGATGTGGATTTTTTTTAAATATCAATTACTTAGTTGGAAGGACGGTGTAATGAAAAGCCAATCAACTTTGATTCAGTGTTGTTATTAAGTATGTGTACACTTTTTTCTGGCCGTTTCGGAAGCTGTAAACTGCAAATATTTTTTAATAATATATGTAATTATTATCATATAATGTAGTATATTAAATGTGTTTTACTTTATTGTTGATAATAAATTTTATAATTAACGAAGTAAAATGTGAAAACCGCTGCCAATTATTACTTGGGGATCAGAACTTCCTCACCGTACTAAAACTCGACGTGTGAGTTTATAATAAAAGTAATTTTTGACGCTTCAAAAAAAGTCATATTTTTTTACGTTTCAAAAAAAGTCACATTTTGACGTTTCAAAAAAGTCACATTGGTGGAATGTTACTAATATTTTTTTTAGACATTGGGACCGATTTTCCTCATCAACGAACTCAATCTCTTCCTTGACCTCTAGAATGTGTGTACCATATTTGAAAGCTTTATCTCAAAAACTGTAGCTGCTATCACGAACCACACAGACAGACAATTTTTTCTGTCTGAAATTTTGTGTATCATCATAATTCGTCGAGATTCGTTCAGAAATGCAATAAAAATTTTCGAATTTTTTTTCACGAATACATAACTTCCTCACTTTGAGGGGTGAGGAAGTAAAAGTAAAAAAAAAACAGTACTTTTTCACTCCTCGATATTTAGTATACTGCATTCTTCTCATTATTTCAGAGTAAAATGAAATATGTTCATATACTTTATAAAGATTTTATAAAATATACATTAAGACTCCTAAGTGCGACTCTGTTAGGATAACGAACGTCCGGTCTCTAGCTATTTGTGTCATTTATGTACTGTTATCAATAAGCATTGGCGCACCACAGAAAAGGGGTGCATCCCAGAAGAAGAACAATTTTATGTGATATTTTAACTTAACCGAGTAAAATTCTCCATATTAAAATTGAGACCTATGCGTTATACAAAGTGTTCGCTGTATATGTAAATATTAAATAAACACCACAGAAATTAGACTATATTACAGTAAAATATTAATGAAATAAAAATTAGCAGTTGGCAAATCTGACCTTAACCTCTTCCGTATTTATACATTTATGTCGATGGCTTAAAAAATATTACCATTTATCGGAATGTACAAAGCTGAAAATAGTCTGAATAAAATAAATGCCTAGTTCATATTCAATATGCATGTTTAATTTTATGTTGGCCTAAGATAGCACAACAATTTCCTTAATTTACAATTTTCAAGATTGTGGTTAATTTAATTGGATATTAAAAAAATATAATTTTATAAAATACTATAAACAGGGTGTCCTAGTTTTAAGGGATCAAACTTCACAGTCCTCAAGAAAAAAGGAATTTCGAACAGAAAAGTTCCTATTAATGTACCCTCCATATCTCTCACTTTCGGAGATATAGGACGTTGAAATTTTAACTCTTGTCAAGTTTTCCCCCTTTATCTATCATCTAAATAAACCTGTTTGGTGGTGTAGTTAGCTAGAGCTAGAAATCTTTATATCTGAGTTGTTGGTTCGATTTCCGCCACCGCATTGACACTGTCAGTGTGAATGTTCCCGTATAACTTCCCTTCTAGATAACTTTGGCTCTGGATATAGGGTTTGTCTAATTTCTGTGGTGTTTATTAAATAAACGAAATATCATCTTGAAACTTGGTATTCCATGAACAAATGAAAATATGTCTCTCAATCCAGAATTTAGAAAATTTAAAGAAAATGTAATGCAAGATTAGCATTTAGACTATAAGAACCAAAAACCTCTTGGAACTTATTCATCTGAATTGAACAATATTTTAACAGGAAACGTTATTCGAAATTGACATATTTCAAAGATATGGAAATATATAAAAATGTTTACTGATACAAAAGAGAAATCACATCGCTATCTGATTTTAGCTACATTATTTTGCTAGCAAATTTTAGTAAAATAATAAAATAGATACTTGACTTTTAAGAAATCGATCATACTGCATTGATTAAATTCTATACTTAGAACTTTTTGTAAATGCTTATTACAAATTACAATTTTATAAACTTTTACTAAAACCCTTCGAAATAATTTTTAGGGACGGCGCTGTCACAAAAACAGGAATGCTCGCGTACAGGTAGATGCCATAATAAACATAGCAGTATGATTAATGGATTGCATTTATATATCAAAATATTTTACCATCTGGAAAGTTAAGATAAAAAGCATTTCGACATCAACAAACAACATTACTGTCGATTGTATTCACTACCTATTCTTTGTACTTATGTATGTGACATTATTATTTTCAATTTAACTAGTAGACGAACAAGTACTGTAATAATAATGTTTTGCAATTTTATGAGAGCCGAAGAGTTTTTCATTTTTAATTAAAAAGTAAGCATTATTTTATTTATTTTTTTTAGATTACGAACATATTATTAAAGAAATTTAATATCTATTGATGGTATAAGAAATCTTAATTTATTAAAGCTGATAACAAGTAGTAATACAAATTAAAATTCTTTATTATCCTTTTTATTAAAAAAATATAGACCTAAATATTTTACAATTAAATAAATAAATTTTTGTTTCGTTACATATTTAATTATTTCAGTTTTAAAACAATTTCATTTTTGTAACCAAACAATTTTATTCTCCATTTTTCCTTTTCCTTGGTGAGGTTTTTACCACGCGAACATGTTTTTTAAATTTAAAAGAAATTTAAATAAATAATATTCTCATATCTTTGTCCGTGACATTATGTCAAAGAAGCAGTCAAAATATTTTCTGACAAAAAATGAAATATTATCTCCAATATTTAGAAAATGAAACCTAGTTCCATTCTTATATGTGCAGTTTAACTATGACTGTTGTACTAGGTTAATGCTAACTACAGGGTTAATAAATGTAGCGGTAATTCACAAGTTCTGATGCAGGATGATGATTTATATTTAAGGACATTTTTTTTTCACTATGCAATACATGTATTATAAAAAAATAAAGTACTGCAAGTATTATACCTATTTATAAAAGCCTTTTAGGCTATAATAGTACAGGAATATCAAAAATGGTTGAGGGTGACGTAAGCACTTCTCTCTCCTTTTATTATCAAAACTTTTATTCAGCGGCTTTCGATTTCTAACTATTGTTTTTATTCTTATTTTGATCATCACTGACCTACTGTTGCAAATAGTAATTACCGAATAATAAAATTTGTAGTGGCGTGAACTTAGTTTTGATATTCACAATCTTTTTTGATATTCCGGTAGATAGATTTAATTTTAAAGAAATTTTAAGCCTATATGCTGGACCGTACCTACGTTATTATATGGAATTATAGATTTGGGAGCAAGTTTTAATAAGTGTTTCTGACGAAGAATATGATGTAATCATCTTTAAATTCATTACGGATATTTTTACTGATAATTTCATGATTTTAAAAGAACGTGTCAATTTGGAGGTCAACCGTCACCGTAAAATAGCAATTTTTGAAGAAATTTCATTTCCTAATGTTGCCAAAGTGTGTACAATTGCAATTTACAGCTTTATTTAAATATTTGGACAACACATTTTATTGGTTTTATATAAAAAATATGATTTTAAAATTGCTCATGAAGGATGATTTTTCTTGCAGTTAAAAATAAAAAAGTAGGTCCTGCAGACCTATTTCCAGCAGGCCTATTTTGCTTATCATCGAACTCGTCCATTTTCTTGGCTTCTAAAATGTTGAAATTTTGAAAGATCTATCTCAAAAACTACAGCTGCTATCACGATACATACACAGAGACAAAATTTTCTACGCTGAGAACATATTGTTTTGTCATAATTGGTAGATATTTGTGTAAAACACACAATGAAACATTTTCCTATTTTTTCGCGAACGCATAACTTCCTCACTTGAGAAGTAAGAAATCGGTAATATTGAATTGATGAAATGACATATAAAAATTTTAAATGTTAATTTTCAGAATTTAAGCAAATTTAAGACGTAAAACGCAGTGTTTCTAAAAATAGCCTTAAAATAGCAATTTATCCGAACTGATGCAGTAAAGAAAAAGGAATCAATAAAAATCGAGAGACAGTGACCGTGTTTCATAATGCTGTTGCCAGTCACAATATTTATCCAAGGGATACAGTCTCCACTCAAACTTCTGCCAACTACTTAAAACTCTTTCGTCTTTCCATTTTCTGTGACAGGCTGTCGCTCAAATCGGTTTCAAAGGTGCCACTTCTATACTTTATGGAAGCATTTACTAAATTGGTTTTGTGTTTTAACTTTAACTACATTACCGACTCCGTAATTAAAATGTAAATGAATTAAATGATCAAAGAAAATATAACATAAGCTATAATGGCCTCACTTTATTTAAAGGATATTATTAAATATGTATTTAAAAACGTCTCAAATAAATATTTTTTCAGATTAGAAATAAGTTCTTTGCTAATTTTAGCATCTGGTGGGAGACATAAATTAAAAATATTAGTTTAATTGCTCAATTTAGTAAATCTTGAACACAGCTCGTGTAATGTAATCATTGAATTATGTAAGTAAAACTTCATTGGGCTACGTGTTGTGTAAGGTAGATATATTATACATTAAAAGCATGAGAAATCATTATCTATCCATTTGGACCATTTTACTCTTTATAAATATTAACAAAACAACTTATTTTAAGATAGTGGGGGGAGGGTCAATCAAAATGAAAACTTTTATTTCGTTCTTTCGACATTTTGAATATACATGTTTGTCCTGAGGATGATCTTTTATATGATTGAAACGCCAATAAAGTTAAATATAGTTTTTCATCTTGATTGATCCTCCTCTCACCAACTTAAGAGAAATTCAAATTGAATCAGTGTCACTAACTTATTCAATAAACTAATAAAAATATGGTATATGTGATTTTTGAATCAACAGTGGGTGCTGCTTTGCCGAATCAACCAGTACATACAATAAGATATGCCACATTTAAAAATAGGTACATATGGAGATAACTGTTAAAATACTCATCTGTAATAATAACAAACACCACAGAAATTAGACAACCCCAATTCAAAACCGAATATGTCTAGAAAGGGGTTACACATACAGCCATCGCCACCAACACTGTCAGTGCCGGTAGCAGGATTTGAACCCGTAACTACGATCGAAAGATTTCTAGTCACACTTGTCATAAAATCAAATCAAATAAAATCAAACAAGATTTATTAATAGTAAATCATACATAATGTCTTGCGAACACTCGTGACTGGAGCCATTCCAGCATCCACGTCTACAGGACAACATGGCAATTGTTGGATTGGACGGGGAAAGGCTGCTCGGAATTTGAGAAGTAAATAAAAAGAGGAACCCACCTATATCACTCTTAGAGATTTATTGGGCTATTTAACGATATATATTTTGAAGGAACTTAAAATATCTGTAAAACTAAGAACTTAATATATCAGGATAAAACACAATAACTTTTTTATACATAAGGTGGGAATATGCTCACAATACTTAGAGTTTGGGCGTCGAATTTTTGTTTTTCTTATAAAAGTTAGTGATTTTTTTTAAATTTTTTGTTTTGTTGAGATAATTTGGAAAGAACATTTGGAATAAACAAAAATATACAAACAAACACGAAGAACAGAGGGTAGAGAGGGTAGACAAATCTGAGGTTTATGTAATTGGATCCATTATTTTGATTAAAGTACGGGAAAGGATTTTGGCTACAGTTTGCCGCCGCTGAAAAATAGGCAAGGCCTGATATAGCCTAGGAAGTTTAGTCAAAAATCAAACTTGACCCACAGAGAAATATGGTAAGGATAAAAATGTGCACATTAGTTCTGCTTGATATTCCGAACGACATATCAAATTCCCCCAATTCTTCCTCGTTCGCGTCTCAGTTTTCTTTGCGTAAAAAGTCTGAAGTCGTGAATACGTACAAATGTACCCTAAAGGGCGTACATCGATTGAACTAATGCAACGATTTGCATCCGTCTGGTCTTAAATTAATCAGGAAGGTGCAGGGAGTAACGTGGATGCATAAGACCAAGTAGTTGTTTTTGTTTTGGCGGTACTTATGGCGCGCACTGTTCACTAAATTTGTAATAAAGGTACTACGGCTAGAAAAAAAATGAAGGATAGTCGAAAACTATGACAGATAGGAAAAAAATATGTTTCTGTAAACATTGTTGGCCTCTCGGTCTGCTTTCTATTAATACCTAGTTCATCTCTGTTGAAGATGTGTCAATGTGTTGATTGAAATTTGAATTAACGGTCAGAGTGAACGTGCGTGCATTCTTTGTTTTGTACTGTGTACTTGTATTTGGGTTATGATGTTTATTAGGGGACTATCATCAAGATACAACTGATGTAATCTTTGTGATATGTGCTGGACGTAGTCCACTAGTGGTGGTACCTACGTCCGGACACATTGCGTAAAAAACTCACCCGCTTTAGCCAACTACGCCATAGAGCCGATCCTTGAAAAGGTTTCTACAAAAAATGAGTGAATAATTCCTTCTAATTATCCTTTTCTGTATTTTAAGAACATCGGTTATTCTAAGGGGTATGGTAGCCGAGTGGGTAAAGCGCTTATAGCTATTTACTCGGCACCGAATATCGATGGTTCGAATCCATCCCAGAGCAAGTTAGGAATTTGTAATTTGTTCCGGATTAAGATGGGAGAGAACTGTCGATGCCTTAGATGTGGTTCGGACTCCACAATAAACTGTGAGGACTTGTCTCTCTACTCTACTAAACATAAAATCCTAGGACTTGAGAGGCGGTTAAGAAAACATGTAAATTAGCACAGTATAATGAATAACTGAATTCACATTGGCAAAATACTGTGCTACATAAGTGTTTGTTATTAACAAATTTTCTCATTTGCCACATTGAAAAGCAGCTGCTTGACAGTTTTTTTTTAATATGGTCTCTATTTGAGAATGCCAAGATAAATTGTAGTCAATTTGTAGACTGAGAAATTTAATAGTCGGACATTGAATTATTGATTTGTCAGATGTTTTGACTAATATGCTACAATTACTTTCCCTTGTCAAATATGAAACTAATTATGTTTTAGTTAAGTTTAGCAGCAAACCATTGTTATTGCAGTAATATCCCATATTTTACGTTTCGTAGGAAACAAATTTGCCGAGACATTTTGAAGTAGCTTGTTGATGCAACCGATGCTATATTGTCATCAATAAGCCTGGCCAAGGTCATTAATCCTACAGAGACGTACTGGGTATGCATCATATCATAATACTTGAATAAGTACAATAATAAAAACAAAAATATTTTATATATTGTGATGTATGTTTTTGTACTGTTTCGTTCGCTTTAAATTCTTTTTTATGTATTTCCTTATATTTTGTAAGCTTAGTGCTGCACATTATTATTAAACTGTTAAATGACGTTCACACATGTACATTGTATATCTAAATGATAACTAATAATAAATAAATAAATAAATAAAATAAATGGAAATAAATGTTATTAATACTGGTACACTTTATAAAAATATGTACAAAACGCACCTTCTTAAGCAGATTTATGAAGTAGCTTGGTTGTCGTTATCACAAACTGGAGCACTTTCGCTGTGGTGAAAAAAATATGTTTGTATTTTGAAAAAGACCGTTCGACATCTACGGAAGTAATACAGGCATAAGTAAAACACTCTGTGAACTCACTTAACGCAGCTGTAGGTGCACCATCACGAATTTGCCTTAATTTGGTAAAGTCAGGATCTTTCCGTAATACACTCTCGAGTTTTTCAGTAACGGCCTTATTTTTTGCGTCATTTATAGTCTGTAGCTGTGTATTTACGTCGTCCACTATTTGCAGCGATTACACTAACGACAACGAATTATTTTGCAATTTTTCTATTGCATCGTGTAGTCCGCTATAATTGTTATAAATAATTTTTAAATTTGTTTCACAGGAAACATCTTGAAAGCTTGTCTGGCTTTCTTTAATAGCTGCAGCCTCGTTAGGGTTGAACTGTAGTATTACAACTTTTATTTGTTGAAAATATTCAGCATAATAAAAAGCTGCCTTCAACCACGTTCCCCAACGTGTAAGAATCGACTCTGGTGGTTCCGGAATACCAGGACACAGTGTGTGAAATGCTCGAAGCCGTTTAGGAGATTTGAGAAATACTTTTTTGTTTTTGCTATTAATGCATCTACCTCTGGAAAACATTTTCGAATCGTTTCTGCTACAAGATGGAACGCATGTACTTTACACGTAACATGTAAAAACCTACAATCGTCTCTTTGAAGAAAAGGGCCACCAAACGCATTATCGCAGCACCATCCGTCACAAACATCAACCCTTGACTTGTTGACAGTTAAAAATTTTCGAAAGTCTCCAACACCACCCGCGTAATTGTTTCGCCAGTACACGCAGTTAGTCTTTTGCTAGCTAGTAGAAGTGGAAATGTTGGTTTAACAGGGTCGAGTACACGTACTATAACATTTAAAATAGAATTTTTTTAAAAATCTGTCGTCTCGTCAACACATAACCACAGCCGTGTATTTTTTAATGCACATTTAATCCTATTTACAATGTCTTCACGAACACTTGGTATATATCTACGTAACGATGAACGACTTGATAAATTCACTTGGGGATTGTATTTATTCCAGAACTCCCGAAATTCTGGTTTATCCAATATGCGCAGGGGAACATCACAGGTAATCAGTATTAACAGTAAATCAAACATAAACTGAGGCTCCAAAGAAGACACGCCATTTTTTTATTTTTATGCCGGTTACTACTGACATGAATTTTGCAGCCGTATTTATTCCAGCACATTAAGTCTTGATCACAAACTTTACAAATTATTTTACATTCATCATAGAATAAATCCAGAAATTCACCGATAAATTTATTCACTTTATCAGTGTACGGTCGTTTTCTACTCTTTACGCTCAACATTATTTATTATTTATTAGTACTCTATGCATCGACCGACAGATAACAACTAAAGTCTGTCGTGTCATCGACATCGTAAACAAGCGCGCGATGGCATTGGTATTGCGCCCGACCCTGAATCTACTATCGCTTAGCCAGGCTTAGTCATCAAACAGTAATACATGTACAAAGTTCAAGGTTTTATTAATATTATTCATAACTAATATGAATAGTAGGAGCTCTAATGTGTGCCTTGGGGTACCCTAACATCTAACTGCCACAGGTCAGAATAGTGCCACTCTATCTCACATTTCAATATGAGATAGAGCTATAGGAGCTCGAACGTAAAACAAAGAAGGTTTAGTGTCATATTCCTAAAAAAAAAACAGATTATGCAGATACGGATACGTGTTTCGGAATTATTGTTCCTCGTCGGAATTGCGTAGCTAAGGAATTGGATCTAGGATGGGATAGATTAGAAATAAAAACTAACATAAGGCTGGGAAATATAGTACACAGTATTCAATTAGTGCTTTCATTTTCTTTTGTGCACATTTGGGGCCTCAGTCGACACATAGAATTATATGTACACTGCCCGATTCCACCTGGCATATACAAACAAAAAACCGAGGAGTAGTAACTCTGAAGCACGTGTCCATAGCTGCATAGTTGTTTTTTTTTTTTGGGAATATGGTCCTAAACCTTCTGTGTTTTGTTAAAGAAAGTGCCTACAAATTTTTGACAGACCTGTATAAAAATCAAATTATTATTTATTAAATAAACATTATTATTTATGCACTTAATAATAGATTCTGTTGTAAGAAGCATTTTCATATACCTTAGAAAATACAGACACTAGGCATATTGTTCTGTAGTTAGCTGTACAATTTGAAAATTAGTAGAAATCAAGCCGCTAGAAACAGCGGTTATTGTAAAATCTCTGTAACAACATATGTATATATATATAATGTACATATATTAGCCAGTCCTGCATAAAAATTGGCAACGCTTAAATTGCCTTCAACCACCTGGTGGCGATACTGAATTTTCTTCAACCACTAAGTGGCCAACACGAACATTATTAAAATTTATAGAAAATATACACGTTCAACGAGACTTTTCCATCAATCGAGTAAGAGGCCACTTAGGGGCTGAAAATCCTAATCCAACCTTAATTTATTATTATATATTTTTCAAGTTACTCCTAATAACGATATCTGTGCCACAAGTTCCATAAGAGTGGCCAATATGTATATTATAAAATAAATTGTATCAACTTATAGGCCACCTGGGGGTCGCGGATTATAATAAAAGGATCTTCAAAGTATTATAGTTTTCAACAGATGTCGCTAGAAACATCGATTATTGTAAAATATAACAGCATACAGATTACCTGAGGTTTCCAGATCATTGAAAAGGGGGGTCGCCAAAATTCGTTGCCGACAATTAATTTATTGCCTATTTCTTATATCTTAAGTTGGACTATACAGAGAGTTTCAAAAAACGTACTAACATTTCTAGGGTAAATAGTACATAAAAAAAACAAGCGGAGTTTACTTCATAAACAGATTATATTCTCATATCAGTTTTCCACGTACTGGATGTTAAAATTTCCATAATACTAATATACTTTGACAGTAATATCGTATACATATAGCTGCTGATATGGAGGATGCGAAATTGGAAGGATAAAAAATAGTGACTCCCTAAGAATAGAATTTTAAAAATAGTAGGTAATTCATGTTATGTAATTCACACAAGTGTTTCCACATAACATCTCAATTCTTTACATAGGTGTAAACAATGTCAATAATGTAAAAATCAGAAAATGAAATTTTTATTGTAAAATTACTTTGTAAACAATTTGAATTATATACATTTTTATTACTACTTATTAAAAAAAACCTGCAAATTTCGATATCAAAGGTTTCTCAAAATTTCTGACTATTATCTAGATATCAACATAGAGTTTCCTTTTATGCTGAAATCATGTTTTGTCATCATAATTCGTTGATATTTGGTTGGAAATGTATTTTTCTCACGTGAGAGGTGAGGGAAAAATATAAGCAATATAGGCCTCTTAATCTTTTTACGCCTATTTAAAATTATTTAGTAGTTAGTAAAAACAATTCTAGAGAAGTCGCAAGTAGTACCAAGTAATAGTACTTACAATATAACCAATAGTAGTACAATCTTTATTATACAGAGTATGTTGAGTATGATATTAAATCATTAGCTAACTATACATATAAAATTAAAAAGTAGTAGCAATAATTCATAACTTATAAATTAATATTTTAAAATTAATTAAAGAGTTGGCTTTGTTGTTTATTTTCCTTGGGCACTAACCTTTTTGAAAAGAAAAAGAGATTTAACGTAATAAAAGACACCTCAAAATTTTACATTAAAATTTACTTAATTTTTCGACTTCTAATCGTAAAAACACTTAAAACTACAGCAGAAAAAATTATGTTTCCCTCTTATAGAAAAAAAAAAAGAAAAACTAATTGATTCATTTTTCATGATTCATTTATTATTAATGTATTTTTATCTATAAAATTACAACAAATATTTGACAAATTGTGTTTAGAAAGTAGCATAGACCCATAACTTCAGCTATATGACACTGAATCACTTTATGCACATAAATTAAAGTAGAATAAAATCAGAATACATAACTGAAAATAATGTTCCTAATATCAAACTTAAAATTCTTATGAACTCATTGAGATGATTACTGTCAAGAGAAAAAAATGCATAAATCGTTGTTGCCAAAATAAACAAAGCAAAAAGTCTGATCACTGACATAATTCGAATTATTTTCAGCATTTCATCCTTAAAAAAGTTTACCTTACTGCAGAAAGATAATTACCGCTCTCACCACCAGTTACGGGCTGATTTTAAATATTAAAGATCAGAAAGAATCATCACTTTCATAAATTTCCCTAAAAATATGTAGGGTTCTACCTATACCATATACAGGGGGTTCTAAAAGTAAACGGTTATACGACAACTACGGATAGGCAATTCTAATTTGAGCAAAAAAATTTCTAAGGAATTAGTGTCTGAAAATGTTTCCTAAGGGCGCTATAGCCCTTTGAAGATGGCTTCCTAAAACAGGTCCTTATTTTGTGTCTCCGTAAACACTGAAACATTTAACTTTTTTACATAAAAAAATATGTACATATTTTCAACAATACACGTTTTGTTTATTTACAACTGCCATAGTTACTACCGTAACTCTAGTAATATAAATTGATTATCCAAATACTAAAATTTATATTTGATAATAGATGGTACGTCAATATGCACTTCATTTATGGTTTTTGCAACGGTAAATCGAGACATGCAGTAGCTGAATATTGGTGCCGCTATCCAAACAGAATAAATAATTCCTCATCGTACTGTTTTTGAGAGAGTCGTTGGAAAATATAAATTTCAGCAAGATAAATACTACCGGAATACCTAATGCAAATGTTAAAGATGAAGACGAGGTAATTGTTGAGGCTGAAAATAATCTTCTGGTTTGCTAATTTCGCGTTATACCGGAATTCTTAAAAGTCTGGTATGGCGCATATTAAATCAATAATTGCTCCATAACTGTCAACGAGTGCAAGACTTACAAGAGAGAAGAGTTTTGCGCTACGTATTACGTTTGGCAATTGAATTTTAAGAAATCGGAGCATACTAAATAATATTCTTTAAACTGACAAAGGCCAATTTACTAACAACGGGAATAATAACTTCCTTAATATGCATTTTTGAGCGATGAAAACCCCAACATAGTTTGAAGACACGATTTTCAACACAGATCCGCTGTAAATTTATGGGCCGATATAATTAATAAACAATTATTAATTAAACCCTAATACGTTTTATTCGATAATGTAATTGCTATTTAGATTTTCTACAGAATCATTTGAACGATTTACTTGACGATGTTGTAGAAAATGTTCGACAAAATATGATATTTCAAATGGATGGAGCACTTGCTCACTTTGGAAGAAACGTTCGCAACTGGCTCAACAAGAACTACCAATGACGATGGATTAGGTCACTGGATTTATCACGTTTAGATTCTTATCTCTGGGACTACATGAAGCAACTGATATACCATAACGAAATTAATACGCGGGATGAACTGATTTAACTAATTAATAAGACAAAATCTGCAAGAATTAAACGATATTAGTTCATTACACAAGTTTTTCTCATAACTATTTCTTGTCTATGGTTGACGTTTAAAAATGGCTTCTGGAATTGAATTTCCTATCCGTGGTTACCGTATGGCCGTTTATTTTGGAACACCCCTGTATAAAAAATTGAGATGCGGAAGCTTAAAATGGCTAGATAAGACATGTGTATATGCAGTTCATTAAATAATAGACACAATCGAAATTCGAATTATTATAAAAAAACTCTGAAATATGAAGATGTATATAGATCATCCGTTTCTCATATGTTTTTTTAAGTATTGTTAATTTAGTAACTGAAAAAAACTGCAAACTTTGCAATACAAAATACGTTTACTTAAATTGTTGATAACTGTGACCTAGAAAAATATATACCTGAGTGTCTCAGTTTTAAACCGACAAACTATAACCGTTCATAGAAAATATGATTTTGAGAAAAAAAGTTCCTATGAACCTATGCCTGCAAAAGCTATATAACCGAGTTACAGGGTGTTAAAGTTTAATTTTTTTTTAAATTTTTCCCATTATATCTTAGAGGGAATGGTTACTATCGACCTCCACTTTTGTACTGTTTATAACGGTATCAGACCCAATAAAAATACTGAATAAAATCTTAAATCTATTCACCAGCGGCGTAAGAGGGGTAAACGGAGACTCCTTTTTAATTGTAACATCGACGCCAATGCATTTTCGTTAAATTTTCCAATATATTTCAGTTCCCTATTCAATTTTCCATAAAAACAGACTTTTGTAAAAACTTCGTAAGTCTGATTTTGAGCAAAAAATTCATTATTATTTGGATGCATCCAAAAGCTATCGAAGGAAACTTCTGATAAACAAAATGTTTTATTCGAAAGAGCTATCAAACAACAAAATTTAAGTGTTTCATTTTTTTTTATCATCTCTCACCAAGTTAATGGCAACTACTTAATTAAAACATTAGTCAGTGGTGATCGTCATTGACTATGCTATAAAATCTTATTTTATACCAGAAATTTATGTAGTTATTTTCTGCTAATTAATTAAAAAACAAGAGTAATTTGCAAAAAATTTTGAATTATGTTGTAAAAAGTATTTTCAAGTATATTTTCTCAGCCAAGTCTCCATCAGTGAAATAACTATGTAAGTAAGTACTAAATACAAACAAGACTGCTTTTGAAAATAGGCGTCTATGCACGGTATTTTTGTTTGTCATTTATTTAACTTACGAAGAGTGTGAACTCTTTCAAGTTGCACTTAATAAAATAAATTCGTGGTGTACACAACAATTTACCACTAAATGCTTCTAAATGTAATGTTATGTCATTTACAAGAAAATAAAATCCTGTTGATTTTGATTATAAATTGGACGGTACATCACTTAATAGGCCTGATTATATAAAAGATCTTGGAGTAACTTTTGATCCTAAACTAACATTCTTAAAAAAATATTGAAGTTACCACTTCATCTGCAATTAAATGTTTAGGTTTTATCATTAAAAACTCGAAAGGGTTTTCTAATATGTTTACACTTCGATTGTTATATACATCCTTCGTTAGATCGAAATTAGAATATGCATCGATAGTCTGGAACCCAATCTACGTTACACATGTAGCGACGCTTGAAAAAAATACAAAGACGATTTATGAAATCTGCAGTACATACATATATTAGATGGTATATATCCGCTAAGAGGGTTTTCTCATAATTTGTTGTTAACACGGTTTGACATCATAGAATTGTTAAAACGGAGATCTGTACATCTGATTATATTTTTTTTATATAAAACTGTTAATAATATTTTTGACTGTCCAGATATTCTAAGTCATATCAATATACGGGTGCCCAGGATTTCAGCGCGGCACAACAATGTTTTTAATCTTCCTACAGCTACAACCAATATTCTCAAAGCATCTCCTCTTTATCAAATGATCTCTAATTATTGCGCCGTGGAGGATAGGGTTGATATATTCTTTTGTACTATCAGACAGCTATAAATTGTTTACAGCTAGTCATTTACTATTATAATAATTTGTGTGTATAATATGTGTTTATATATGTATGTATGTGTGTATGTAGGTGTATATGTGTGTGTATGTATGTATGTATGTATGTATGTATGTATGTATGTATATATGTATGTATGTATGTATGTATGTATGTATGTATGTATGTATGTATGTATGTATGTATGTATGTATGTATGTATGTGCGTATATATGTGTGTATATGGGTGTATGTGTATATGTATGTGCATGTGTATGTATATGTGTGCATACATATTTGTATAAGCGTATGTGCTTATTTTTAGTGTTATCTTTTTTGTTTATACCATTTTTATTACCATCTTTCTTTTTTTTTGTATTGCTATTTTTATTATTACCATTTTTCTTTTTACTGTTACCGTTAATTCAAATTATCCCCGTATCCTGTAATTGGGCTTTTGCCTGTTGGATATGTATTAAATAAATAAATAAATAAATAAATATATGTCATAGTTTAGATAAACGTCATTATAATTATTGTTGTGTAATAGAGTAACCACAAGTTTGAGTAATTTGTAAAATGCCTTACAAATATTCTAACGAGGAGTATGCCGACATACATTTCATTTACGAGTTATTCAATGGCAATTCAAGAGCTGCTGTAAGAGAATATGGGAGACGGTTTCCTAATAGGCGACAACCTGAGTACAGTGTGTTTCCCAGAGTTCATCTGACGATGAACTCTGGCAGCATGGTTTAGGTAAAATTGGAGATGTAGTAAAAATATTCAACGTGACAGGCGAATTCTAAATAGGTTTCAAGAAGAACCTAGTATAAGCGTGCGGAGTGCTTGTCAGCAATTGAACATTCCGAGAACAACCATATGGAATACCTTATGTCGAAAAAATTTACATGCCTACCATTTGCAGCCAGTCCAATCCCTGCATCCTGGTGATTCCGAACGACGTATAAGATTTTGCAAATGGTTCTTTGAAAAAATGGAGGAAATTCCAGATTGCGCAAACACGATTTTGTGAACGGATGAATCCTACTTCACGAAGAGAAGGATAGTAAATTTCCACAATCTTCATATTTGGGCCAACGAAAATTCCCACCTCACTCGACCCACAAAATTCCAAGAAGAATTTAGTGTCAATGTCTGGATTGGTGTAGTTGACAGTGTTGTCTTTGTACCACACAAAAAACAAAATTGTTATTTCCAATTATATGGCTGCCCATCCCATTATTTTAGATGTGTAAGAACTTGACTTAACATACATTATCCTGACAAGTGGATCATCCGAGGCGGTTATGTGGCATGGCCACCTCGCTCACCTGACATTACTCCTATGGATTTTTGTGTTTGGGGACATATAAAAGTACAAGTTTATTCTACTTCAGTTAATACCAGAGAGGAAATGATAGAAGCGAATTCAAAATGTAGCCCAGACTATCACGCCAATGTAATTGACTAACGTCAGGAGAACGTTAATTAAGAGATGTCAATTATGCCTCGATCAAAATGGTTCGCATTTCGAACAATTTGTCTAGTTTTTTTTTAATTCATAAGCTGTTTATTTTATTAATGTTACTGTTTTCTTTCAATAGGTACTGTATTAAAATAGTGTTTCCTTCTAATTAATATAATTAATTATTAACTATTGTGAAAATTTCTGGCATAAAGAAAATAATAATGATAATAAACGTCTTTATTTATGATCAAAGTTTAGTATAAAAAATACTATTCTTACACAATCCAAATAAGATTTTATAGCATTAGTCAATGACGAACACCACTGACTAATGTTTTAATTAAGTAGTGGCCATTAACTTGGTGAAAGATGATAAAAAAATAAAACACTTAAACTTTGTTGTTTGATAGCTTTTTCGAATAAAACATTTTGTTTATCGGAAGTTTCTTTCGGTAGCTTGTGGATGCATCCAAATAATAATGAATTTTTTGCTCAAAATCAAACAAACAAACAAACTTACGAAGTTTTTACAAGAGTCCTTTTTTTATGTAAAATTGAACAGGAAACTGAAATATATTGGAAAATTTAACGAAAATGCACTGGCATCGATGTTCTAATTAAAAAGCATTCTCCGTTTAACCTTCTGTACGCCGCTGGTGAATAGATTTATGATTTTATTCATTATTTTTATTGGACCAGATAACACAAAATTGAAAGTCGACAGTAATCATTCCCTCCAAGATATAATATGAAAACCTTAGAAAAAATTAAACTTTAACACCCTGTAACTCGTTTATAAAGCGTTTGTGGGCACTAGTTCCATAGGACCTTTTTTTTGTCAAAATAATACTTTCTATCAACGATTACAGTTTGTGGGTTTAAAACTGGGACACCCTGTATAAGCCGTAGTACCAAAAATCTGTTATAAAATATGTCCCTCGTTTTTATTCCTGCAGCTTATATCTTTTCAAAGTATTTTAATTCAAACTGCACCGAGGGTGGCCTGGTTTTAAGAAGAAAATATGGATTGTCTTAATCCTTACAATCTAAGTTCTTAAGATATCGGTAAGGAGGGAGCGAACAAAGCCCATCGGAGTAAGAAAAGAGAGGAATTGATTTTGCATAATGTCTTCAGGTGGAGGTTTTATTGTGTTCCATATATCTCGTGAAAGAGAAGAACCGAGCCATATCTCCGCGGAATAGCCTGCAAACAAACCAGCTGTCATTGTGCGGGCTGTCTTGGGGCCCTCTAACGCGTCTTTAATGTGGAAATACTGATAGGTTATAACGGCAGTGCCCCACACACCACTGCTGGAATTCTAGAACTCGAACATATTCCAAATGTTCCCATTAGGATTTTCACATATATCTTGATTTTAAATATGTATTAATACTTTTTAAGTGCTATTCTCTTATATTGCAGTGTTTATAATTTAAATCTGTTAAACTATTTCATGTATATAATTTTCATGTTAACCATGTAGTTGTTAATATTGGCATTCCCCACATTTTTCTTATTTTGTTACACAATAGTTATTTGAAAATCTAGGCTCACTATATATTTTTTCGATAATAAATAAAATATATTCAGTCAACCAAGTATTAAGAAATATCTAATGTGGCCAGCACATAACTTTCTTATACCAGTACATCTCATCATCTAAAAAAAGTCATTGTTTAATACTTCACATACCTCAATTAAATTTTAAAAGCGTACCTTGAAATGGATCATTGAAATTTTTAAATAATTAACTATCAGCGTCCTTTGATACTGTCAATAATAATTCGTGTCATACATTTTAATAATTTCTTCTTATTGACATTAACATTTTAGTAACCAAATTCGACGTTTCAAATGTCAAACTGCCAAATTTATTCTATTTATGAGTCAAATGTATACAAAATTTCAGTATACATCAGCTTTATTTAAGTACCTAATATATTTTTTTTGGCTTAATATAGAAGACATGATAATCTTTAATCAAGAATATATTTTTTTTAGTCAAATACAAAAAAAGTTTAGGTTCCGTGGACGTCCTTTCTGCTGGCCAATTTTGCTCATCACCGAAGTTATTATTGTCCTTGG
This sequence comes from Rhamnusium bicolor, assembly GCA_029963845.1. Classification (NCBI taxonomy): domain Eukaryota; kingdom Metazoa; phylum Arthropoda; class Insecta; order Coleoptera; family Cerambycidae; genus Rhamnusium; species Rhamnusium bicolor. The sequence continues at coordinate 371,282 of JANEYF010001031.1, forward strand.
CCATTAGAACATGTGTACTAAATTTGAAAACTATATCTCAAAAACTGTGACTGCTATCACGATACTACAGACTGCAGACAGATTTTTCCATAAAGTTTTATTTTTTCAATATAATTCGTCAAGATTCGTCCAGAAATGCGATAAATTTTTTTTCCCGAAATTGTACCTTTTTTGTTCTTTCATTCACTGTGTCTCTTCGTGGTACAACATTCACCAAATTTAATGTGAAACCTAGAATGTTGCTGAAATTGCCAAATTTTGGAAGTCTCCCATTAGTATTTTTTGAGTTATCTTGGTGCCACACACGCATGCGCACGCGCGCGCCTACGCACGCCCGCAAGCCCGCCCGCTCGTGCACGCGCACACGCGCACGAGCACACACGCGCACGAGCACACACGCGCACGAGCACACACGCACACATGCACACATGCACACACCACACACACACACGCACACACACACACTTACCAGAGGCCGCAAGTGTTTTCCATTTTTAGAGCCGGTACTTATAAAACAAATATAAATACACCACATAAAAATTCATGTGGTGTGTTTATTTATACACCTGTATTACATGCAACTAGTACAACCTTATCAAGCAAGAAAAGTGCAGGAATCTGTGCAGGAATAAGGGATTCTACCATGTACAATTATATGGAGCTTGGTAGTTCCGGTGCTGTCCTCTCTCCAGTTTCATCATGTTTGAAACTTGAAATCATGCAGTTGCGTGCTTGGTTTGGTGTCGCATAAAACGTTCCTAATAATGGTGCCATTACTACCGTGTGCATAAACTTAAAAAAATTATTGAAAACTACGATGAATTTACAACAGATACGTATTTCATCCACCCCGTGATTGTGAAAGACATTTAAATTCGTCTATCCGTCGAAAGAATATTGCCAATACAGTTACAAAACATGATTTTTTTTATGATTTGTGTCATTTTTTGTGCATCTTGTCTGTCTTGAAACGTAGTCGACAGTGTAGAATTTCTTTGTAAAATGTGACTCTTCATAGTAAAATGGAGTATCGACCTACTTGTTTACGAATAAAGCCACTTCTAGAAATCGCCACAAGTCAGCTGACTGAAAACGTTTATTTTTTTAGTTTCTACTTAAGACATAAGAAAGCTGCAGTATTATTCAAATATCTATGGTATTACTGCGGCTTCTGACTTGTGGCGCAGTTTTTGGAAACGGCTTTATTCGTAAACAAATGCCGGTCGGTACTTCGTGTTACTGTGGATAGTTACAAATGCGTACCAGATTTTATTTGATAGCCATACTTTGCATAAAACATATCTAACCAGTGCGTATAAAATTATTTTAGCGGATATTCTAGAGGACGTATGAAATAAAATTTTGTGGATGACAGTGGATGAAACAACTGACTTTCGATGTAATAGGATTTTTATTGTTATACTAAAATTTTGAGTTTTCAAATGGCTTTATCTCTGACAGCAAAAGTCGGGCTATAAACAATGAACTAACGTTTTACACAGGAACGTGGAATACAAGACAATGTGTAAAATTCGTGAAAATTATCTGCGCTGTTTTTCAGTACCTGCTCATTCGGACTGTTTAGAATTTGCACCATTAACCTCGGTTGACGTTGAACGTTCATTTTCCTAGTGCAAACATATGTGCAAACCAAATTGCACAAATTTAACATACGACTGCCGAACGAATATTAGTTATGACGTGCCCATGTAAGCTAATGCGATGACCGACTTCAATCATTCTGAATAACACATTGCATTAAGCGGTATGCATTTCATTATAATTTTATACTTTTGCTTTTACTTGTCTATGCATGTCCTTTTGTCAACCAAATCAGGTAGTAGTGACTACCGGTCCTGGACTTTAGGATAGTTTCCTGACCCTGTTTATAACAAAGATATATAAGAAAGGTTCCAGTAGTCACCTATTGTCACCAAACTTTATTACTATATTATAAAATTACTGCAGGTTCCACGTATATAATGAAGTGATATATTTTCCGTCACCGTTTTGTAAAACCTATAATAACTATTACCACAATACATAAAAGAAATTTCTATAAGGTTGGCGATTACCTCATTATAAAATTAATATTTCCCAGGTTATATTGTAACATTACTTACCTGTTCAAAATCTAGGAGATAAAACCTTTAGTGATCAATTTGGTAACAAATATTCCGTTTATAAACTTCCATTACTTTATGTGAAACATGTTACCTTCATAAACTTTGAAGATGGATCATGGCCGCTTTTGTTTCGATTATAGTGTCTGTTAAGTATTTATAAACTTAACTATGGGTAGCAACTTCCTAGAAATACAGTAGTAGTACATAGAACTTTATAGAATCTTAAATTCAATGCCGCTATCATTTGCTACCCTAAAAAGTGTTAGTTCGTATCAGATACCATCATATAATTCATAAGAATATAGCTGCGAATAATGGATATTATGCTATTAATTGATAAAATAATTGGGAAAAGTAAATATAAAGAGACACTTCGAAATTCCCCGACTTCTCAAAATAAAAGAGAAAAACAGAAATTTGTATCTATTTCGTACGAGCCTCGATCCATCCATGGTAATGGTAAAATTTTTAAAGATATAGGTATGACAGTGGTTCAATCATAGGGAAATAAACTACAACAACTTTTAGACAATCCAAAGGACAAAATTGAAACAAACAAAAAGACGGGGATTTACGAAATTAGCTGCAAGGGTTTCAATCAAAAATATGTTAGACAAACTAGAAGATCAATTCAAACTAGATTCAAGAAACATATGGCTCATATCAAATATGGTAGAACAGATAAGTCTAGTGTTGCCCACATGCGTTTGATAACCATAAAATAGATATTAGGAATTTAAAATTAATTAGAAATGTAATAAATTCTAGACAGCTGCTTGGAAAGTTGGAAATCACAAGGTGTAAAAATTGTATGAATAGTAACAGGGGGCAAATCCCATGTAGTCCGCTATATTGGTTAGTGAGTCACGGTTTACCGAACCGTAAAAATAGTTTAGGTATAAATAAGATACTTGGTAGCATAAGGTAAGATTTAATCATCTCCAGATGATACTAACTTAGTTGGCTAAATGCGCGTCGAGTAAATTATATAGGGTTTTGTGGAAAACCACGTCAGTTTTAGCTTCAAATCAAAAGTTCCAACCCACTAGGAAAGATATTTGTTGGAATATTTACGAGTATATTTTCATGGTTCTCGAATAAAATTTTCTGTTTGAAACTTTCACAGTTGTCTACGAAAATGAGTCATCGTGTTCAGTCAATCTTTACAGATATTGAGAAAAATTTGTATAGTTCGTTAAGTTCTAATTTATTCAAAAAGCGATTTAATAAATCCCAACAGGGGCGATTCTACAGGGGCCTGGGGGGCCCATGACCATCCAACATCTTGAACTTCATTTGTAACTTGAATAAATAAATTTCGTTAGCAACAAGAAATTGTCAGGAGCTTGGATATACGGACGCGATAGTTTTGTGTATGTGTGCAGCATGTGTATGGACAGGTTCTTGTAAAACCCAAAGTAAATGGCTAAAAACGTGTCATTGTTTTTTAATGGCAATAGCTAGTACTTTTTATTTTTTCTGAAATGGAGTATTTTTCTGATTGCAAAAATATATCATCAGTGTGGAGTTACCTTTAAATGAACCATTTAGGTCCCTTATGAGTATTATTTCTAGGACCCTTGATAACTCGAATAAAACAAAAAATATTTGTTTTTATAAAGTTACACGTTTTTGAAATTTGCACAATGAAAAATTAATCAATATCAATGAATATGAAATTTTCAATGAATATTGAAATCTCTCGATATATTTTCCAACTGATTCTGAAAAAAAGTGTTTTGCAAATATTTTACAAATTGATTAAAAAATAAACTGAGGAAACACACTTTTCTCAAATTTCTCTGCAAAATAAAATTTCTTCATTTAGTTTTGATAGTTATGCCTTAAAGTATCACGTGAGTCCCATGGTCCAATACTAAGATTAGGCGGATGTTGGTATCGGTTCCCAAGAAGACTTTTATGCAGACATACTATTTATTATATTGTAAACACCTACTGAAACATTCCCAAATAGCGAAAAATCAGACATTTATACATGATAAAGTGAATTTAGTTTCGTTTTAAAATTTTAACATGTAAACTAGTTTTATCGGAAAACATTAAATTAAGCCGTATCTAATATACTCTTTTCCAATTGCATTTCACTATGGTAATTCTGGAAATTTACATAGTTATCTGCGCTCTGGGGAGACCACATGTAGTTTGTCAGTACATTGCACAACGTCGAGTCGTATGTAACTATAGCGCGAAATTGTAAAGAGCCGGTCGGTCTTTTTAAAATGTCTCATTATAAACCTTACAGGCTACAGTTAATATGTGGATTCCCTATATCTCGGAATTGTAATTTGACGGTACACTATTATATTGTAGTAGCTGTAACAGCACTTTCTTGGATATGTAACACCAATATTAATAAATACATTTCTTCAGGAAACTATAAAAGGAGTAAGTGGCTTTACTGATAGTGATAGGCAACAAAATTTCAACTTAGATTTAGTAGAAGAAATGGTTGAATTGAACATACCGCGAGCGACTAAATAATCTTTTTAGACAATTTTGGCAAAAGTGTATTAGTGGCGAGTATAGCAAAAAAAATATTTATCAGCGGAATGTGACAATATTAAACGGAAAATTTCTTCTGAGTTTCTCACAGTATAAAAGGATTTTCAACGAAAGGCGGAGGAGTTTAACTCCAAAACATTTAGAACAGATATTAGTAATACACTTTTATTCTTGTTGGTAACTGGTAGTGAAAAATACCTCATATGTGTATCAGTTTAGTTTTACATCCCCCAATACCTCCAATCCTCTTTTTGTAAGTTTGTAATAAATTTACTTTTTCAACTTTGGGATATTACGGAATTCGCTAAAAAAATTACAAGATAAGACATATTATGTCATACATGCATGAATACCGTTACGTGCTGACACACAACCTATAGCCAGTGGTATTGACGTCATTAATATCTAAATTCCGAGCATTAGAAATGAGATATGATAACTTAAAGACCAATCACCACTGCTAACATGCACATTTTCTGAGAAATGACGAATTACAGTATGATAACAATTTTGTTAAAAATTAGTACATTATTTAATAATTAGCAAAACTTTCACATATTTTAAATTTATTCTACTATGCGTTTTTGAGATATTCTTCAATAAAGTAGAATGGCAATACATTTGAAATCTATAATATGCTATAACCTACTCAGTGTTTTGTAAAATCTCCCTAATCTGTCTGTCGGGAATTTACCGTTAAGAATGCAAATTTTTTGGAATAATGTTCCTTTGAAATATTCAGAGGCAATAAATTTATGGTCTTAATTCATAGTCATCTAATCCTCTCTCTAGGTTATCTGCCATTGAAAATTATTTTTTTTTAAAACTTAAGCTACGGTATCGGCACAAAGGTTAGTTGCGTTGGGCTGTAATAAAGTGTTTTGTACGTAACAACATTGCTTAGACCTTTCGGCAGGTAAAGTGTGTCTGTATCTGTTATCTAACTTGGTGTCTAAGACTTTCATTGATTTCCTCGTAACGAGAAGTTCATAGTGCTGAGAATGAGATGTACGTTTGAAAAACAGTGTAAGAGGATTATGACAATAAAATTTACTACAATTCAAATTATGCCAGTCATCCCCATTTTTACTCCTATATTTTGTGGGTAGAATGGTCCTCTATTGCGCTCTGTCTAACTTATTTCTGCTGTCACTCTCACTAGCTGTTTTATTTTTCAACTTTGACTGCATTACCTACAAACCCATTTTTATGATAGGATAAACGTTTACATTTTTGTCCATCCATTGAATGAACAAACCATACTCGGGTTTGGAGATTGGTTCTGTTGCGCACATTAAGTTACCAATGTGCAAATTTTCAGCATTACTATATTTATTTATTAAACAAACAAACATTTAGATCGTCTGCAGCAACTAGAAACTGAACAACTGATAAAAACAACCAATTATTGAAAACCTTTGCCAATTTCTGGAAACTATTGTTCAGGGATTTATTATACAGGGTGATTCGTAATTATACTTCAGGAGCTGGTAGTACAATAAGTAGAGTAGTTTTTTATATAGAACGTAGTTCGATACCAAATAATAAGGGAGATAATAACTCCCAAATAGGGCTCATGTAAGTAAATTTTGTGACAATTATCTAAACGGCTGAAATATCAAATTGTAATTTTAGGCAGAAGTAAAGGGTAGTAGAACTTATTTTGGAACGTATCTTCTGAAATTTTTTTAAGATTTTTTGGGAGTGGTCCGCCTTTTCTCCTAAGTGTTTAATTTTCAACTTCTGAGATAAAAATCGACATAAATATTTCTTGTCATAAAATATTCTATGCTTTGCATTCGGGGGTTGCCTAATTTATGTATATTTATGTATTAATTATTATTAACAGGCTCAAAAGGGTACTCTTGTTTATATACAGTAGAATGAGCCGTTCTCATGTCATTTAATTTTTTATTCTGGTGTGTTTATTCTAGGAACATACTTTTTTGCTTCATAAAAAAATCAGAACGACATGATTTGTCATGTTGGGCTGAATTTGACATATTTTACTTTCTCTTTTTTGGGACTTACTACCACATGAATAATTCTTCGTTATCTAAAAAATATAGTTAGTTACCCAATATGTTACTGAAAGATAAACCTCTGTGCTTGTGACTTTATGTCAAAAAATTAGTCACAGGGTGTTTTTTGACAACTAATATAAGACACAAAAATAATAATATAATTCCCCAACGTTTTGGAAAACGAATCTGTTTCCTTTTTTCAAAGTTATATCTTTTTTGTGAGCGAAATTCAAAAACTGTATTTACAGTATTCCGTGTGAGTGTATATAATAAACATTATGGAAGAGTCATCCAGACCCCTCAGTGTAAGGTTAGGTGAGCATAAAAGTTATATTAGAAAGGGTGAAATTGAAAAATCGAAAATTTGCGAACATGCTTGAGAAAATGGAGATAGATAAACTGGGATTCGTCAAAAATTTTAATGAAAGAAGCGGACAGCAAAATAAAGAAACTTTAAGGAATCGGTAATAATATTACTGAATGAAGAAAAATGTTTATTCCATTGCTCTTTAGATTTTGGTACAACGTAATTACCGATGTTAAAGGAAGAATTGAACAAAATTAATATTGTATAATTTTTTAAGTGTCAACAGTTTATTAAGTATCTGTGGATATTATATAAACAAATAATGTATGAATCAAGTTTCATGCTTGACATATTCTAAAAAAAAGATAAATAACCTTGAAAAAGGAAACCAATTCGTTTTCCGAAACGATAGGGAATTATATTAATTTTTGTCTCATATTAGTTGTCAAAAAACACCCTCTGACTAATTATTGACGTAAAGTCACAAGCGCAGAGGTTTGTTTTTTCAGTAACATACTGGGTAACTAACTATAATTTTTAGATAACGAAGAATTATTCATGTGATAGTAAGTCCCAAAAAAGAGAAAGAAAGTTTTAGAGAATGCCACAAATAACGTGCAGACAATATTTTTTGACATCTATTATAGACATTTTATAGCGCTAGTAAATTATTTTATTGTCTTATTAATTAACAAATAATATGATTTTAACTCTTGATGGTGTATGAGTAAGGCCTCAGCTGTAGCTATGGGCGACTCTGAAAAAATTTCCACACAGACATTTTTCGAAGAGAAAAACTTTTTTAGAATAGAACGACTTTGCAAAATCGGTAATTTAAAACTACGAGGTAGGAGTGTATATAGAAGAAATGTAAAAACTGTAGAAATGGAGAGCATACTATTGGATTTTGGATCGGAAAATCCTTCCATTGGTACTAGGCAATTTGTTCTCAGAACAGATGTCCCCCAAACCACTATCATACAAGTACCATATGAGCAGCAGTTACATCTGTTTCATATTCAACAAGTTCAAAAACTTACCCGGAAATATTCTTCTGCGTATTGATTATTGCGAAGTAATGCGTGAAAGAATGCTATTCAAGATTTTCTATATAATATTCTGTTTACGGACGACAGTAACCAGGAAGAGATATTTAATTCTTACATTGCATATTTTTGGGTTGATGAAAATCCACTGGCAAAAAAGTAAACCATTATCAAATTCCAACACACGTTTAAATATTTGGGAAGTAATTTTATATGATATTTAATTTTTCCGTGTATATCTATGGCTATCAACTTTTACAAGTGGGTAGGTATAAACAATATCCATTTTCGCGAAAAAAAGTATCTGCGGGGAAGTGTTCATGACGTCATGAATTGACATACACCAGCATAATCTGAGGATGACCAGTGTATGGTCGTATATGCGGTTGTGTTTATATAACGCCTAACCTTAATACGATAAAAAGTGTGATTTTTTTTAAGTAGTTGTTCTGTGGTTTATTTTATATTTTGAAATGGTTGAAATGTTAATTAACTGTAGAAGAAAATTCCCTCCTCTATACTTTTTTTAAACTAAGTTATGGTGATTATTGACAGGAATAACATTTAACAATTTTTGAAATGTTTTCTTCGTCATTCTGAAAAATGAATGAAATATGTTTTCACTGTACTTATCAAGCCAATATATATTATCTCCATTATTTGTCCTTGGCCCATAAAAATAATTCCTCAACCTCAAACGATATAGATAAATATAACATTCACTTTATAAGAAATTGTTTTGTTGGGTTATGAAAATATTCTTCAATGTTTATAAATAAAAGAATATCCCCAAATTCCGTAATAATATATCTAATTTTATTCAGTTTTCAGATACAGTGAGAGATTATAAGATATATTTTTAACAGAATTGTTAGCCAGTCTAATGTTTATTTTTATAAAAAATAAGCCGATTTCGCGATGCTTTTTCAAATGTTTGGTGTTACTGGGAGTGGGGGGTAAACTGATATAATTGAACATACAGCCGATGTATGTCGCATTATCATAACTAACGAGAAAATGCTTTGTTAGTTATGATAACGGAATCAGAGAGTATTCCGAAAAGTCAACTTCTATAATTTGAAATATTTGACATTTAAGTTTCATTTTCAGGATAATATTTTTTACGTGTGAGACATTTTTTGAACAAAAACCAACCTACGGTTAATACTTTTGGCGAAGAGGTTTATTTAACAATTTTTAAAATTAGTTTATAGGATATTGATAATACCTAAAGAAGGTGCGAGGAAACATTATAGGATATCACAAATATATAGACAAGAACGAAATAATTTGTTGAGTGGACTCTAATGATATAAAAAGAATTTTAGTATTAGAGAAAATATGTTGCATAGGTAAAAAATGAAACCAACTGGGGAAATTGCTAAACAAGTTTTAACAATAGCTTACGTATGTCTATGAAGGTGACATATTTGTTAATGAAAATGTGGATATTTGTTAAGTCTGTGACAAAATATACAAGACTGAAAAATGACTTACTAGTAGATAGGTATAAATACGCATATATCCAAAAAAATTTACAAAAGAAATATGAATAGCCTTTCCAACAACCTTGCGAAATGTCAAAAAAAAAAGTTAAATAAAACTCGATAGATATCTTGTCAATAAATTACAAGAATTCTACAATACTGAAAATAAAATAATGGGATGACTACACGTAAAATATATTATGTTGTGATTTTTCTTTCATAATAAATGTTGTAATAAGGTCCTCAATTTAAATCTTACTTACGTAAAATTGATCGATGATATATGTGACAAGTTCACAACCAATTGGGTTTATTATGACTCTTTTTTAACTTTCCGCTAAGAAAATTAAAAATGTTCAGAAATCGGGAAGTTATTGGTTTCATCCCGATTTTTGAAAATCGAGTTTTTGTCAGATCTCGACGTTTTGAGGTCCTAAGAAGCTATTCTGACTATTCCCACGATGGTGTCTGTATGGCTGTACGGCTCGACCGATCAAAACGCGGTTTACGGTATTCTAAAGGGGTTGACTCAATTTAGATTTCCTGAGAATTAGAACCGATTCGGCCTGGTAGATTTTGAGAAATCTCAAAAATAAAATTTTCAAAAATTTGTTTTTTTGGAATATCTTTTAAACGTCTGAACCGATCAATTCCAAAATTTAGTCGGCTCTTCTTCTTATAAAACAACGTCGATCGTCGTAAACTGCATCAAAATCGGTTGATTCGTTCGAGAGATATCGATTACGAAAATTTTTGCAAAAAAGCGTTTTTTTGAAATAACATTTAAAATTCCTGTCGGATTGATTTTTGGTACTAAGATAATTTTTTATACATAAAAAACTGCGTTGAATGCCGTAAACAGCATCAACATCGGTTGATTCGTTCAAGAGATATCGATTAGGAAAAATTCGCAAAAAAGTGTTTTTATGAAATAACATTCAAACTTTTTGTCGGATCGATTTTTCGCACAAACATAACTTTTTGTACTTGAAAAACTGCGTTGAATGCTGTAAACTAAATCTCGATTGATTAATTTGTTCAACAGATATCGCAGTTCAAAAATTACAAAAAAAAGTGTTTTTTTAATATAACTTCCAGATTTTTCACCTAATTGTAGAGCTCAAAAATGTATGTGTATAATAATTTGAGCTCGGAGAGCTCAAAAATTAATTAATACGTATATTTTTGAGCGCTTTAAGCTCGAAAATAGCGGGAGGTTTCAGGGATGACCTGCAGGGTCAACCAATTTTCAGATTTTTAAAATTGATTTATTAAAAAAATTATCTATCTGTCTATAGTCTTTCTTTATTTTGCAATGTGGTGCTTAGACATAAATACTGATGACGATGACAATGAGATGAAAGAAGTCTATTACGTACCAAAATCAAAATAAGCGATTAAAATGAACACTTATTGTGACCCAATATATCCATATTAGCTTTGATTGAAATGAGCACTGGTTTTGTTAAATGGTGATGTAATAACTCGAATAGTCTTGGAGACCTTTATGATTAGAGAGATGAATGGGGTGGAACAATGCTCAAAATACTTGCGATAAGTTATAAAATAAATATGTTATTTGCTCTTAATTTATTTCGAGCATTTGTGATCATTTCTTTTTTTCTTGTTAAAATTTACATTTATTTGTCACATACTTATTTGTCACGTCATAATTTTTGCAGAAAAATGCTTGTTGTCAGTCCGAAATCCGTTTCCGATTGTACTGCATGTATGCAGTACAATCGGAAATTTAAATGCCTTGTGTACAAGGCATTTAAATTTCCGTAGCCACAGGCTGACAGGTTTTGTGGATCAAAATAAATCGATCTAGAGGGTGTTAAATTTGCGGTTTATTTAAATGTTAAAATTATAAAAACGTTACAAGCATTACTCAGTGATGAACACAATTTTAAGTTTTCTTCTTTTGAATCACGTCTCAAATATTTTGGAATTCAATTAAATATTAATAAACGCAATTAAAAAAAATCCATTTCTGATAAATACTTTAAAGGTATACGACCTCTTGAACAAATAGTAATTAAGGATTTCGTCCTCTAATGAACAGTAACCGTACGATACGACGGGTGACCTATTTCATAAAATACGTACTATTATACTTGAAATATGATGTGTTCATTGCGAAAAAATCCTGGTTATCCACTCATATATTATATTTGTAGTTAGGTCGTGACCGTTGAATTAATTTTTTCTAATCTGAACATAGTGATTTACTTAAATACACACCAATGTAACCACGGTTCTCATATTTATGTACCTTATATCTACATTTATACATATTCAATGTGAAACCAGGCGGATCTTAGTAGGCGTAGAACAGTCACGAACTCAACAGTGACAGTGGAATCATGCAAAGCCCGCCCAGAGTCACGCATCTACGCTCACGTTCAACAACACTAACCAACCAACTACTCGGCGAAGACTTAACCTATAATTATTGGAAACCATCGACCATGGAAGCAAGCCATGCGAGAATGCATCTCTTGTATTTTCCATTTTTTAATGAAACACTACGGACACGATTTCATTCATGTAGTCATTGCCGTATAACATGACACTATTTTTTTCTTGTGAGTGAAAATAGAAACAACAGTCAGTCTTGTAGGTAATTTGTTTGTAGATCCAATGAATGCGTTTAGTTATTGAGGTGTGGTAAAGAAAAAATAAATATATGTATTGATTTTGGTGTGGCAATAATCGTAATCACAATTAGGTATTATATTTTTGAAGTTGTTACTAAAAGTCATTTTGATTGTATTTCATGTTGTTGATAATAGTGAGCAGTAAGAAATATTATATTTAACTGTAGTATCGGAATTTAGAAATATTCGCATGTTTGTATGTATATTCTTAAATTAAAGTTTAAAAGTATATAAACATTTATTTTATGACAAATTTAGATTTACTGTATAAAACGTTATTGAGGCAATAAATAAATAAGAAAATAAAAACCGAAAGTACAATTACCAATAAAGTTAATTATGTCGTGGGGGAGGAGTAAAATAGTAAACTCTTTTTCAAAATTATTATATGCAGCAACTCAAAGTAATTGACATACAGATATCGCATACACCAAAATCAAATAAACCTCAAATTTCTGTATTAAGTAAAAAAAATCATATTAATGACCAACTTGAATACTATCCGACGCTTAATGAGTTCTGTTTGTTTTCTTTTTTAAAAAAAGGATGATAACCAGTTTGCATTAAATTTTAACATATTATGTGCTATTGCAACTTTTCAAAAATATTCAGTGGCGTAATAGGCTCGTAATGCTAGTGGCAAGAGGGAGCTGATACTTTTTAAAAATTCCGTTTTGAAAAAGTCTTGAGAAAACCTACTTACAATTGGCGTGGTGTATTAAATGTACCTATTTTTACTTATTCAACTGTGTCTACTTCAACTAAAATTTGATCACTTTACCACCGTCAAAGAAGCCGATGTTTTTTATGGTGCTAATAAGTTTGAAATAAACTTTACCTTTGTCATTCTCTCATAACCTACGTCTCGCTTCCCTATTTGCTCGTCTCATTGATTAAGATGGATGTGGAGAGCTGTACATAATACAGCAGCGAATAGTATTAATATGACAGGATCAATGAGGTCAAATATTGGCTATGATTATTGAACTTTTGCTAAATTTGTTCAAAAGAATTGAAACAAAATTGCTATTGACTGAATTATGAACAAAATATAAGCATTTCTATTTCTTTTGATTTTAAAAATTATGAAGTTAAATATATTCTACAACTTTTATTGAAGTTTTCAACTCATTGAATAATCATCCAGACAAACTCCTTTGAAGTAATCAAACACCTTTCCAGCTAACATTTCCAGGCTAAAACTAACCTTTTAGTGATGTAATTCCTTATTGGACATCTTAAATATGAAGTTATTTTGAATATCCCAGATTGTTGCAAATTCAGACGTATAGAACTTAAATTGAATTTGTATTTATGACATTTGGCACCATTAAAATTATTGGTTTTATAACATTCTTAATAAGTAATTTTCAAAAAAAAATAGTGTTATTACTTCAAGTTTGGCATTGGTTTAAAAAAAAGCATAGAACCAAGGATTGGCAAATTTTATTTCTTTTCAATTTGATGTTCTTATTTTTAAGTCACTATTTAAATAAAAAATGAACTTCATGTTATAATATTTTCATCAATATTTTACCTATTTATGTATTTAATTTAGAAACCACAAACCCAGACGCAGGCAAATGCGTATTTTGTCTACATTTAACTATTAATCAATACAGAAGTATAGAAAAAGAAATAAAGATAACATTAATTGCTAAGTATGACGCACGTACTCAATACTTAATTAATAAGAAAGTAAATTGTTCAATATTTATTATTAAATTTTTGCTATTTTCTCAAATAAATTTAGAACGTAAGCCCGAATATTTTTAATGCTTACTATTATCTTAATTCAATCCACATAAGGGATATGATAAACGATAATTTGTATAAATTATGTGTTGGTTATGGTCATGATTATAAAAGTTAATGACACATCAACTGCATACTTTTGACGATGAATATTAAACACGTATTTTATACAACGCTAAAACTTTCATCTCGTTTATTATATGAATTATTATTTAAGAAAGTTGTATATGTAAAGATCACTATAATTACTGTGATCATTTGAGTTCAGCCAAGGGACTTTCTTTTTTTTGCATAGTGACTTGTCATTCTCAAGAAAACATTAGTTTCTTTCCATAGATTCTGCGACATTTGTACGTTATACATTCAATACATACAGAGAGTATTATATCACATGGGGGAGCGTAACACCGACTTTACACGTGTCGAATTGGAATTGGAACGACTCGATAGTAAAAGTAAAGCAACGGGTACTGCTACTAGTAGTTGGGCGGATAACAACCAGACCAGCGGAACACAGTCTACCCCAGTCTTCCAGCGGCTTACATAGCTTAAAACACAGAAGCTATGAAATCTTAGGCGTGGATTATGTAGTGGATACACAATCCTGCGGAGGGAATGTAAAATAGACGGTCCTTTGTTTATAAGGTGTTAGACAAGTAAAAGATCTCTTCGACAAAGAAGAGGTTTTGCAAAATTTCCAGGTTGTAGAGTAGCTCGTCTTTTGGCGTCGATGATTGTCCATGGTAGCGGAAATAGGCCGATGTTAAATAAATGAATAAAAAAATATTTCTGGTCGCTGGATTGGTAGAAGAGATGCCATTGAATGACCTACATGTTCCCCTCCACTTGATTCATCTTGATTTTTTTTCTTTGAGAGTATGTAAAAAGGACACACCCATTAATCTCGCAGGTTTAAAACACCAATAAGGGATGAAATTATACAAATGTCCAAAATTTTTCTGGTAAATTCTATAAGAAATTTTGTATATAGGCTTGGTTAATGTGTAATGAACTGAGAACACTTCGAACAGGAGCTTTATACCAGATAGAATTGTAATTAAGTAAATAAGATTTTTCGTATACAACGTTTATTCCATTAAAAATAGCCATAGAAGCTGCATCAGAAAAAACGAGAAAATATATGGGTTGCCTTTTAAAAAAAAACTTGAGAACGTCTTATCTTAAAAGCCGCTTATAAAGAAAATGTGAATAGCACTCATATATGCGCAAGTATGTAAACAATGTCTACAGGTAAGTTACAGCAATTATTCATTAATTTTGCTCAACCTTGTATATCAGCTAATCTGGTTTTATATGTATGTATTAATGCAATATCTATGTTATGCAACGGAAAACTAATGTTTAGTAAAAATGACTCGTAACAGAATGAATCGGGCTCAAAGACAATCTTCCTCAGACACATCCATATAACCGACATTATCATTCTCACCTTTACCGATATGCTAATTCTTATCATTGTCCTTTTACACATCCTCATCCTCATCTTCATTCTCATTCTTATCCCCACTTTTATCTTCATCTCATTTTCATCATTATTCTCATCCTCATCATTATCCTCACCCTATTCGCATTCCCGCCCCTAATTATTTTAATCTCATCCTCATATTTAACCTTGTCCTCATTTCTACATTTTCTTGTCATCATGATAACTTAAATTTATTCCAAAATATTTTTTCAGTCATTCCTTTTCATGCAAAATAGTAAAAAATGTAAAATTTCAGGTCAACAGAATACTAACATGTGCCACATCTATCTATCATTATCTTAGTTTTATTCATATTGTGGCAGTATATTTCTAATGAAAAGGTCTAGAGGCATTTTAAAAACATACATTTTCTTAATATATATTAAAATGAAATCACACATTAGAACTAATACCAAGTTTCATGCTACACATAAATAAAAGCCACAAAACGTTTCAAGAAACCCTACGAACCCTTTGACGTAAAATTACAGACGC
Source organism: Rhamnusium bicolor (assembly GCA_029963845.1). NCBI lineage: Eukaryota > Metazoa > Arthropoda > Insecta > Coleoptera > Cerambycidae > Rhamnusium > Rhamnusium bicolor. The sequence continues at coordinate 387,191 of JANEYF010001031.1, forward strand.
AGAAGCTTATTCTTCCAGCATTATACTGAGCAACTATTTATTTTTTGGATAATCAAGCTTAGAAGAATTATTCATATGATTATGATTATTAATATTATAATTACGAAATATTATTTTTTGTAAATGTTAGTAAAATTAAAAATATAAAAATTATTTTGTATATAAAAATGTTTTAATAAAAATATCGATTATTTTAGTTAAACACTAAGGAAATGTTTCAACCAAAAGCAACTAGCAACGGCAACGGCAACGAAATCCAAACGCAACAGCTAAGCGACGTAGCGCTAATGTTTAAATTTGTTTGTTTCCACTGAGCGCAACTCGACTCAACTGCGACTCAACCAGTTAAACACTATTACCCTTTACTGCATGATTTTTTATTTTCATCTAAAAAAAATATGATGGATAGAAAATATAGTTGTGATAAGAGCAAAAATGTTTAAAAAAATTATATTTAAAACAAAAAACTTATACACAAAAATGGGGTTTGTGCCATATATGGCACAACATGCAACTAAGACATGTGTTAAACTAAAAACTATTCATTATGATAAGCATAATAATAATTTCTGTCTTTGTATAAAGTTGGATGGTTTGTCCACGCGTTTTCGCGGGGGTGGGGGGTGAATTTTGAAATATTCGTTTTATCCAAAAAATGGTTCCCTCAATGTCCGCATGGGATGACTAGACGAGTACAACGCCGTCGAGATCGCTTCGATAGCTCTTCCCGTCGCCGAGATATAAGCCCCGGAAAATACCCCCCTTGCCGCCCAAAAAAGTTGGAGGGGTTGGGGGTCGGGAGGGGGGCTAATTTCGGAACGCGCCCCTACGGCAAAATCGCGTACGGCGTGTCGTTCTACTTCGCGAACGACGCAGAAAAGTTTAATGACCGAACTCGATCCGACGCATCGTAACGGCGTGGCGACCAATAATATACAAATTTTTGTTGCGACAGAGAAGGATGCTTTGCACCGCGCCAAGCGTGCGCGTAGCGCACACTTAACTTATGCACATATAGGAAATGGACCATTGGTTAGTTGTTCAGGTTGTAATACTCTGATTCCAAGTCCGGAGCCAGTACAACATTTTCTTGATCATAATCTGACAGATCTTCATCCTCACTATCCTCTGGTATTTCTCGAACAGTTTTAAATCCTCCATAAAATATTTTTGGATCTATAACACCTGGAAAGCAAGAATGGTATGACTCCTAACAAATCTTTGATTATGAAAATTCAAAAGAAAACAATGTCGTAGATGCATGCTGTGCCATATATGGCACAAAGCTATTTCTTCACATAAAAAATATCTAATACATAAAAAAATGCCTACTTACCTCAGTAGCCTATTGTCAATAACACACTATTGATCACTAATATTTGTTAGACGATAGAATTCTTTAAATATTTAAAAAACACAGCAGACAAATTGTAAATTTGTGTAACTGTCATCAGCTGCTGGCGGCCATATTAAAAATATTTTGGATCTCTGAATATTCACTACTAGATGTCGCTACCATGATACAATATGATGAAAATATATTCCATGTGATAATTTATGCACTCAACAGTACTGTCAGAAATACCAACAAATTATAAATTGGTTAAAATTGCTTTGTGCCATATGTGGCACAGTATGTGGTAGAGGGTAGCAGACGGGAATGTTTCCACCAAAAGCAACTAGCGTAGATATCTCGAACACAATACAAGAGCAAAGCGACGCAGTGCTAATGTTTAAATGTGTTTATTTACAATGAGCAACTTGCAACTCAACCAATTGAAAAGTATTTAGTAACAACTCGTCAGTCTGCGTCTCCGTTGTCAATCTCCGTTAGTAGTTATCAGTAATTGCAGTAATATTACGGATGATATAGCCTAAAATTTAAGGTTTGTATCGTTTGTGGAAATGGAGTGAATCATTTCTTAAATGAAAAATTTTTCATTTTGGTGGGAGTCAATAATACTTTAATCTCAAGATTTTTTGCTTCTAATACTAAGAATACTATTATTTAATCCAATGTAATCTTGTTCTTAGATTGAATAGTTGTTTTAATAGTTTCTACAATAAAATGTATTTGAAATGTGTTTGATTTACTATATGTCTATATCTATTATACTAGCTCATTCAGATAGGAATGACAGTAAAAAATGTAAAAAACAATAGGTATATATTATTGTTATCATATTAAGTTTAAAAGGATGCTTATGCAATACCCAATAACTATTTTATTATTTTTTTTCAAGAAATGCATAAATACGAAGCAAATAAAATGTCAGATTTTTTAAAATAAAGAAATATTATTTCGGTATTAAGCCAATTAAAAATCTTTCAGACTTTTTAAATTTAATATGAAATTATCTAGTTTATTGTTGCTTCAATCTGAACACGCTAACATACTAGTAGGCAAGAAGTATTGAATTACATGATAAAATCCATGACATTTTAAAGCAGTACAAATTTAATTGTAATATATAATATACATATAACACCCCCTTTATCCCTGAAGGTCTGGAATGACTTTGTGCGAGAGAAGGTTGCACATTAAAAGACAACGGACACACATCCAATATCCGAGTATACTGGGATTAATTTCTCTATCCGAAAAAAATCCCAGTTCCTCGACCGCGGATCGAAACCGGGACCCCGAGGTTTCGAGGCAAGTACGTTACCTCTAGACCACGGAGTCATTAATTAAAGATGATTAGAATATTAATTGAATATTAGTCAGGCAGTACTGATGAGAATTAAGGAGTTAAAAAAACTGGTACAACTTTTTAGGGTTGATATTGTTTGATAGCAGAGTGTGAGGTTGATTTGTTGCAAATGACGCACGCAAAATTTTCGTTTTGCTGACTTGACATGTACGTCATGATTGTATAGTTTATACGAGCACAATTGAAATCGTATAAAAACTAAAAGCCAGCAAAACAGTCGGCATCTCTTTATTCTATATATTATTATATATGTACAATAAAGAGATGCCGACTGTTTCTGCAGGCTTTCAGTTTTTATACGATTTCAATTGTACTCGTATAAACTATATCTTCCTTTATAGATGATATTGTTACAACTAAAACTCAAGCAAACTCAAGTTGATTTGAAAAGCACACAAGATCAAGTCAACTGTAACCGTGGTTGCATTGCGGTCACATTGCCGTTACTTTTTGGTGGAAACAACGCCTAACCGACTATTATTGTGATTAATTTGTATTGCTTTAGGAAATATGTCCCTAATATGTTTTCTATCAATTTAAATTATCTGCACAATTTGAATTAACAAATATGTTACAATTTATATAAAAATTAATGATGCTAACGGTGTACGGAGTGGCCACGAGACTAGGGCCATCTATATCTCTTTTAATTATGAACCGATTTAGACGAAATTTAGTGCAAAGATATTAGACCTAATTTCGGATGGACATGCAGATATAGTCAAAATGGCCTACTTCCGGTTTCACCAGAAATGCATTTACCTTTGATTTTTTAAATGCATAAACCAGTAGATTTTATGTCTTCCGGAACGTACAACTCAAATTGCATAGGATAACGTTGCCAAATTTTCATTTTACTCAAGAATTTTTTGTTATTTTCAAATTTATTTTTTACCGTAGAAGGCCATGACTGGGAAAAAATATGTTCCAGTTGATTCTAGTAACTCATATTAATAGTGATTTCATCAATTAAATCAATAACAAATGCCTCAGGAAAGAATAAAATGTGCCAAACGTGTTTCTTTAAGAAAAAGTAATTTTTTCAAATGACACCTAATTTTATTTAGAAACAATATTTTTAGTAGAACATCGTTTAAAAAATTTATAAAATGTTACATCAATTAATTATTTTAATTATTAATGTCCAATGATATGTTCAAATTGTCGCCCATTTTCACTAACACATAATCTAGCCCTATTTATTGTGCACCTTATAACGCTTCGTAGTTCGTTTTCAGGAATTTCTTGAAATGCACATTAAACTCTGTCCCTTAAGTCGTCTAAAGTAGTGAGTGATCTGGAGTAAACTTTATTTTTAATGTGACCCCATACATAAAAATCTACAGGAGTCAGATCAGATGACTTTGCTGACCACCTAATTGGACCATTTGTTCCAATCCATCTCTGTCCATATGTGTCATCCAGGTATTGCTGAACAATGCCAGCATTATGAGGTCTTGCCCCATCATGCTGAAAGAACATGTTCTTTCTGATGTTTTATTATTTATATCATTTTCAATTTCATTTTCTCAAAATGCCTCTTAACGATCCGTCGAAGAAAATAGGGCCAATAATTCTTGTCCCTATAATTCCTACCCAGACGTTGATCCAAATCTTTCTTGGAAATTGCTAGAATTTTCTTGAGCCAACTGCCTTGTATTATTTCTGTAGAACATACCATTGTTCGTAAACCTAGACTCATCTGAAAACAGTATCTTTGAAACAAAATCATTATTTAAATCATGATTATGCAAAAAACCAATGACAATATTCCAGTCTTCTTTCTGAGTCGTTTTCATATAAATGCTGATGTAAATTATAATTATAGGACCGATATTTATGTTTTTTTAATATTGTTCTGGCACGTTCCTTGCTCACGTTGCATTCGTTCTCTTATTCTCGCAGTGAGGCTGATGGAGAAAATTGAACATAAGCCAATACGTTAATTTCTGCCTCTTTATTGACAATAAACTCGTTGTGGTTTTGATTAGCTGGTTCTTCTCTTAGTATTATTTCCAATTTTCTAAAATAAGTTATTGGTGGATGCCGCCTTAAAGGAAAACGAGCAGGCACTTGCATTAATAGCGTTTTTGTGACATTCTCCGTATATTAATATCATATCGATGTTCGTTTGATTCGACGGTTCCTTTGGGAAGAAACTAAAAAATGCCCCCCAAAAAATAAAAAAAAAAAAAAAAAAAAATTTTTAAAAAAAAAAAAAAAAATAATATCTCTGTACCAAATTTCGTCTAAATAAAGGTTTTCATTTTTAGACAAAGAGAAGGTACAGATGGATATAGTTAGAGGAATAAATTTGTTATTTAATGGCATTAATAAGAGACTAGAATCAACTGGAACGGATTTCCACTCACGGCCATCTCTGAGTAAAATGTAAATTGCAGCCATCCCAATGAGGGAGATTCGAAAAACATATATTGGGGATGCATTCAAAGGAAACCCACCTTAGAAACCGGAAGCGGCCATCTGACTATATCGCATGTCCACCGATATTAAGTATAATATCTTTGAACCAAATTTCGTCTAAACCGGTTCATAATTTGAAAGGGGTTTAACCCCCCCCCCCCCCCCCCCTCCCCCCGGTATAAGTTTTAAAAATATTCAAGAATATGATATTTTTATTTAAACAAACAGATACTAAGGCATTTCTTGTCGACAGCAGAGCATTTCGATTATTAATAGGCAGCAATTAGATGAAATGCAGATTTATTCGTAACGGATTTCACGGGTAAAGGCTGATCCCATGTAGTCCGCACCAGACAGCCACGTTGACACAGCTGTCGTCGATTCGTCCTGTTAGAACTCCAAATTGTAATTTAATTGAAAAAATCTCATTCATATGCAGCCGATGTAAAAAATGCAGCGCCGCTGCTCGATTTTTACAGTTTTATTTTTAGCTAGCCTCGTTGAATGCCAATCATTGATATTTCCTTGGAGCTCGGGAAAAATGGAAGGTTTTCTGACACAAAGCACGTTATGAAACATGCATGATTCAAATGTTAAAAATGTATATTTGGCATACAAAAGCATCTTCCATTTATAATCCTGGTTTTTAAATCGCACGAACGTCATCGAACAAAGTGAACAACAATGAAATGTCTTGCGGAATATCTCAGTCACTCACTCCGTGTTTGTCACATAACATGCAAAGACGCGCTTTTATCATCTTTATAAAGACGATTTTTCTTGAGTTTTTGTTAGGCGACCCTGTTTCCACTTTGAAGCGAGTTCCGGTGGAGGGACACGCCACTCCGCACCATCCTTATCTTTCACGCGTTCCTTGGGAGGTGCTCCTTCCTTCAGCAGATCACTTGTCTGTATACTTGCGGACCCGCATCAAAACATCCTAGTTCAGCCGCAAGCGATTTGAAAAATGATCCATCTCACGTCACAAGAACTGAAGTTTTTATGCTTGTGCCTAGAAGCGATTTCGACTATGCTGTGTAACTGAACCAGTTAGATTACGAAGTGGACTCATCACGTGAAACAACACGTATTACAGACCTACAACAATATTGCATATCTATGTAGAATAAATGAAAATATATACCAGATGTCACAGAGATACAGTGCATCACCTAATTTTCAATTTACAGAAATAGTGTTACACAAGGCTTTCCGGGAGTAACAGGAAATCTCCTACACTGAGTGATTGTTGAGGAAATTCGCAAGCATTTACATTTCGAAAATTCAAAAAACATGGTTTGAAGTAATGATTCAATAGTTGATATATTTTATTAAAATCTGACATTTTAATATTTTCCTTTTATGTATTACGTAGTTAAAGAAATATTATTTAGGTGTTTAGCATAAAAAAATTCCATATTATTAATACTCAATATAAAAAAATTACATAGTTTTTCTTACTGTATATTGATATTCTCTTCAGATCATGCTCATAGTGTTTAAAGCAAAAAAATATATATATTGATAAGAAATTATTAAAAAGTTTATTCACTTACAAGAAAAACTTCATTTAAAAAAATAAATCTATCACTCCCGTTAGAAATCACAAGAAATGCTCCGAGAGATTATACAGTCCCTTTCATTCTTTTCAGAAAATTTTATGAAAATAGCAAAACAATTTGTTTGTTTACATGTGGTAGAACAAAGATGTACGTACATTTAATTTTGACAGTATTAAAAGATTAGATATTGAACATCATTTCTACTTTTACTGGAAATGATGTTATGAACTGTAATAAGAACTGTGTAAATGTAAGCATTTATGTTGATAAGGTAACACAAATTATAGGTACTTATTTAATAAATTCGGTAACTAATGTAGATGTAGTCATAGTTGAGATACCTTTCCTCGTCTAGAGACAACATTATAATCAAAATCAGTTGAGAGTTAAGACGTCACAGTGATCACACTACTTAAAACCTATAGTACACTGAAAAACCGACAAAAACGTTTCAAAAAATTATTTTAAGGTACAACCACATGGGACCTTCACAGAATAATAGATTAAGGCCTTGGCCATCTAAAATGGCCAATTACAACATTTTTTGGGAGGTCCAACTTTTTTTATTATGAAAAATGTCATAAATCTGTCAAAATTAATTTTTCGTACTTTTTCACACATCCCTCACGATATCTCCGGAACCAATTGAGATAATCAAGTTTTTTTTTTTTAGTCGATAAAGGAAACGTGAGCGGAGGTGACTGAATTAATTTAGTCTTTATGGAAAACCTAGTTTTTTATAAAATTAGGTAATACTTTAACATTTATTTTTCTTGCAGTATTTTTTTCAGTAAGCGTAAAACTTTTTTTGTTTTAAGGAATTTTGCCACAGTATATGCATACGGAATAAAAATAACACATCAAGGAAGTTAAAAAAAAAAACGCAATACTCTACGACTTATACGTTTCAAGTTATTGTTATTTGAAATTAAGTTTCTGCGGGCACGATATTTCCCCCGGTTCTACTGTGCTTTAATCAGTGTGCTATGCGTGTTGTGGGTGCATATTATAAACCGATGTGAAAATGGCGACAAAAAATAGCGACTAATTTTTCCGAAAGTATTATTTTTGACATATCTTTAATATAAATTTTATTTTCATAAGCACTTAGGTTTTACTTATCATTATTAACATTGCACATTATTTAAATCCATTATATTTATACATTAAAACCTAAAATTGAATTAAAAAAAATACGAAATAATTATTTATTTTAAAATAAAAAATTTAAAACTTGTTATAAAAATATTTTAAAAATCGTCAACGTCAGTATCTAAAAATATCTAGACAGTTCCTTGGTTGCAGCAGTTTGCATATTTGCACTCACTGCAGGATTTCAAACCTTGAGCAAAACAGGTACATCTGTTGTTACAGACCCTGTCGGAACATCTTATTGACAAACTTTGCCTTACAATATCGGGCACAGATTTTTGACTAGAAAAAGTTGCCTTCCAAACATTTTCTTCAAATGTCCAACCGTATCGAGTTGGATCTTCCATCTGCATGTATTGTATATGGCTATTGTACTAAATTTTTAATTGATATAGACACCTGGCTCCGTGGTCTAGAGGTAATCTACTTGCCTCAAAACTTCGGGGTCCCGGGTTCGATTCCCGGTCGAGGAACTGGGATTTTTCTGTGAGAGAGATTAATCGTAGTATACTCGGACATTGGGTGTGTGTCCATTGTCTCTAAATGTGTAGCCCTCTCCCACACAAGGTCATTCCAGACCTTCAGGGATAAAGAGGGTTGTAATTTCATGTGGTGTTATTATTATTATATTATTATACCTAAAAAGAAAATAATTACATGTAGGTGTTTTGTTTCTTTTTTAATAGGTATGGGCGATCTAGAAAAATAATTATTACCTTTTTAAATGTTGTCTAAAAGCATGGTCAGTAGGAGGCAGCTCAGAAGCTGGCCGATTTGTACTTGTTGTTAAGTCCCATCGCAGTTCATTTAGGGATTTTATATTTTTGTTTTTATTCTTATATAATTAAATAAAGCGTATATTTTACCCCTAATTCCATCGCTTTATCCTCTGACAGAAAAGAAAGGTTTTCTAAATCTTTTAAATTATTTAAATTTTTATATAAAACATCGAATGCCGTTTTCTTCCCTATTTTATACATGGCATTAGTTGTGTCACAACCAGTTAGGCAATGAATCGTTAATACTTTCTTGCAAATTTCCTCTCCTAAATTTGCCACAATATTGTTAATTGACAAAAAATGTATATTCTTACTATGTCCTAATTGTATAAATATATTCCTTTGGGACATATCTGGTGTTTCACAGTAATAATGTAAAAGCAAAATCAGGACATCAGTATCAACAGATTTTACCAGAATTGTATTACCTGATTTTAATTCTGATAACATAAAATAAACATTCCATTGTTAAGCATTAATTAATATGTAAAAACTCAATAAAAATAATACTCATTCGCATTCACATTACACAAAGAAAAGTTTGTTTCTAACTGACAATATATGTATAATATAAGATTACTTGTATTCAATAGTCTACACTCTACACACTTGAGTGGCGCCGCAGTGAGGCGCATCTAGGATCGAAGAACTCGTAACTTTAAAAAAACAAAATCTCGAAAACTATAAGTCGTAGAGAACTGACTTTTTTTTAAAAAATTTCCTTGAAGTGTAAGCTTTATTTCATACACATATGGTATGACAAAAATTCCTTAAAATAAAAAAGTTTTTCGCTTACCGAAAAAAATGCAGCAAGGAAAGTAAACGTTCCAGTTTTACCTAGTTTCACAAAAAAATTAAATTTTCCATAAAAACAAAATTAAAGCAGTGACCTTCGCCCACATTTCCTTTATCAATTAAAAAAAATACCTATAATTATCTCGATTGGTTCCGGAGATATCATGAGGGATGTGTGAAAAAGTAAGAAAAATTAATTTTGACAAATTTATGACATTCTTCGTAATAAAAAAAGTTTGACCTCCAAAAAATGTTGTAATTGGCCATTACAGATGGCCAAGGACCTAGGCTATCATGCTGTGAAGGTCTCAAGTGGTTGTACCTTAAAAAATTTTTTTCAAGAAGGAAGCTACTTTTTCCCCGTTTTACGGTGCACTACTAGTAGAACGTAAATTTACAGGATAGTCCCGTATATTTTACACAATAGCTAAGAAATTTATTATTGGAGATAGAAAACCCTTTAAATGGGGAAAGTTTTTGGGCTCGTTATAAATCTTCAGAATATGCACATTAACAAAATATAATACATCATAAAGCGAAGATACAAACATAACCGAATTTTTTCAAATTGGACATACTATACACAGGGTGGGGCAATAGTGCGTCGGACCTCGATATCTCGAGGTCTACGATAGCTAGAAATTATTTAAAAAATTGCAAGTGAACTAGATAAAAAAAGTCTATAACTGGAAATTATTTTCGAACATACAGAGCGAGCCAAGACGAAATTACAGGACCAAGTGCCTTTTTCTTAAATGAAATGCTATGTATGAAGCCTCTTTCTAGGCTCTATCCATTCTTATATTATTATTGGCTATCTCCCAACCACTTTGATGTAATGAATTTTTTTGTTGAAATAATGCCATCTGCAGATGGATATTAAAAAAATCACCACAGTCACAATTATGGGTTTTAAGAAAAACTTATGTGAATACCAGTTACGAGACATCTAATTAATATTTTTGAATCATTTTCATTTCCTAAAAATGTACAGGGTGGCCAAAAATTAGTATTCAATTAAGAACTTTTTAAATTGAATTTTCTCAATTTTTTGAAATAGAACACCCTGTATATTTGTCAACGATGTGATCTAGAAATGAAAAATGAACATTTTTTGTAAGTACTTCCCTATGGCTAATTGCAACCATTTTCGTTTTATTGAGCAATAATTACAACATTCAAAAATAAACTTAAAAAAAGAGGTTTCTTCAAATAACTCAGTAGAAAAAATTATAATAAATGTTCCACATGTTGGCCATTTTGATTGACAAACATCTCTATGCGCTTTTGAAATGAGGTTCCCACTGTTCCTAAAACTGCCGGTGTGATAGATCTAAAGGCAGTTATTATTCTTTCCTTCATATTTTGTACTGTTGTTGGTGTGTCTCTATAAACAATTTCCTTCACGTATCCTCATAAATAGAAATCCATTTTTGTAAGATCTGGGGATATAGCAGGCCATTTAGTGGGTCCATTTCTTCCAATCCATTGATGAGGATATTTATTATTTAAGTAGTCTCTAACTGCATTTAAATAATGTGGTGGAGCACCATCTTGCTGAAACCACATCCTATTTCGAATTCTTCCAGGGAGATTTACCAATAATTGTGGCAGATAGTTTTCCAAAATGAAGATAAATAGCTCCAGTCAATGTACCGTCAAAGAAATGTGACCCTATTACATGTTCTCCAATAATTCCTCCCCAAACGTTTATAGACCATCTGTGTTGGTTATCAACTTGCATAAAAAAGTGAGGATTTTCTGAAGCATAATAATGGAAATTGTGCCTATTAACAAATCCATTTTTATGAAAAATTGCGTCATCAGTGAATAAAACATTACTGAAGAAGGTGACATCTTGCGTTTTATCTCTGGCCTAATTGCAAAACTGTAGACGCCTTTGAAAATCGTCATCAGATAATTCCTGGTGCATTTGAATATGATATGCATGCAACTTATTTGTTTTTAAGATTCAATCCACAGACCGTCTACTTATTCCTACTAATGAGGTCACTTCTCTTTGACTAACATGGGGATTCTCAACCGTTGCCAGCACCACAGAAAACTCATTTTCTTCGTTCACAACACGTTTTATTCTTTCACTTTTTATATATTCGACATTTCCAGTTTCTACAAATCTATCGAGAAGGTTTTGGAAGCTGCTAACATCAGGAATCCTTCTTTCAGGATATCTTTGCTTATAAATTCTATGGCAAGCAAACAATTTCTGTCTGACGCGCCCAAAATAAAAGTCATCTCCACTTTATTAAAATTCATTTCGTAAAACTCGAAATATTTTAAATTTAATACAAATGATAACTGATGACCGATAAGTGCGATAAATGTTTGTTTGTACAAGACAATTTATACTAAACTGAGGTTTTATTGCTTGTCGAATAACGAAAACAGCAAAAAAATATACAAAAAATCTATTACAGTAAGGAACCAATTAATTACTATTACCCATTTCAATGGATTGGAAGAAATGGTCCCACTAAATGGCCTTATTTCAAAAGCGCATAGAGACGTGTGTCAATCAAAATTGGCAACATGTGGAGCTCCTATTATAATTTTTTCTAATGAATTATTTGAGGAAACCTCTATTTTTTAAGTTTATTCTTGAATTTTGTACTTATTTCAACAACAAAATTCATTACATCCAAGTGGCTGGGATATAGTCAAAAATAATATAGGAATGAAGAGAGTCTAGAAAGAGGCTTCAAAAAATTTACTGATATACATAGCATTCCATTTTAAAAAAAGGCGCTTGATTCTGTAATTCCGTCTTGGCTCGCCCTGTATATTCGAAAATAATTTCCGGGTAGGCTTTTTTATCTAGTTTATTTGTATTTTTTTTTTTTTAATTTTTAGATATCGTGGAACATGAGATATCGAAGTCCGACGCAATATTGCCCCATCCTGTATATCTTTTTTTGGAATGCCTCCTTGTCTTAATTATGAAAATATATAATTTGCATATATTTACTTCCGGAAATACAGTGTCATAATTGAGTATTCCTTAAAGCAAAACTGGCTTACACAATGTTAGCCCGTTATTTGATTTGGTTTAATTAAGGCGATATAAATGCTATGTGCTGTATCATGTTTATATCTCATTGACAGAACATAAACTTATCAGTTATCAATTGTTTTCTATGCCTTCTTTTCAATTAGGTATTCTCGCTGTCTTATTTTACCTAACTATATGATGATTAGGCACCAAAATTACAATTTGCATAAAAAATAGAGACGTATTTAAAATCGTCTCAGTGGTTTAGTACTTACACATTAGACTTGAGACCAAGGGACCCCTGGTTCGAATCCTGGCTAGAGCATGGATGTATGGTGACGTTTTTTAAAATCCCAAGACAGTAGCACAGTTGGCTAAAGCGTTGTTGTATGACAGAATACGGATAGTCACTGTCTTTCTCTCCTGAGCTCAAGTCACAGTTGCGGCGCATTCGTCTGTCCTGGCTGAGTTGTTAATAATACCAAAAAAAAAAATAAAAAAATAAATAAGGACTCTAAGTGTACGTGCATATACAAAGCGGAGCGAGCGAGTGCGTCCGGAGCATATTTAGCGAGACTGAACGTTATAGATTTGTGTACAAATTGAATGCGTTCTACAAAGCGGATTTCTCAGTTGTTTTTCTGGCAAGGTGTCGAACAGTCACGATATGGGCATTACATTATTCTTGTTATTGGAAACTTCCGTAATAAAAAAACCACATTTTGGCAAAAAAAGAATTCCACAAGAATTTACTATTTCCTGTCACAGTTTTGAAATTAGATCACGATTTACGATCACGTAACGAATTAGTTTGATCCTATGTAAGGGTTTGCAAAAATATTTCGCTGATTAATTTTTCGACGTCCAGTCCACCATTTTCAGCTCATTGCACTACAATCTTTAACGCTTAAGCACAAACAAATTTGTCTTCGAACGGAACGCTCGTTCGGGACTCGCGTGGACTCGCTTAGCCACGATTCCGGTGTTCCAACTTGTGTTTCTCGTCTTTTCCGCTACGATACGTCCCGCTCGGTTCCACTTTATATGTGCACGTACACTAATAGTTATAGCTGACAAATTAAATTCCACGGCGTATCTTGCTGTTTAAGGTGACGAAAATAAAGGCGGCCATATGCAATATTTTGAATCAAAACAGTAGTGCACTTTTTCGTACATAAAAGACGTAAAATAATTATATTCCTCAAATTATTTGATGTATGTTTTAACGTTTATGATTCTTCCACCTGCTAAATATAATAATAATGGAAAATATTGAAAAATAAAAGTAAAATTGACCACTAAATATAACCTTCACTTTCCTAGCGAGTTTATACGATACCCTGCATATGATTTGCAAATTAAACGTAACAGCAACATTAGGACACTCTACTGCAATGAAAAAATTCCATAAAAGCACACTGTTTCGTGCAAACTTTTAAGATATGTAGGAAAAAATATTACAACTTCATATATGTTACAAAGTACAGCTGTTTGAAAATGTCACTAGATTTATAAGTTCGTCAATATTCCGATAGGGGGAACAGAGACTTTAATGACTGAAATAAATGTTGGTATTGTAGATGTTAGTTGCGGTAAAATTTATGAATGAAATTATGTTTATGAATGCAAACTTCATCATAAATGTTTATTTGCTATATATGTATAATTATTGCACTAACGTCTTTAGTGTGTTTTTTTGTATTTTATGACTTCTTGTCGGGAAGTAAATACTAGATACGTTTTTTTTCATATTCGGTTCATAAATTCATAAATTAGTTCTTCATTTCTTCCTTTTCTCAATGACGTTTTTAAAGCATTTCTTCGTGTTGTTTTCATTTTTTTTTATTTGTAATATTCATTATTAGGTGGATGTTGATGGGTTTTCTTATGTGGTAGTTCGGTTTTGGTTTGAAAGTTTTCATCTTCAGATGGTTTTTAACTTATTATGTTGTTGGATGATTCAATCGTTCATGTGGGTATTTTTATAATTATTTAATTTCGATCTTAATTATAAAAATACCTACATGAAACGATTGAATCATCCAACAATATAATAATATCAAAAACACCTGATGATGAAACCTTTAAGATCGAAATTAAATAATTATGAAAATACACACATGAAACGATTGATCATCCGAAAATATAATAATTAAAGAAAACACCAGATGATGAAACCTTTAAGATCGAAATTAAATAATTATAAAAATACCCAAATGAAATGATTGAATCATCCAAAAATATAATAATTAAAAAAAACACCCGTTAATAAAACCTTTAAGATCGAAATTAAATAATTATAAAAACACCCACATGAAACGATTCATCCAACAATATAATAATTTAAAAAACCACCTGATGATCAAAACTTTCAAACTGAAACTGAAATACCACGAAAATCACCCACACACGAAAACCCATCAACATCCACCTAATAATGAAAATTACAAAAAAATGAAAAAACACGAAGAAATGCTTAAAAAACACTTATAACGTCATTGAGAAATTAAGCCAATACCATCATAGCTGAGTGGGGGCAGTCTCTACATACAGCCAACTTTTCCGCTTAAATTCCTATAAAAAGAGGTAAACAGTTTTGTGAATTTATCGGAATAGTGGACCAACTAATTTATGCATTTATGTTGCATTTATTTATTCCCAGTAAATGTGTGGTGCATTGTATCATACAAAATAATAGGAAGTTAACATAGCCGCGACATCTAATTGAAAAATGGTAAGCTTTAGTTGTTACGAATAATGGGGTATCTAACGTCACCTTAAGTAAAATTATAAGTTATAATTTTACTTAAGGTGACGTTAGATACCCTAGAGTTCTAATTTATAACTCTATATTTCCGAAACCATTGAAGTAAATATATACAAATTATATACCGGGTGGCCACGAGACTAGGGCCATGCTTATATGTCTTTCAATTATGAACCGATTTAGACGAAATTTGATACAAAGATATTAGAACGAATTTCGGATGGACATGCAGATATAGTCAAAATGGCTGACTTCCGGTTTCACTGGAAGTGCGTTTACCTTTGATTTTTTAAATGCATCACCCAGTATATTTTATGTTTTTCGGAATCTACAACTTAAATTGTATAGGATAGTGTTTCAAAATTTACATCTTACTCACGGAATTTTTCTTTTTTTTCAGATTTATTTTTTACCGTAGAAGGCCGTGATTGGAAAAAAATCTATTCCAGTTGATTCTAGTAACTCATAGTAATAGTGATTTCATCAATTAAATCAATAACAAATGCCTCATGAGAGAATTAAATGTGCATGGGCCTAGTCTCGTGGCCACCCGGTATGTTCGTAACTAGGACGAAGAGGTCTTAAAAAAAAAAAACAATATTCAGGGTGTCGAATTTAAAACAATGAGGTTATGTTTGCAACTTCGCTATGATGCATTATATTTTGGTAATGTGCATATTCTGAAGGTTTATAACCAACCCAAAAACTTTATCCATTTAAAGGTTTTGCTATCTCCGATAATACATTTTTTTGCTATTGTGTAAAATATATGGGACTACTCTCTACAACATATTATTTGTTTTTTAAACGAATTGTTTGTTGTTGATGGTAACTATAAAGTTGAATGCATCAGTGAATTATAATACCTAATAGTGACTAATTCTGTTAACAAAGATTTTGTCGATAGTTTGTATAATTAGATTGGTTAGTTTTTTTATTCTCACGTAAAGGCCACCGTTTCCTTTAAATCAATAAATTACAGTTGAATGTCGGCAGCTTGTGCTAATTTGTTGATATGTAAAACTAATGGTGCACTATTTATCTACTCACGAAAGAACTTTATTATTATTATTATTATTGAATTATTGGTATGTTTGCGTATAACAGGGTGTTCTAAAATCACATTGCCAATCTCTTATAAATATTTGATAAATAGGACATATTAAAGGAGTTACCTACATCATTTCAAAGATTGAGGAAAAAATATTTTTCTATATTGTGCTGCAACTCAGAAACTACAACAGATACGCATATTAAAATTTAGAGATTAAATTTTTTTGGATCTTAACGGCATCCTACATTTACTTTTCAACAAAGTGGTCAGGGGTGGTGCACATGGGACTTACGTTGCATGTATTAATACTTCGTTAGCTCTATTGAACATTTTATTTTAAAGTATGATTTTTCAGCCATTATTACAAAGAAATTTTATACTTTTCATATTTTGATAGGATTCACCTCGGGATTCACCGTTTTCGGGAAAGTCAATTTCAAACGTGTAATTGCATTGGAGACTTCTAGTATAATTAATATTATTAAGTATAACAGGCTTCCATCATTCAAATTAATATCTGCCAAACTGAGTGAGAAAAAGATAAAATATTGATAATATTCTAACCGATTTAATACTGTTGTGTTCAAGAATAAACATATCACAGTTTTAGGACTGTTCAACTAATGCGAGGAAATCAAGACCAAGAAAATAAGAACTAACAAAAGTTGCCATTCTATTGAGGAAAAGAATTTTTTTAAGGAAAATGTGTTCTGTTTATGTCAAATTGACAGAAATTAACAGTTATTATTAAAGCCAAACCCATAAAATCGACGAAAGAAATCTTAGACAATTTAAAAAAATAAATTTTTATTTTGTATTTAGATTTTTTTAAAAATAACATAAGTTATTAAATACAATACAAAAACTTATTTAAATGAATGCCATTCTTTAATTCTCGTTTATTATATATTTAACGGCCCTTAAGTGAATATATTCAATGAAAGAATGAATTACTTTCACAGAACAACACTTTGCTGTGAAATAAATAATTAAGACTGCAATAGAGTAAATATAATTTAAGAGCATGTACACCACAAACGTAATGTAATAAATAAAATTTTCTCCCTGCTATAAAACGCAGCCGCTGTATAAAGTCTCCCATCTCTGTTCCAGCGATTCAATCCAATTAAACGACCGGAAAAACTTTAGAATCGTTAATTTTTTCTTCTCCTTTGTAAGCTTGCTAACAATAAATTTGTGAGTCAAAAACATATAGAGAAAATAATTTATGATCTTTTTTGTTTGTCCAGATTTTAAAAGCATGTTCAATGAGGAGAAACAGTGGAAATCTATTGTAAAGCCAAAAGAAACAGGAAATCACTTTTACTTTTTTATGTAAACACTGTCCATATAGTAATTTAGTTGCCAAATTAAAATTATCTTTCATCGCTCTGAAAATAAATCGTTTAACTATTTAGTGAAGCTTGTCAAGTAAAACGGTGACGCTAATTACAGGAATATATTTAGATTTAGAATGTTAAAATTCTTAATAAAATTTCCTGTATGTCTACATGTTCAAGGCCTAATTTCACTTTTTTATTAATGCAGGAAAATAACTAGATAAGAGTCTGCATTTTTGTTTAATCTCTAACAGGTATCACTTATACTGTTAATTTATTAATTCTATTCAAAACTGACTATGATTAGTTTTATATTCTTTACATAACTAGAAAAAATTTTTCGTTCAATTTCATTGGTTAAATTTTTTAAATTATATTAAATATATAAACCTGAGATTGATATATTTTTTTGTTTATTTTTTAATTCTTTTCATGTTTATTTTCCTTATTTATATCCTTTAAAGTTCAATTTATCTATCTGAGAAACTTGCCCCCATTTTTAATACAAAAATGTTACAGGAATTAAATTATGTGGCTAGTATATTAAATCCAAATATTAAAACAAGGCATTTTTAAAACCAAAACTGAAAATAATAAAAAAATATGCACACCAGACAAGAATTATCTCATCACCTGAAATTTACCACAAGTTTGATGTTAATTTCTTTCCGAGTCATTGGTTCGATTCGGATGATATTTTTTTTACATTATAGGTTGACTCTTCTAGAATGTTACTCTGCTCATGATTTTTTTCGTAAAAATTCAGTTTTGTTTGAATATCGGGTGTAATAATGATGTTGGGTTTTGTTCCGAGAATTCATAACACCTTGTGGAATACACTAGCAACAACAGCATATTATTACAATTTAAAGCTAACCCTTGCCTCATCTTTTCTTAACATCATCCTTTTTGGTTTACTTTACAGCTTTATAGCACAATATGTCTTTATTGACTTCAGCTTATATACATACAGGGTGTCCCAACCAAAATAACTTTGGAGATAAAAATCTTTTGAAAAATTGGTGAAACACGTCGACCTTGTTTCCAAGGGGGGACATATTTTAATGTAATATTTGTACACCTATCATCATCCCTCTAGCCTACACGGCCACCACCTCAAAAAAATTCAAATGGCAAGGGGAGTCTCTTGAAAGGTCTTTCAATTCCCTACATAATTGTGTATTTTTTTAACTTTTATCGATTCGTTCTTAAGGAAAATAATTTTATTTTTGATGATTACACACAATCGAAATCGTTTAAAAAAATCTAAAATACACGGCACTAGGTATTGGAATTTATAAGAAAAACTACATTTTTTAGTGCTCTCAAATTAACACGAGTTTTTTCGACAAAAAACACTTTCCTTGTCCGTTTAGTTTTGGAATAATAAAAGACTCATAAGTATTTGATAGTCCTTGAACATTAATTTGTTCACAATCAATTTTAAATCGAGATACATTTTACCAGAGTGAGTTCTCAAAATGATTTATACCTCTTCAGGCGAGAATAGAAATTGTCAGCATTTATTTTAAAAACTATAATTGTGCTAGAGCTACGGAGCGCATATTCAATAGAAATTACCCAGATAGAAGGGTTGGTTCTCAGTATGTTTTACAATTAATTATTGACAAAATTTATGGAAACAGGTTCTGTAGGAAACAAAAAAGCATGAACCTCAGCGACCGATTAGGAATGAAGCGGTCGAAGTGGCAGTTCTGGGTCATTTGCAGATGGATAATACTCAATTGATCAGTAGCTGAGGCATCCAGTGTATCACGAAGCAGTGTTCATCGAATTGTAAAGGCCCACAAATTTCATCCATATAAATTTAAATTGGTACACAAATTAAACGAAGATGATCCCGATCGTCGGGTTGAATTCTGTGAGAGTTTTAGTGAACAATTAAACGGTAATGCCAATCTACTGTACAATACGTGTTTTTCTGATGAATCGACATTTCAGTTAAATGGGGATGTAAACAGGCACAATTGTAGATATTGCAGTGAAACCAATCCACATTTGTTCATCGAAACTCATACCTAAAGGCTTCAAAATTTAATTGTTGTACTGACATCTTAGGGGGTCACATTGTCGGGCCGTTTTTTATTCCTGACAATTTAAATGACGAAAGGCACCTCAATCTGTTAGAACATAACATCGACCCAATGATTACCCAAATCCTCGAAGAAGACGATAATCTTTTAGAAGGCGAACTGTTTTTTCAATAGGATGGGGCACCTCCATATTTTGCTATAGCAGTCCGTCAATTTTTGGATAATCGGTTTCCTGAGCGATGGATTAGAAGAGGAGGTCCTATGGAGTGGCCCGCTAGGTCACCCGATTTAACTCCCTTGGATTTCTTTCTGTGGGAATATTTGAAATCGAAAGTATTTGCAACAAAACCCGCATCTATGGAAGAGTTACGTGAACAAATTGTTCGAGAATACCGTTTATTAACTCCAGATGTGTTCAAAAATGTTCGTACAGAATTTCAAGACAGATTATACTACTGTATGGTAGTCGGTGGGGGTCATTTTGAACAATACATACGATAATTTAAACTGCTTCTTTTATTTTTATTTCCCGAACCTAAACTAATTTCTCAGGAACGAATCGATAAAAGTTTAAAAAAAATACACAATTATGTAGAGAATTGAAAGTCCTTTCAAAAGATGTATAACGCGACCCCCTTTGCCATTTGAATTTTTTGAGGAGGTGGCTGTGTAGGGTAGAAAGATAATGATAGGTATACAAGTATTACATTAAAATATGTCCCCCTTGGAAACAAGATCGACGTGTTTCACCAATTTTTCAAAAAGTTTTATCACCAAAGTTATTCATGGTGCCTACTTTTGGTTGGGACAACCTGGATATTGGGTACGTGGCTAACGTATTTGCTGTTCAATAGAGTATAATTTCAAGAGTTATCAGACGTTATAGGGAGTGTGGACAGTATTCTAGGAGGGAGGAACAACTAGAACAGCAGTAGATGATCGTTTCTTTATGAGTTAGAACTTTACATTGCAACGTCCGAATGTTTCAAACCGAACCCCTAACAGTTGGAAAAGTAAACATTTGAGGGAGTACGTTGAGTAAGGTTTTGTAGGATGGTCCAATTTACTCTTCAGAGATGTATCGAGATATTATCTATATTCCTTTAGGGAGAAAGTGTACAGAAGTGCCAGTGAGCTTTATTTATATTTATATATGTGAATATTGTGTAATATACCTACATGTATACTCAAAATAAAGACGATTATTATTATTATAATTTTTAAAACTTGTACAAAAGTAAACATTTAAATATTGTATATACCTTTTAAATTATGCAAAAACATATAAAATCCATAAAGACAAAGAAAATAAATGTATTTATGATAAAACCAATAAAATAGTATTTTACAAGTAAGTATGACATATGCAAAACTTAGCTCAGATATTTACCATTAGTTGCTGTTGGCAGTTTGAGGACAGTGCAGGCTTAGAATTTTTAAGGTTCCATTGTTTTAATTATAGACCAGTTCTGTGAAAGAAAACGAATACTATACCAATTCCCAGTATTCTCTTGGAATAAGGAGATACATAAGTTATACGTATTGCATAGGTGTAACAAAATACACCATAAACAATATCTGGGAAATATTGTAATGAATAAAGCACGATTTTTTTCTTTACTGAAGTAAATCAAAAATAGTGCGAGAAGGTACTGAACAAAATGTGTCAGTCATTTGCTGCTTTGCCGATATGCAATTAGTTTCTTGGGTGGCAACAAAAATGTACACATACATACAAGTAATTCAAAGAAACCTAATAATTCTATAAATTCTAAAAATAAGGACAATTCAGTCTATTTCAAACAAAAAACGCATTCTCTTATTTCTGGACGACGACATTATATGTAACTTCAGGCATTTGTTAGATCAAAACGCTTGTTAGGCAATTTCCGAAAAGAAACTTGGTGCACTATTAAGTCAAATTATGAAAAATATAACAGCACTGATAGAAGATTACGTAATTATTATAGGGGGTACAGATTACACTAAAAACATACACCATCTTTTCAACTTATTTGCAATAAGCTGAAAATGTATACACACACTAATGTATTATTTCACTCCATACCTTCTGTCATAAAAATAAAAGCAACTTAAAAGAAACTGCCATATTTTTAAATTTAACAATAAACTGAACGACTTTTTATCTAAATTTAATAGATATACTGAAGGTAATGTTGGTTATGTAGAAATTAATGACGAAAACTCAAGAAAAGTCAGAAAATGTGTAGAGTGGCTTCAAATGTAAATATTATTTCAGTGAAAAAACCGAACAAAAAACTTAACATTTGTTCGTGATGAAGACAATAGATTCAGTGACTGTGATACTGGTGAGGTTCCTATAATTGACCCGAGGGTTCCTGGTGAAGTATATCCACAAATAAACAAATGTTCTTAGCCAGTTCTACGTGGACCTGAGCCAGAACCTCAAGGTGCCGAAGAGCCACAATCAGCTGAAGTATTTATTGACCTGGTTAACCCTGACAAAATTCAACAACAGACTTTTTTTCTTGGGTAACGGTGTAACAGCTAAACCAAAAACACTAAACGCAGAGGTTAATTTTAATAATTTGACTTTTAATCACAGTGCTTCCGACTGTAATTTTGTCTCACATGACACGATAAGTCCGATGTTCCACATCAATATTCAATTCTTATCTAACAAAATTAACCAGTTAAGCTTATTATTGAATAAATTCAAATATGATATAGTTTTCTTATCAAAGCCCTGGATGAGCGAAGATTCTCTAAAATATATAAATTTGGGTTACTATTACTTGGCAAATTCCTTTAGTAGGTCAATAAATATACATGGAGGTGTATCAATATTTTAAAAAAATCATATTAAATATGTAGCCTTAGATTTAAGTGAATTTAAATCTGAATTCTGTGGAATAGAATTGATTATTAGTATTTGAGGTTCTTGATGTTGCTAAGGCACTAAAAAATTCTGCCTGTACTGTATGATTTGAAAAGTAAGATAATTAAAGAAACTATTGATATAATCATATATCATATTTTGTTTAGTACCTTATATATATATATATATATATATATATATATATATATATATATATATATATATATATATATATATATATATATATATATATATATATATTATATATATATATATATATATATATATATATATATATATATATATATATATATATATATATATATATATATATATATATATAAAAAAAAAAATAAAAAAATATGTATATATATATATATATATATATATATATATATATATATATATATATATATATATATATATATATATATATATATATATATATATATATATATATATATATATATATATATATATATATATTATCAAACTTTTAAATTATACTACCATAGGATATTATTTGTTTCCAAACTTGCTACAAATCTACATATCTTTATATAATGTGGTCAAAGAAACTATCTATCTATCTATCTATTTTTTGAACACTACCTCGAGATGAGAGTGCAAACGAAGCCGTATATATTAAGAAATGTACTTGTGTGTCGTATTCTGTAAAAACAAAATAATATAATTTTTAAATATTCCCTAGATAACTCTACTTTATCTTGTTTCAATTCGTCACCTTGGTGTTACATTTGATAAAAAATTTAGTTTTATTAGTCACATACATAATATTACAAATGGTTGTATAGCTTCAATAAAGAAATTAAATTTATAAATTTTAAAATCAAGGTTTTATCATTGAAATTGTATTTTCCTTTTTATTCCTGAAATTTTTATTATGTTAATTAATTCTCTTTGTGATAAATGTATCTTGTAATTCTCACCCTGTAAATGGAGTTTGTATTTGTTGGGTAGTGCATAATAATAAATAAATAAATAAATATATGAATTCGCGAAGGTTGATAATTAGAGTTCTATATTTATTACTAGTAATATATTTAGAAAAGTTAATTATATGCAATTAAACATATAATTGCTTATGCACACACGTTGACTAAGAGTGCAAAACCAGTTCTAATAACATTCTGCATATATGTATAAATGGTCAAGTAACCTTTCAAAGAATGTGCACAGAAGAATTTTTCTTGTTCGGTAAGTTATACATCATACTAATAGCACTAAATTAATATTCGAATATTCATGTAGTTGCCAAATTAAAATCCGCCTCCAGTCTGTTTCACCTAAGAAAAATGGAAAATACGAAGAGGCATCGACCGAGGTCCACTGCAATCGCTCAGAGTGGTCGGAGACAAGACAAATCGAATGTCAGCCGCTAATAAGTATCCAGCAATAGTTGGACAAATGTATTTCCTTGCTAGCAGAGGCCGACACAAAAACTCATCCCGTACATTGTAATTTGTATCGCTGAAGCTAATTATAAGATGTTAACATGATTGGAGACCAAGGAATGCATACGTTTGATGAGAGGTTTCTCTATCTGGAGTTTTTTCAATAAATAAATGTCGCTACATAATAGCTGAAGGCTTCTTTCTGTTTTTTAATAAATTGATCCCTCTTACTTCTTTGTAAACGGCTATAATAAAATGACCGTTCTTCATATTCTTTTATATTAATAATGGAATAAAATAAAATCTTTTTGAAATAATCTTAATGAGTGATATTTTTTAACAATTTAATTTATTCAATTTTCTTAAACGGTAATAAAATTCAATAAATGCATTTATGTTTTGAAAATGTGGTTATATCAAAAAGAGATATACAAGGTGTTCCACTTTTAAATACCAAGACTTTGGCAATCGAGAGAGGACCCCGTTTTAAGGAAAAAAGTTCAAATGAACATACTACAACGAGTACCGTTCGGTTTCTGAGATACATGACACTGATTTATTTTTTGTTTCTTTTTTAACGGTTATTTTAGATAATTCATTCAAAAATATGCATAAAATTACTTAATAGTCTGAAAATAAATGATTTTAGCTCATGCAAGTGCTTTGTCAATGGACCGCGTAGTGTGTGTGTGGTTATTAGAGCCCGGATCCGAATATTATATGATGTTAATGACAGGGACGGATCCGGGATATCATTATGATCACATACATAGAAATGATAAACTTGTCACATGTACCGGATTAAAATAGGTGTATTTTAAACGCTGTTAAGACGCCTTAATATGTTAAGCTGTATCCGTTACAAACAGCGAGACACTTCCTTTATTATTTTCATAGTTCTCGCCCCATAGTGTTTTAAGACTGCTATCCACACAGTCATATACCGTTTCTGCATTTGTGTGTTCTAACACATTTGTTGATATTAAGCGGGCTGGCATTGCCACTGTCTCATCCATCCAACCAACGAACACATTTGTGATGTTCTAACCTCCACCGTCGGCGGTTTCATCTACACTAACCCATACGTGTTTATCTGGCAACTCAGACACAATTGCTGCTTTAATTTCGCTGAAAACCGGCGATATATAATTTTTTATTAATGTGGATTCCGCAGGAACAGTAACGTTATTGTTCTTTCCACTAACACAATTTTGCAGAAACTGTCTAAAATGAGGGTTATCTAGTTTGGCAAATGGAATGTTACATGCCGCCATCGTGTTAACAAAATCTAAATTAAATTGGTTTGGTCTTTAAGTAGAATTCATACCATCACTTATACGTGTTTTATGATTTTCAGTTGCAAAATGCATCGAAATTCTGTGCAGATTCTAATTCCGAGAAATCTTTTATCCATCGTTCTACAGTAACTTTTCAGGAGGCAAAAAGTATACATACTACACTTGCGGCGTTCACAGATTGACCATTGGAATTCGATTAGACTTGGACATTAAAAGGTAAGGATGCAATAGCATCAAAGGCTGTGTTTGCACACTCTCGTCGCCAGGTTTACCAACATAAAATTTTAAATTGCTTTTAAAATTTTTCTCTTAATGAGAACAAAATATGAAAACTAATAATTTATCTTAAGTATCATATGGATTTAATATATACAATTACAGGCAATACTGAAGCGTGTTTTCGTTTATTGATTAGAAATATGTACGTATTTTGTTTGGTGTCATTTTATAAAACTTAATAATCATATTTCCTGTTAATAAAAAAAATATACATCAGTATTGCCTGTATTTTTATATATTAGATCTAGGTATGTGATAGGTATTTAGGATGTACTATTTATTTTCGTTTTTTAATATTATTTAGAGAATAGTTTTAACAGCAAATTAAATATTTAATTTTGATACTTGTTGAAAATACACCCTTAACATGAGCTAAATACAAATACCCTTTTCATATTTTTTATATCTGCTTATTTTTAAATTGATATTATTTTTTGCTTTAATGTAGAGATCAGGAGTTGCCGATAAAAAATTATTTATTTGACTACATTATACAAAATTATTTGTAGCAAGTCACAGAGATGTACAATTTATGTGTACAGAGATTAAAATGTAAGGAAAAAAAATTATGTATATATGGTAGAGAAAAAACTTATTTGTAAAACAAACAATCCAATAATTCATTTGAAGAATACAATGAATCTATGTAATTCCAGAGACAACTTTAACATATATATAATATTATATTCTAAACACCTAATGAAGTAATTTATCGCAACCTTCCGATCTCTGTACGTTAAAGAAATAAATATTTTTTGTACATGTGCTAAATACCTAATCTGCTTGTTTACATTGTTGTAGTAGAGACTACATTATTTAGTTGTTGGCGTGAAAAAAGAGTAAATTCGTTTTACGAGAACATCAAAAGCTAAATTAATTAACTAAAACGTATGTCTTTATTAAAATAATCGAAAATTTATGTTACGAGTACATCCGTCCTGAAATTTAATAATCGAATCCGGTTTCTTATGATTATGTTTTTGAACAAATTTTGTAAAATAACGGAGCAGAATACAAAAATTTTCAATTGACAAAAAAAGTTTCTAAATTGATAAGCCATTCCAAAAGAATATAAATTGACAATGGCGTAATATAAAAGAAATTGAAGTGTTTAAACAGTAGATGGACTCGGAAAACTAACTTGAGAGATAACAAAAAAGGAACTTAAAATTTTTTTTTAACGGCCTATATCTTTGAAATCTAACAAAATTATAATAATAATAAACCCAATAGAAATTAGACAACTCGCAAATCCAAAGCCAAAACTGTCTAGAAGGGAGTTATCCTTAGAAAAACGTGGACATAAAACCATTCCCACCGACATTGCCAGTGCCGGTGGTGGGATTCGAACACGTAGCTACGATAGACAAATTTACAGTCACTCTTAACATCGCGCGCTCTAGTCAACTATGCCACACAGACGGTATATACGATGTGTTTGTTTAAAATTTTTCCTTAAAATGGAAACTTGGTACTTAAAAGTAGGACATACAAAAAACGGCTATTCTTAAATTAAAAAAAAAAACATTTTGAATTTTATGTTTTAAAACAATGTGCTCTTCAAGTGAATTATTTTGTTTGTATAAAACAGTAATTTCTTGACATTGACAATAAATATTTGTCATAATTATTTCTGAATTTAACTATTTTTAATTCATGTATAATATAATATAGAGGGTGTTTAAAAAACATGCCACACTACAAGTGGAGATTCATCATCTAACATGTAAAAATAAAATAATATCACACACTTTTAACACTGCTGTACTTTAGTGACAAAATGGTAATGACACTAACCGTCGACTCGACTGACTTATGCCAATGCAATGCCAAGCCAATACTATTACCAGCCGCCCTCGCTTATAAAAATATACTCATATTACATACATGCTTACTATCAAACATTAGCCATACGATGATTAATTGTATATAAATCTATATACGCCTTACAGGAACTCAAATAATTCCTACACCCAGCGTTTCTGACTGTGGAAGCTGTCCTCATGCTTCACAAGAACCTGGAAACAGAAATCATACCTTATATAAAGTTTTATCGTAGCCCTTAGGCCTTATGGTAATCTTCGTGACACCTGTGCCGTTGATTTTTCGTATCACATTTGGCACGTTTGCCTGAGATACTTCGATCTCCCATTTAATCGTATTGGCACATTTGCCTGAGATCCTCGATCTTTCGCTAATCGTATTGGCACGTTTGCCTGAGATTTTTCCATCTCATCGTTTAATCGTATTGGCACATTTGCCTGAGATTCCTCGATCTCTCGTTTAATCTTATTGGCACGTTTGCCTAAGATCATTCGATCTCTCGTTTAATCGTATTGGCACGTTTGCCTGAGATTCCTCGATCTGTCGTTTAATCGTATTGGCACGTTTACCTGAGATCCGTCGATCTCTCGCTTAAGACGTACCCTTCATCGTCCTGGATCCTAATCCACTTTTTGATAAAGTCAGTTGCGACCACCGATCGTATTCGTACCTTTCCATAAGTCTTCCATTTCGTAACGAATGTTAGTCGTATACCAACTTTTTGAAATTTTAGTAATTTACCAACCTTCTTGAAATGTTAGTCGTTTACCAACCTTCTTGAAGTGTTGATCGTTTGACAAACTTCTTGAAAGGTTTATCGTTTACCAAACTTCTTGAAATGTTGGTCATTTACCAATCTCCTTGAAATCTTGGTCGTATTTCAACCATTTTAATGTTGTTGGTCGTATACCAACCGTGTTGATGTTGCTTTAAACAGCTGCCTCAAAATTATCCAGGGTTTCATGTTATCAACTGCCAACACGATCTAATGTTTTGCGACCTTTTCGCAAATTTTCTACCTAATATGCATTGGGTAATATTTTAAGTACCTTAAAACGCCGTTTGAACTTCGGGAGCAAGTTTTGCACCCTTCTCTAGCTGGTAAAGTATTCAATACCCTAACCAAGTCACCTGAATATTTTGTAGCTTAATTCAAACATTTGTTTTGTGCGTTAGTCTTGTGCTAACCTTGGCTCGTGTGCTATCTTTGTGCTAATCTTATTTACATGTTAGCCTTGTGCTAATCTTTGATTGTAACCTTGTGCACACCTTAGCTTGTGTGCTACTGATCTTCACTCATTTTCTGCGCCATACCTTTGAGCAATTTCTTTAAATCAACTCGGTCTAAGTTATCTTGAACTTCACTTAAATTTTAGCTTCCGCTTCATGTCGGCCTTTACATCCTGTCAAAGCCTCTAAAGGTGAGACTTCGTGCAAAAGTCAAAATGCATCTTTTGTCTTCTTTGTTCTTCACTAATTCATTTCTTAATCTCTTTAATTCACCAAGATATACGTGACTAGAATTATCCTGAAATTCATTCAAGATGCAAAAATCATCTACATGACGCAGTTTGTATCCGGCTAGTGCTTCAATTGGTGACATAACAGTGGTCTTACACCATGTACAATTAATCGCGTTCTGAATATATCTAACAAACGTGCCCCTTTCATCTTCTCGACTTCCAGAGGTAACGTATAAAGCATTAGTTATTACCTCTTCTTATTGTAGCTCTCGCACTGACCACAAGGCATGGCGACAGCATTTGGTGTATACTTCACGCCATATGATTCACAAAATATTTTAAACAAAAACATAAAACTCATTAAAACCTTCGTGACATCCCGAATACTCGTATCTTTGATGGGTTCAATTACCACAAACTTAGTAATAGCATCTACAATAACTAACAAATACTTCCTTACTCTGCTGCTAGCCATACATGGCCCCATATGATCCACATGTAGTGTGTGGAACAGTAAAGCTACCTTTTCTTTTGGATACAGCGTACCTTATTTCTAACCAGAATGATTTATAATACTGGCAATTTAAACAAGATTTCACATATTATTACCAACGTCACATTCCTGCAGACCAATATTTTGCCTGAATCTTGAGGAGAATTTCTTTCAAACCAAAGTGGCCCATATCATCTTTGCAAAGGCGACAAATTTACTATCGCACATTTTGTGGTAAGAACCAAACTATTTGGCCATGTTCTTTTCTAACTTTGTGTAGACAATCCCTTTCATTAGTTTATATTTTTCGAAATACTATTTTGTGTGAATATTTTTTTTATTTTCCTGTGAAATATATCGTATTACAGTAATTTGCTCGTCCTGTATCTGGACTGCAAGCAACAAACTCATTTTCAATAATGTCTATTTGCAAAACATCTTTCATAAGGTTCCTACTCAAGACGTAGACGTGGCTCATGTGAGTTCGGGGACATAACCATCAACGACCCACGCGAGGATAAGGTTCTTTTTACTGAATGTAGTTCTCCAGTGCACAACAGTCTATTACAACTTAAAACTTTATGCCAAATAAATATGTTTAGAAATGACGTAACGATAGTAAAAGTAATAAGCAGTTCTTTAATCTTCAACACTGCATTTTATTACTTGTTACTCCAGATTCATTGAGTATTATTTCTGTTAAAAGTGTTTAATCAGACCTAGCGCAAGATGGTAACGCGTCTGATGACGCGTTACCATCTTCTACCTCAACATTATCAACGTTTAATGCTAGTAGCCTTCATAAAAAAAGTTTATTTTTGTCTTAATTATTAATACATTTTCATCACGCAAATAGTCAATGATCAAATCGTGCCCATCATAACAATCTTCCAGGACTATCACTGCAACATCTTCAATCGAAATTTATACATGACTTTTAAAATTACATTTTAGTTATACTTATTTTGTTCTCTTACTCTTGCATAATTATTAAATTCGCATTTCAAATTTTTCCATAATTTTGTAACTATGAAATCGTTTATTAATCAACAAACATTTTATTTGTGACCATTAACTACAGCGGCTTTATGAAATATATTTTGGACATCGTCAGCTATAATAATTTCATTTATGACACGTTTATTGAGCTTGAACATAATCTAATCTCTTACAAAGTTTACATTCTACGCGTGGCCTTGTACATTTGATTTCAAAAAAAAACTGGTACAACTCTTGTAATCGAAAATCTTAATACTTTAGTTGTGTGCATATGTCTGTAAATAGGGCTGGCCAGGTATGTCGAGAGGGGGGTGGAGAAGAGGTGATTTACACCGGACCTGAGTTTTTTGGAGGAGATCGGTTTTCTTTGTGTTTTTAAACTTATTAAACCTTTCTCTTTTATTTTATTCAAATGGAATTTTAAAAAAATAATTAGAAAATAACTTTTTCAAAACATTTTTAAGCCTGCCATATTATTGTTTAAAAAAAATAGTATTTGTTACGGATAATTCTACTAATGGTTGTAATTAAAATACTAACTGAATAATGATAATTCTATTTTTAAAATAAGAACACAAAAATACCACTTGAGATTAAAAAAAATGTAAACAACACACACACCTAACCCATTTAGGCTCATCCCAGCCCAGACATTGACTGAAAACCTTCCTGATATTTGTGGATCGAAAGTATATTTTTCGTCGTATCTAGTGGAAGGAGGCCTATATACGCGAACATGTTCATCGTTACAGGATTTAAAAACCTTTTCGTCAGAAAAGACAACTTGTCCCCAGAAGTTTTCATCATTGATTATATAGTTGAGTGCAAAAATAATCCTACCCTGCTTCTTTTCTTCTGAAAGTTTGTGTTTTTTAGCAGCTGAACAACTCTTCAAGTCGCTTTGTAGTTTTATTCTTCTGCAAGCAGTAGATACCGAAGCAGGGAAATTTGTCTTACTGCAGTCTGAAAAGAGTTTTCTATTAGGTAATTTATAAGATTTTCATCTTCTTGATTATTGCTCTTTCTGGGCCTACTGGAACCAACTTTACGGGATACCGTTTGGTTGGTTTCCCATTGTTCTTTAACACTCATTATCGTGGTTTTACTCACACTGTATTCAGCAGCAAGTCTTCTTATGGACCAACCATCTTCAATTTTAAAAACAATTCGAAATTTTTGAATATCTGTTAGATGTCGAACCATTTTTAATAATGGAAGCCACTGATTAACATCAAAGTGACATTTGTAAGATTATTAATATCAATCAAAGAACGAATGATTTACATAGCTAAAAGAAAGTGTACCAGTTTTTATTGAAATCAACTGTACAGTCCCGAACTCGATGATTTCCGCTACAATTAAAACATGACATTTTTCGAGATACGTGACAAATAATATTATTTCTGTTCTCTACATTCCTAAAATATGGTTTATTTTGCAATTTAGTGCTTGGTTTCGCTACAATTGTTAATGCCAGTATACTTGATTCTGACGCAAAAGTACCACTCAAATAATTGTCTGAGCTTCCAACAGTTTGGAAATTCGCAGCTTTCGCGGCTAGTGAGATCTTTTCGTTTTTGATCTCTTCTATTATGCTGTCTACAATATATTCTTCAGGAATCACGAGATTTAACTTGTTAAGTTTGACTGCCTTTCATAACAGTAATTACCCAAATTTTGACCCACAATGGGGTTGTAACAAGTTACTTCAACAAGTAATTTTCCGAATCGTATTGGTGTTGGAGAATTTTGAATAAGTATGTTTTTCATTTTCTGCCAGTCTAGACACGGATTGGTCAAGGAATCATATCATTTACGAGCATTATCACACAATCTATTAATGGCTAATTTTAATGTTATTTCTTGCATCTGCCTATAAAATATTTTCAATTTATCAATTTTAAGTGCTCAGTTGACCGTACTTTGGGTATCATCAACACCTGGGTCAAATAACAGTTTGTCGCAGTTCATTTGTTCCTTTTTTTAAACCTTAATTTTTCTTACGTGCAGCATCGTCTCATGGGGGCATGCTAGACGACGAGCTACTGGAACGTCTAGATTGTGATGTGTGCGAACGGGAGCGGTGTTTTCTTTTCTCATACACTTTCCGTCACTACAACCACAGCCACTACACTAAATTTTAGTTTTACTGACAACTGTTTTTCTTTTTTTTTTTTCACCTCACTTGGTCTCCAAAAGGGCGTAAATACTTGGGGTATATCCCAACTTCTGACTTCTAAGAATAAAATAATATCACACACTTTTAGCACTACTATACTTTATTAACAAAATGGTAATAACACTAACCGTGAACTCGACTGACTTATGCAAATACAATGCTAAGCCAATACTATTACCAG
The DNA here is from genome assembly GCA_029963845.1 of Rhamnusium bicolor. Classification (NCBI taxonomy): domain Eukaryota; kingdom Metazoa; phylum Arthropoda; class Insecta; order Coleoptera; family Cerambycidae; genus Rhamnusium; species Rhamnusium bicolor. The sequence continues at coordinate 419,833 of JANEYF010001031.1, forward strand.
CCTCCCTCGTTTATAAAAATATACTCATATTACATAATAGGGCCAGTAATATCATTAACAATAATTTCAGCTTAAATATTAATGGAAAATTGTTATTGTGTATTTGATATTCGTAACGAATGGGGATTCCCGTCAGCCCATGTATGTAAATTATGAAAATTAATAATATCTCTGCGAGTAAAAGATGCTTCATCAGTAAAACGTATATACAGGTAAGATATATTGATTCTTGGCATGCACGTTATAAGTAGAGCTGTCTGAGGTCACCTGGCCGACAGAGCCGTCATATGACTCATATGTTTACATCATATCATAATACTTGAATAAGTACAGTAAATGGAAATAAATTTTAACAATAATGTTACATTTTATAAAAATTTGTATAAAACTCACCCTTTTAAGCAGATTTATGAAGTAGTTTGGTTGTCGTTATCACAAAGTGGGGAAGATCTATAGTATAATAGCATCAGGTATGTTTCTACAGCTGTCTCTGTCAGCGATGTTGGCTTTGGTGAAAAAATATGTTTTGCATTTTGAAAATGACCATTCGACATCTACGGATGTAACACAGGCATAAGTAAAACAATCTGTGAACTCACTTAACGAAGTTGTAGATGCACCATCACAAATTTGTCTTAATTTGCTAAAATCAGGATCTTTCTGTAATACACTCTCGAATTTTTCACTAACGCGATTATTTTTTTGCGTCATTTATAGCCTGTAGCTGTGTATTTACGTCGTCCACTATTTGCAGCGATTCCACTAACGACAACGAACTATTTTGCAATTTTTCTATTGCGTCGTGTAGTCCTCTATAATTGTTATTAATAGTTTTTAAATCTGTTTCAAGGGAAACGTCTTGAAAGCTTGTCTGGTTTTCCCTAATAGCTGCAGCCTCGTTAGGATTGAACTGTAGTATCACAGCTTTTATTTGTTGAAAATATTCAGCATAATAAAAAGCAGCTTTCAACCACGTTCTCCAACGTGTAAGAATCGGCTCGTGAGATTTGAGAAAAACTATTTTTGTATTTGCTATTAATGCATCTACCTCTGGAAAATATTTTCGAATCGTTTCTGCCACAAGATGTAACGCATGTACTTTACACGTAACATGTAAAAACCTACAATTGTCTCTTTGAAAAGAACGGCCTACCATGCGCATTGTCGCAGCACCATCAGTCACAAACATCAATACTTGACTTGTTGAAAGTTCAAATTTTTCGATTGTCTCCAACACCCCGTAATTATTTCGCCAGTACACGCAGTTAGTCTTTTACTAGCTAGTAAAAGTGGAAATGTTAGTTTAAGAGGGCCCAGTACACGTACTATAATATTTAAAATAGAATTTTTTTACAATCTGTCGTCTCGTCAATACATAACCAGAGCCGTGTATTTTTTAATCCACATTTAATCTTATTTACAATGTCTTCACGAACAGCTGGAATATATCTACGTAACGATGTACGACTTGGTAAGTTCACCTGGGGATTGTATTTATTCCAAAACTTCCGAAATGGTTGTTTATCCAGTATGTGTAGCGGAATATTACAGGCTATTAACATTAACAATAAATCAAACATAAACTGAGTTGTCAAAGGCATGCCATTTTTTTTATTTTGATGTTGCACGGTGTTGATAACGACGACAATTTGTTTTGTGCCAGCACATTAAGTCTTGATTACAAACTTTACAAATTATTTTACATCCGTCATAGAATAAATCCGGAAATTCACCGATAAATTTATTCACTGTGTCCGCGTACGGTCGTTTTTTACCCTTTGGCGCGTTTGACATTATGTATAATTTATAGGTACAACCTCACGCATTAACCTTTCAAATAAGACTGCAGCGTAAATCACTTCTAAATCGGCACGTGTGACGCCATCGCAAGACCGTGGCTGTACTCCAGCCACCTCGGACAGCTCTAGTTATAAGTCATTAGAAGAGTTGGCAAATCGTGCGGCTATTCAGTGGTACAACATCAGATAGATAGATATCTAGTGAGGCAATGAAAGGCTGGCGGACAAACCAAAGCGAGCCGCGAAACTTGTCCATTGTTCTATATAGTAGTGTTTACACACAATTTATTCCTCTCCGTTGTGCTTTATGCTGTTGTATTGTTGATAATTTTATTTGTTGTATTTTGTTGTTGATATTAATTTTATAATAAAATATATCAGACGTGCGCTAGGGTAAAAGCAGCCATACAATGTGAATAAATTTATTAGTGAATTCCCGGATTTATTCTATAATGGTGCTACAATAATTTGTAAGGTGTGCGAGACAGACCTGATGTGCTGGGATAAATATGATTGTAGACGTGACGTAAATACTGTGCAGCATAAAACTAAAATAAATTGCGTGCCTTCAAAAACACAGTTTACGTTCGATTTACTGTTAACGCTGATTGCCTGTGATGTTCCGCTGCACATACTCGATAAAGAACCATTTCCGGAGTTGTCAAATAAATAGAATCCCCAGGTGACGTTACCAAGTCGCGCAATGTTGCGTGACCATATACCTACTGTACGCGAAGATATTGTAAATAAGATAAAATGTGTATTAAAAAATACACGCCTGTAGTTATGTGTTGACGAGACGACAGATCGTAAAAAAAATCTATTGTAAATCTTATAATACGTGTACTGGATCTTCTTAAACCGACATTTCCACTATTACTAGCTAGCAAAAGGCTAACTGAGTGTACTGGCAAGACAATTATGCGGGTGGTGCTGGAGAAAAATTTTATCTGTCAACAAGTAAAGTGTTGATGTTTGTGACCGTTGGTGCCGCGACAATGCGTTTGGTTGACCATTCTCTTTAAGAACACGCTTGTAGGTTGATATGTGTCATGTGTAAAGTGCATGCTTTATATTTTGTGGCAGAAACTATTCGACAAGGTTTTCCAGAGGTAGATTCATTAATAGCAAGTAAAAAAAAAGTGTTTCTTAAATCTCCTAAACATCTTCGCGCATTTCACAGCAAGTGTCCCGGTATTTCCGGACCACCACGGCAGCTTTTTATTATGTTAAATATTTACAACAAATAAATCTTTGATACTACAATTCAATCCAGACGAGGCTGCAGTTATTAAAGAAAGCCAGACAAAATTCGAAGATGTTTGTTGAAACAGCTTTAAAAACTATTCACAGGAACTATAAAAGACTACATGACGCCATACAAAACTTTTGTCGTACGTATTGAAGATACACGTCTCACATACGACATGCATTTCTTAATAAGATATACAAAGGCAATGAATTAGTTTATTGCCTTTTCTAATTGCAGTTGATTGTGTTGTACATGTCAATATCCATTAAATCAAGTGTACGAGTATATAGCGAAATTCCGATCGCTCCTTAATTTTCGTAAAAACCACTGATCAAATTCTTGCTTGGGACCGAAATCCCTAGGTAACAAATCTGTAGGATTTTTCTTACTGAAGATGACATTTTTGAGTTTATTTACAACAATTCATACTTGTATCAGGATCATTTACCACTCTATTTAAGATTGCTTCCTCAAACTCAACAGTACGGCGATATCTATTTCATATAAATACTTTATCAAAAATTATCAATTGCACAATGCCAGGATAGTTTTAATTATAGTTTCTGTAGCACACTTTTAGTAAAATTGAAAGCTGTTTAAAAGACAAATAAATTTAATATGAAAGATTTTGGATAATAGGAATCTAGCAGATGATGATAATTAATATAGGCACGTCTCCACAGTATATAAAACTCTCATTAATAGATACTCTGCAATAGTCGAAAAAGTTAAAATTGCTGAAAAATAAATAGATGTAAATAATATCGAAGAAAACAGTGAGACTAATAAGAATACGCAACATATTTACATAAATGCTTTGAAACTTCTGAACGGACAGGAAATAAAAATTCAAAAAGAGCTATCGAAAACGTTTATCGTTCAAAAAAATTACAATTCAAATCATGTTTGCATTCTCAAGGGCCAAAGTAAATACTATAAGCATGGTCGACGAAACGATGCTGAGTGTTGAAAAGCCAATTTAGATAAATAAACTGGTTTGAATAAAAAAGTAACACCATAATTTTGTTGGACAATTTTGTAAAAATGTTTACCAAAGTTGTCCTCCAGTATGACATGATACAAAATGATGAAATTTCAGCACTGTGAGACGCGGAGTAAAAAAAGTCATTTAATGAATGGATCAACCGCAATTTTGAAACACTTGTTCGCTCTGTTAGGCATGCTATCAATGAGATGATGTCAGCTTGCGGTATCTCATTCCAAACCTCTTAGATATAAAGCCGAAGATCGTCAAATTATCCGAGGATGGAGTAAATGTCCCACTCTTCTATCAATCATAACCCAGACATGTTCGATCGAGGACAGATCGGGTGACTGGGCTGACCATGGAAGTATCACAGCTTTAGCTTCTAATAAGAAGATTGTTGTAATGTCCATCATGGGCCCACAAATGAAATGGAAATTCATCACTGAATATTACTTGATGACATTTCTGTCTCTAATTCACTCTCTCATTACCCCATGTCAACCTGAGGGCGCAAAAACGTGGAGTAAGGGGTAGGCACAAAACCGGTCGGTAGGAATGAAGTACAAAACTCCTAAATCGACGATATACTGACGCCATTCGTATCTTTTGATCTAAAACTTCTATTCACTGCTTTTCAACAGCTCGCGCCGTGGAAAATTTATCTCGTAGGACCAAAGTTCATAAGTAGTGCATTTTCCAATGCATGGTTGTTCTATGGCGTCCGGATTCGCCATATATTTATAATGGTGCAATCCTATATAAATACTCATAAAATTTCAATCAGAAGCACTCTGTGGGAGTAAAATTAGAATATCAAAATTTCCGAAATTTTGAGGCTGTTATTTTTTCTTCAATTTACGGTTATACAAAAAATCTCATCTTCAATAATAGTGGAACTAAAGCATAATTTAAAATCTGTTTACATTAAAAAAAATTCTATCAGAGGTATCAAAAAACAGCCAAAACAGTTTCTTTCAATTTGTCCATATGTGAATGATAAAAACTTTGTTTTTTACACTTTCGGAAGCAACAAAATTTTGAAAAATTGCAAGAATTTCATTGTGCACCATGTATCCAACATCTTCTATATTAGATTGATATCATGGTTAAGCCAATATATTTCTGATAGAAACAGAAAAATATACAAGATCGCATTTCTATACCTCCCATCGTTTTGAAGGTATTCATCAAAATTGCACATGAAAATTACATTATTAGCATATGGCCTTTCGTGACACTAACAATATCCCAAAATTTAAAAATCGTATTCTTGAAATCAATGAACATAATGTACCAAGACTAATTTCGTTGTCACCAGATATTTATTGAAAATTTTTTATAATTTCCAGCAGTGGCCTAATTTTAAAAATCGATTGATAACTAAAAAAAATGTGGATTATGTAACAAATATATGATTAATATATAACTCTCAATTTATATTTTTCTTCACTTTCGAAATAAATTTAAGAAACGTCTACAACTAATATTGCCGCTGATAACATAGTTAAGCATTATAAATTGTGTTTAGTTATTGAGGTTAGGTGTAATATAATCAAGTGAGATAAGCAGGCAGGGAGACATCGAGTACCCCACGACGTTAAATACTGGGCGCGAAGAGGGAAATGAGAGTTCCAGGGTGTGAGTAATGAGCAAGTCTCTATCTAGAGTGCTTCGAATCGGGATCAATGACAAGTGCAGGCGAAGAGCGGTTAATAGGTGTTTGTGATAACGGGGATGCGATAAAGGCACTGGTAAATATACTGGAAACGGAAAATGTATGATCAATGAGGATGCTGGCACATACCAGGAAATTATCTGCCCGAAATTTTCATCTTACGTTTTATGTTTCTTCGCTCTTTTTGATGCATATCTTGTTACGTTCATAGAATTACATTTCTAGGAACAGACAGATGACAAGTTTAAAATTTATTTCAACTTTACTATAATAAATAACATTTACAAGTCACTCTAGTAACTGAAGCTACTGTTACTTTTTTGTTTGCAACGAAATTTGGCTTTAAATAATATTTCTTATGAATATTTTATTATAATATCGATTATTAGTAATGAAAGCAAAATAGACAATTGTTTTAAAATGATTTGTGTACTTGTATGGGAAAGAAAGTTGGTATTGGAAAATAGTATCTACAGGCCAGAGAAATCTAAAAACAAATAGAATTTCTGTCTGTGTTTCTGTTTGAACTATATATTCATAAACGATATATGTTTTTTTTTAGTTTATGAATTAATAGAAAGTAAACTTTAGTCTAAAATTTGAATAATAACAGATATATGAAAATTAATTTTCGGCTATAGTAAATAAATATCACTGTCGTGGTTTTCCACAAAACACCAACACACCATATACTGGACTCGACTCGCTTTTCGCCAACCAAGTTGGTATCATCCGGAGATGATTAAAACTAACATTATGCTAACAATGTATCATATTTATACCTAAACTATTGTTACGGGTCAGTTAACTGTGATCCACTAACCAATAGAACCGACTATATGGAATTGGTCCTCTGTCACTGTTCATACCATTTTTACATTTTATAATTCTCAAGTTTTGAAATATCCAGCTGTTTAGTATTTGTTATATTCCTAATTAATTGCTACTACTATCTGTTTTATGGTTGTTCTCAAACGCATGTTGGGCAATACTAGACTTATCTGTTCTACCATATTTGAGATAAGCCATATGCTCCTTGAATCTAGGGTGAATTGATCATATAGTTTGTCTAACAATACAGTCCTTACATCTAATTTTGTAAATCCACCACTTTTTGTTTGTTTCAATTTTGTCTTTTGGATTTCTAAAAATTTTTGTATTTTATTTACCGATGATCCACTGTCATACCTATATCTATAAAAATCTTGAAATCGAGGATCGTATGGAATCGATATAAATTTCAGATTCTTTTTCATTTTAAAAGGTCGAGAAGTTTCGAAGTGTCTCTTTAAATTTACATTTCTTAATTATTTTATCTATTAAACTTACAGAATATCCATTACTCGCAGCTATATCCTTAATCAATGCCTTATTGAGGAGAAAGCTTAATGGTCAATGAACTTGAAAAATTTAAATTCGCTATTTTGTGTTGAGCGCAATAGAGAGTTTATATGGATATATCTGAAAGTACTGGTATCTTCTCTGTATATGTCAAATTCTAACTTAATTTTACTATTTCAAATTAATAAAATATCTAAAAATGGTAGTTGTCCAAAGTTTTCAATTTCGTATGTGAATTTAAGCGACGCAAAATGACAATTTTATTTAGAAACAATGTGGTCAATATCACTCACTTTTGTATCAAATATTGCTAAATTATCATCCACATACTACTTAATATAGTTTGGCACTTGGTGGCGCAGAGAGAGAAGAAATATCGCTAGTGTGGGATAGTGAAGAACCAAACCGTTTTACAGTAAAATGGCGGGGTTTAGACTACTTCCAATCACAAGTACCAGGCAAAAACCGTTGACTAGTATCTAATCCAAACCCTGGGGAAATACTCATGTTCTTCTATTGCATCTGTTTTGAATCTGTTCATGAAAAGACTGGCATTGAAAGATGACAAAAAGTTACCCATTGTTGTTCCTTCATGTTGTTCGAAGATTTTATCATTGAATCAAAAGCAATTTTATTTCGTGCAAAGTTTAATGCATATTTTTTTATTACATCTTGACTAAGATCGTCTGTTCGAGTAAATCCTCATGGTAGTTCAAGATCTGTGGTATCGGAACACTTGGAAATAATGAACAAATTTCAAAGGGGATCAAAATTGCATCTTCTTGCAAATAGATATTTTTCATCTTATTAATGAAATCATTGGAATTAATCACAGAGAAACTAGGTGGTGCAATGGTCAAACTTTTCAACTCCTCTGGTAACTTTAGGAACCAAGTTTAAATACTTTGATGCCAACGACATATAACTTGACTATTCTCATAATTATTTAAACAACAGGCATTATAAAATTGTTTTAAATAATCAATTTTCATAATACTTAACTCGCAATAAGGGTATTCCTCAGGGTAATATAGAGGCCCTTTATTGTTTTTTGTATATCCTTCTAATCTATGTCAGTACTTGAAGTTTTGTCAGTCTCATTAATAACATGCAAGTATTTTACTCTTCCTCATATGATGAACTGGGTCCAGCTGTTAGAATTATTAATTTCCATCTTGACATGATTGTTAGTATTTCTATTGCTCATGGATTTGTTCTCAATGAGACAAAGACAGACAGAAATGTGTTGTTTCGTAAACACCGCCACCTCATTCTCAATAACCAATTGTTTGCCATTATACTTTATAATTCGGTACAAGAACCAGTCAATAATTGTAGGAATCTTGGCCTTAACATGGACGTAGATTTAATATTTGATTTGCATATGACTAGATTACTACAAAAATTTAAAGGCAAATTAAAAATCTTGTACGTATTCAGGAACATTCTCAGCACTGCTGTTAAGTTAAGGTTAACTGATTTGTTACCATTTGGCATATTGTAATGTGGTTGACAGAAAATACAAAACATATGTATCATATTCAGTTACAGCAGTAAGAAATTTTATCCTATATCTTGGGCATTTGCAGATTCTAGTTTGTTGGTTATATCTAGTTAGTTGGTGTGGCCACCAGACCGTCCTCCAGTGCGGTATTATACCTAGAAGGAAGAGAGTTGAAGAAAAGCTGCTCTAGGTTCGAACACCACGGTCTTCCAGGCTGAGTTTTACGCAATCCTAGTAGCGGCAGGCAAGGATGAGGTGTGCTCCCTCAGGACGAAATCAACTTTCGTTCAGGAGTACGGTGTCGCTCTAAAAGAGTTTGCCAGGCATAAACAAGTAAAACTGGTGTGGGTCAAAGGACATAACGGGGTTCCAGGTAACGAGAAGGCAGATGAATTGGCTTGACTTGGAGCCGAGGAACCCTGTCTCGGGACTGAACCTATGTTAGGCATACAAGTGGGCAGGTCACATCGACCCTCAATGGATGGGACCACAAGACACTGAGAAGGCATTGGAAATTTCACGGGGCCTGTAGACAAGTTCGAGATTTTGTAACGAGGCGGAATAAGTCGAGATCGGTCTGGTTACTGGGCAAGAGTCGGAAAACTCTGAATCTTTTAATCGGAGTTCTGACATGCCACTACAGACCTAGAAGACATCTGTCATTAAAAGGTATTGAGGAAGACCCTACATGTCCAGGATGGGGAAGTTATGAAAAAACGTCTTACCATTTACTGGGGAAGCGTGAAACGTTCGGGTTCCTGAGGTATAGCATCTTCGGTACTGATGCGCTTCTAATGGAGGAAAAGAGCTCCGTCGCAATGAGTGATATTCAGATCTTCATTAGAAGATCGATGAGATTCAGCAAGAGTAGTACTTGGCTGAGGGGAGATCTGGGGGTTAGTACAAAGAGCCCGTCTGCGGCCTACTTGCCAGACGTCAACCTCCCCCACCATTATTATTACCATTAGTTGGTTCAGCATTCACGAACGTTTTGAAATACAGATGACTTGCCTGGTAATAATAAAACAAATAAACACCATAGAAATTAGATAACCCACAAATCCAAAATCGAGTCTGTCTATAGGTTACACTTAAAAAAACGTGGACGTACAACCATTCCCATCGGCATTGCCAGTGCTGGCAGCGGGATTTGAACCCGCAGCTACACAGATACATTTTTAGTCACTTTTGACACCGAGCGTTCGAACCCATCTTCGTCACCGAGCCGAAATATAATATATAAAGTAAAGAATAATAAAATGCCTGTCCACCTATATGTGTCACTAAAGGTAGTGATATCCATTCGTGGAAAATACGCCATCGAGAACTACTAAGCATTCCCTGTTCAGCAATGTTCCAACGCAGCTTTAGTGATAACGGCAAAAAAATTTTAATTCTACACCCCTTTGGTACTACGGAATAAAGTTAAATCTTTCTTTCAAGCCAACAAAGTTCAAACATAAAATAAATTTTTATTTGTAATAATCAAGAAAACATATTTTTTTAATGAAGTACGATGTTTGAATAATAATTTAATTTAAAACAAATTAGGTATCCTTTTCTTGGTAAAAGTTCTATTAAAATATGAAACGAAATGAAATATAATAACGCTAAAATGTCCGGGAAAATAATTGTTTAAAGAGACACTTTTATCAATAAAAGGATACCTAATTTGTTTTAAAATTTTCTAACGCTACGGGGAATTTCCCTTATATAAATTCAATTATTCTGTACTCTCAAGCCATTAATATTTATTACATTAGGATTTGGTAATGTAATGGTAATGGTGGGGGAGGCTGACGCCTGGCAAGTAGGCCACAGACAGGCCCTTTTTACCAACCCCCAGCTGTCCCCTCAGCCATGTGCCCCTCTTGTTCCCTCATCGAATCTTTCCGACCCTCTGATGAAGGTCAGGATGTCACTCATTGCGAGGGAGCTCATCTCCTCCCTTAGAAGCGCTTCAGAACCGAAGATACTGTGTCTCAGGCGCCCAAACGCTTCACATTATCCCAGGAAGTGGTAAGATGTCTCTTCATCACTCCTGCATCTTGGACATGTAGGGTCTTCCTCGATACCTATCAATGATAGATGCCTCTTAAGTCTGCAGTGGCCTGTCAGAACACCGATTAAGAGATTCAAAGTTTTACGACTCCGTCCCAGCAACCAGGCCGATCTCGATTTGTTCGGCCCCGTCACAAAATCTCGGGTTTGCCTGCAGGCCCTGTTGGTCCTCCAGTGCGTCCTCAGTGTCTCGTGGGCCCACTCATTGAGGGCCGTTGTGACCTGTCTTCTTGAAATACCTAACATAGGCTCAGGCCCGTGACAGGGTTCCTCGGCTCCGAGTCTAGCCAATTCATCGGCCTTCTCGTTATCTGGAACTCCCATATGTCCCGGGACCCATACCAGTCTCACTTGTTTATGCCTGGCCAGCTCTTCTAGGGCATCCCCACACTCCTGGACGAGAGCTGATCTCGTCCTGGGGGAGCACACCGCCTTTAGGATTTAGTATTAGTATTTTTGTTATACTTTTTTTTTTGGTTTTGCTGAACAGAGTAGTTAGAATTAAAAATAACATTATTGAGTCAGTCGTACTGTATGCATAATATGCATAATATTATCTTTTTTATACTTCAAATTTCAGCATTTTGGCAAATAGCTGGAAAAATAATTGTTTAAAAACACATATTATGTTATAGACATAATAAGTGATAAGTGTATCCCTCTACTACCAGTCAGAGGTCACTGTGTCTTAGTGACTGATAGATATACTGAATAAGATTTGCAGGAAATAACTATTCAGCGGACAAAAGCCCCGACCTGCATTGAATTAAACCTACAAATTTTGTTTGGTAGCTAAGTTCATTTGTCAATTCCTCAATAGACATAGACCGGTTTCGAAAAAAACAAGATTTGCAGATTTAATTTAATGCAGGTCGAGGCTTTTGTCCGCCGAGTAGTTGTTTCCTGCAAATCTTATTCAGTATATAGTTTAGCCCACCAGGGTTAAAGTGTAAGCTCTTGGTACCTGCTTTGCAGGTCGCTACCAGTCTGTTTTGCTTAGTCTGCTTTAGGCTAGCCTGGTTTGCTATTATTATTTGTTTTTTCCATTACTTACGGCAACATAAAAAGTTCAAAACCGGTCTATGTCTAGTGAAGAATTGACCAATGCTCTTAGCTACCAAACAAGATTTGCAGGTTTAACCCAATGCAGGTCGGGGCTTTTGCCTGCTGAGTAGTTGTTTCCAGCAAATCTTATTCAATATATGTTATATTTATATGTGATAAGTTTTGTAAAAGTTAGAAAATAATAATTCGCAAAAATTTTTTATTGTTATTTCATTTCATTTCATTCCATATTTTAATAATTTAATGTAATAACTTCTAATGGGGTGACTGTGTGAGAGACTCTATTGGATATAGCCACCCATCGTTACATAATCATTGCTAAATTTTTTTGTGGGTTACTAAATAAAGGCATATTGTTATTATTATCTGGAAGGTCCAATGTTTCTATCGATTAGTGACATGGCTGTTCAGGTAAAACACTTTTCATAAAGAACCAAACATATTTTGCTTGCGATCAAAAAATATTTCGAAAAAAAATTTTTTAGGGTGAATACTTAATCATATTGTAAAGATTTCTTACACATTCCTTGACAGACTAACCTTTCCGAGAAGAACTGTGTTAAAGGTAATTTTTCTTGCTAATAATAAATTGACTGAAGTATTAATGAAATTTTTAAACTGTTTATTTCCTTTATTTTAAATTGGATATGATGATGAGATAATACTGCAGTCGTGAATCTAGCAGATACCGATTTAATTTACTAGTTTTGATTACTGTTTGATCGTATAATGCTAACAAAATATCAATATTATTTTGTTAATCCAAACTATTTTATTTATTTTCATCTTCAAGTTACTATTCAGATAATTCACTGTGTTACTGAATTTTTAGCATAGATTTTTTATTTAATAACATTTTCAGAATAATTTGTACGGTTTATAATCCCAAGAAAGGCAAAAAACGCTTTACAATGCCATGTTCTAAAAATGTTTATAAAAATTAGGTACATAATAGTTTTTACTAAAAAAGTCTTCCACTAATTCTTGCCCATAAAATATGTTTTTTTTGTAATGTAAAATTTGAAGAAGAATTAAACTGAAGCAATACTTGTTTTTACTTCTGTAGCAAATTTTTTTACGTTAGTAAATTTAAAAATTCAACACTATTGAAAACGCAACTTTGTGTAAATGAGTATTCTTAGCTTAAAATAAAAACGTAAAGAAAATGACTGCTTATCTCTTCCATCATACGTCCCCATTTAGACGTTTACGTTTGAATTTCTCCATGTGGGATGAAGATAACAAAATTAAAATGTAAGTAAGGGAGAAACCCTTAAACAACGTCAACAACTTGAACAACTAAACAACCAACAAGTTGGCAGTGCAGAAGGAAGGGCTGCAAGAAGAGTAATCCATCATTGGTGACGTCACGAGTGGTGTAACGTACAGTGACAAGCCACTGATTGCTTCTTATTGCTGTGTTAGCAGAAACACCACCGAATATTTACAGCAGCAAAGCAATTTTCCACGCGTTCAACATAATTTATTTAAAATTATATGAAAAGATAATTAATTTTAAATTTAGCGAATTCGTAAACTGATTTTAAGTACATTAAACTATATAGAATATTTCTTAAACAATGTCAACAATTTCAGGACATGATTCTGAAGGTCATTTTATGAAAGAAAATCTTATAAACATATTCTCTAAAGGGCTTTGTTTCTGAGATACAGGGTGTTAAACATTTAAAAAATATATCGTTTCCCCTTAACAGCTTCTAAACAGACAGTGGTTCTTTTTTCAAACTCGAGGCAATAAATGGGCATGATATTGCCTTTCTTCTTGGCTTAGAATTGTTATTTTGTGGAAGGTCACTGCCGTTGAAACGAGGTTCCAGTGTATATTCAATTCCAAACTTCTACGCCAGTCGACGAAACTATATTTAATTTTTATTTGGCAAATTCTTATGTTTTTGGTAATTATTTATTAAAAAAAGATACTCCTAATAGACCTCAATAAACACATCAGTTTAAAAGATGTTTGCTATTGAAATGCGCTTGTTTTTGTAAATACAAAGTTTTGTATACAGGGTGTCCCAGCCTCGCGTCGGCCAAATGTCCTGGCTCTCTTATAAGAGATATCGAAAAATTTCAAAAATGGGGTGATAGAGGGCGCAAAGGTGCATAGTTGAAAAATATTTTGAAATATACAGGGTGATTCATTTAGGCGTGACGACATAAACTTATGTTTTTTTAAATGGAACACTAGGTATATTATTACATATTTGAATTCTCCTTTTAAAGAAGACTCAAACGATAAGCCACTTGATGGGTGTGCGATGGGTCGGTACCACGATATGGGTGAGTTTGTACCAAAAACATGCCAACTTTGTGAGCTCACTGTGACGTAATGGAACAACATTTTGTGATCTAGATTGTGTCAAAAATTGTCAAACACCCTGTAGTTTACGCTACTGTTATCGGTTCTAATCGGTCATTTTATACCGGGTGAATCAAGAAGCGCCAAAACTATTTTTTTCTCATTTTTTTTCAAATGGAACGCCCTGTATATTATGACACCAAAGGAAAGCCCTTTGAAAGAGCTTTCCACTGATATAAAGGTTCAAGGGTCTATCTATCATGGGTGCCAAGAATTTGATGGCAAAGTGGCACAATTCGACGTTTGTTAAAAAATTACGCTCAATTTTCAATTGTTTTGTGAATTTTTGCTGAAGTCGGCTCTTTTCAGTAAGACAATTTCGAAAATAATGATATCAAATTATCTGCACCATGATAGTTCTCTGCAGACAAAAAAAAATCAAGAAAAAGAGGAAACGAAAACTTTATTTGGAAAGAAACTGGAAATTAAACTAAATGTTCAAAAATGTTCCCATTCTCCCTGATACACAGCCGTAAACGATTTTCAGTTGTTCTTCGAACATCGGCTAGTGTAGCTATTGAAACATTGCGAAATGTTGCAGCGATTCTTTCCTGCATATCCTCCCTGGTTGTGGGCCTCACCCTGTAGACCTCCTGCTTCACATAACCCCATAGGAAAAAATCCAAAGGAGTTAGGTCTGGAGACCGTGCCGGCCATCTCATGGGTCCTCCACGACCAATCCATTGTTCCCCTCTCCAATTATTTAAAAAATCTTTTACTATTCAATGGTTATGTGGGGGCGCACCGTCGTGCTGGAACCACATGTTCTCTCTGACTTCTTCATCTACATCTTGAAGCAGCCCCTCTAAATTCAAATGCACGAAATTGTGATATTTTCGGCCATTTAATGCCCCATCCTCAAAAAACCACGGTCCAATGACATGGTTGTCTATTATACCACCCCATACATTAATTGACCATCGATTTTGGTGATCCACTTGCCTGACCCAGTGCGGGTTTTCTGTCGCATAATAATGCATGTTATAGCGATTTACTGTCCCATTACTGCGAAAGGTAGCTTCATCGGTAAATAAAACCTTTGATAAAAATTGGGCATCTTTGTTAATTTTATTTAGCAGTATATTGCAGAAATTAATATGATTTTGAAAATCTTCCCCATAAAGGTCTTGGTGTAATTGAATGTGGGGTGATATTTGTATTTATTGATGATACGATTTACAGAAGTTTTACTTACATCGGTTTGTTGTTCAATTTCACGACAACTTACGTGAGGATTCTCTTGCACATGAAGCAAAACTGTCAATTCGTGTTCTTCATTATTTACAACCATGTTCCTCAATTTTCTTTTGGTATAACACACATTACCAGTGTCTTCAAATCTTTCTTTCAAGTTTTTGAATGAGTTGGGATCAGGAGTTCGTTTCTCGGGGTATTTCATTCCATAAATCCTTGATGCCAATAAGCAATTCCTATCAGCTTCTCCCAAATAATATATCATATCAGTTAACTCTTGTTGCGTGATTTCATTGTTACTGGTTCATTTATACTAAGAAAAATATCAACACTCGAAATTTTACAACAATAAAGTAAACTATTGACAAGACTGGTACTTTTATAACAGGTACCTACTTGATTTTTTTGAATTTATTTCGATAAATTGAAAGTTAGAAGCAATTTGATATTCTCTACTATTTTTTTTTATTTATTCTTTCGATGATAGTACGTGGAACAACAGCTTCCCAAACTTAACAAAAATTTTACTATCTTTCATTGAATTGAAAATAAAAGTATTTTTTGGTCTTATTTTAGAAGAATGAATTACACCATTTTAAAGCTGAGAAAAAAATACTACGAAAAGCTACGTTTTATTAAGCACCGTTCTAAAATAATAAATCATTTCGCGACAAAATTACGTCGGGCTAGAAAAGACTTGTCATGACATGAATTTATACACGTATTTCAGAAAAATAAATTAAATTTATCAGGCGTTGACTATTTTATACTTAAGTATTTTTCTGCACTGAAGTACGGTATTTTTCTCCGAGTATAAGAATAATTATTTTTGAAATTTTCTTACTGAAAAGCGCCGATTTCAGCGAAAATAATATACAGGGCCGTTCCATTTGAAAAAATGAGAAAAAGTAGTTTTGGCGTTTCCTGACTCACCCGGTATAAAATGTCCGATTGCGTTAGATCCGATAACAGTAGCGTAAACTACAGGGTGTTTGACAATTTTTGACACAATCTAGATCTCAAAATGTTCTTCCATTATGTCACAGTGAGCTCACAAAGTCAGATTGTTTTTGGTACAAACTCACCCATATCATGGTACCGACACATCGCACACCCATCAACTGGCATATCGTTTGAGTCGTCTCTAAAAGGAGTATTCAAATATGTAATAATATACCCAATGTTCCATTTAAAAAAAACATAAGTTTATGTCGTCACGCCTAAATGGATCACCTTGTATATTTCAAAATATTTTTAGACTATGTACTTTTGCACTCTCTATCACCCCGTTTTTGAAATTTTTCGATATCTCTTATAAGAGAGCCAGGACATTAGGCCGACGCGAGGCTGGGACACCCTGTATACGTAATTCACTAAAATGTCTAGACTTTCCCTTTGACAAATATTTAGGTAAATTTGGGAAAATAGATGGGATGGCATTCTCTTTTAATTTTGGTTTACAGGCAATCATGTCAAACGTTCCGTCTGGTAACAGATATTTGTCAAGTTTAGTAACTTCACCGGAATCAAAATGCAACTCACATACTACGAAATATTTTAATGGTGTCCATTCTTTCTGAGGAATAGCTTTGAGCCATTTTTGTTTTAACTCATCATCCTTGGGGAATCCAAAAAACACTTTTTACGCCTTCAGTTTTTACAGATGAATCGTAATTTGACTTACAATCCGGGATACAACACTTTGCCGGTATGTTTATTTAACTACTTTAGGTTATATGTTTACGGATGAAATAAAACACATAAAAACTCGCGAAAAATTAGATTCTATTTTAAATAGGGAACTTGCACATTTTTTTTTTACTTCATAAAAATGTTCTACAATACTAAAAAATAAGATATGCAAAATATGACGCCTTAATTCCCAATAATAAATTTGTTATAAATTATTAAAGTTTCGCGCGCGAGCGAACCGTTTCAAACAGGTTCAAAAGCGCGGGAGTAGTCGTGACATCACACCATACAATTTACAAGCGACGACGGAGATCCCAGCACTCGACCGCTTGATTTCAGCCGTAAAAATACCAGCATCGCCATAAATTTTAAGTGTATACTTAAAATGGAAACAAAAAACTCCTTATTTTAAATATTGCATTGTACCGTTGTGTAAGAATACTACAATGAAAGTGCCAGATAAAATATTTATAATATTGCCAGAAGATAAGATTCGTCGATCAAAATGGCTAAAAGCGTGTAGAAGAAATGAAAAAAGACATTTCACAGAGCAGTAGGTATCTACATGTGTGTGTAGATCATTTTAATGTAAGTATTATTAAATACTATATGTCTATCTACTAGTTTTTCGCAGGCGGGCAATAAAATATTCCGAATTCCGAATTATTGAATTTTAATTAGGGTAGGATTAAGTAAAGAAAGAATGTGTATACAATGTTAGAAAATAAGATTAGTAGATAGAATGTAATTTAGTGATACTAAGTAAAGGTAATTTCCTGTTGCGGAAGTAAACAAAAATTTATTATTATACTCTTCGCAAATACGATTACGAAGAGTATAATTGCATTTGATCGGGACATTTCTAAAATCGTTAATATCGTTCGCAGAGAAAAAATCATTTCGTTTGTCATCGAATTCTGAACAACTTTCAAAATGTCCGTCTGTTCATCTGTCCGACCGTCACGTTCCTTGTAAGCACGATAACTAAAGAAAGAAAAGTCCGATTGAATTGAAATTTGGGCTATAAGTTAGTGTTAGCTAGAGGAAGAAATCCATTGTTTTTGAAAAAAAATCAAATAGTAAATAAAAAAGTTGTAGGACATTTTATTTAAAAATATGAATCTACAGAGGGTTGCAATTTTCAATGTGCTACTAAAATTGAAGTAATTTTCTATAGACACCAAAATGCTGTAAAATATACTACCACAAATTTCGCCTACGCAGTCGGCATCATTGGGAGATGGAAAAAAATTGAAAATTAAATATGTGATCAATATATTAGGTATTGTAAGAATGAATCTTAGTTATACTATAAAATATACTGCCACGCATTTCGCCAATACAGTCGGCACCATCGGGAGAGAAATATGTAGTCAATACATTAGGTATTGTAAGAATGAAGTTTATAAGACAAACACAAGATTCTTTTCAAAAAACTGCGAAGAGTATTCTACAGAATGTGCAACAATTATATAAAAGTTAAATAACACTACTGTCTGCGAAGAGTAAAATGTTTACCTCTAGTATATATAGTATATTGCAAATACCTTTCCCTTGCCCTTTAATTTATTCTATTCAAATCTTACATTTATATATTATGTGAATAATAACACCACACAATCACTCATTTCCCTTGCCCCAAAACATAGTTCGTAAATACCTACAATAGGTAATTATACATTTGCGCAACATTTCCTTTGCAGCAAATGTCTTCTATAGAGACACTTTACGCGTGTGTACAAAAAAAACACGAAAAATATAGAAGTGGCTGTTGTAAAGAATTACCCTATATTCTTTCAAACATAAGACTAAGTCTGCTAAAAATCCTTAGTTGCAACTAAGGATTTTGTAGTTATTTCTTTTTATTCCGTGATCAAGTCATAACTATTTTATGTTTATAAATTATTACTAAAAGCTAAAAAAATACGTACTTCTCTGCCTTGACTCCGCGGACCGCTCCAAGGGAAAAACTTTCACTATTTTGTATAAAAGATGCCACCATAAACATATCCACTTTAGGCAAATTATCAGATTGGCCCTTTGAAAAACCTTGATCAGTCATTTTAAAATATCTGTACAACTACAATAAGCGGTACTATAAAACACAATTATATATTTATATCAGAACAGTCACTAACAAATCAACCACAGTCTAATAACACCATATTGTACATATGTTTATATAGAATGTCATACTTTGCTAATTTGTTTGTATTATTATTTTTAAGTATTTTATGAATGAATTGATTTTTAGTTTTCTTTTTTTCTGTATATATGTATATATTAATATAAATCTTACTCTGTACCCCATACAAGTTGTAAATAATCTACTTAATTGTGAATAAAGATTTTAAATTGGAATTGGAATTGGTAAACATCTGATGGTGTTGCTTCCCGGCGCGACGACTACAGAATATTGTATGGTGTGACGTCACAGTCAATAGTTGCTCGTTTCGGGTCACTTCAATTTTATCGCTGTTTAGATCCTTCATACTGATCGCGTGGAATTAGAAATCTTATTTTTTTGTGAAGTTCACGTTTTATTACAACGTTACGCTATGTTTTTTAGTATTATTTTTATTTTTAAAATTATAGGCAAGTTCCCTATTATCACTACATAACACTATCTACATTTAAGGCATTTTAATTTACAGGAGGCTAGAGCCATTATTAATTGCTAAAAACATTGATTTGAGATAAAGAGAAGCTTTAATACATAAACACGTACACAAACGGCCATTCTTAGGAACTACCAGCCTGAGTGCGACGTTGCACGATTTCTTATTTCGTGGCTGGTACGTAAAAAAAGGCTCTGGCATAACTCTCAAGAATAAATAATAAAGTTTCCTTTTCACTGTGCAAATTTTAAAAAAAGTGTAAAAAATATTGATTTTTTATAGAGATAAAAAATCAGTATTTTTAATAAAATTTTAAATTTGTCGTCATATTTTCCTCCTGATTCTGAAAAAGGAAAAAATGTTTTGCAAATACTTTTTGTACAAATTGTCTAAAAAGCAACCTGGCAAGGCACACAATTTTGGCAACTTTTTTCGTAAATTTCAATAGAAACGCAGAACCATGAATAAAAAACAATCTGTAAAATTGGTGAACGTTATCTGCACGGTTTGTCGGTGCCTGAATGTGAACTATTTAGGATTTGCACCATTAACCTCGCAGATGTGCAACGCTCATTTTTCTTGTACAAATATATGTAAAGACCAAATCGCTCAAATTTAAGTGCCACGAATGCAGAACGAATATTAGTTCAGACTTTAATCCTTCTTATTAATACATTGTACCAAGCAGTCTGAATTTCATTGTTCATTTTATACTTTTATTTTTATTAGTCTACGTATGTCATTCTGTCAACCATGAGGCAGTAGTAGCTACCGGTCGTGGACTTCGGTCCAATTTTCTTTGCAATATAGACTCATTATATCGTTTTAATAATATTAATGCAGCTTGCACTCAATTTTATGAAAAATTATAATCTATATTTTTAGAAAACTTTCCTAGAACTATTTATAAATATCTAATGTGGCCAGCACATAATTTTCTTATACTAGTATATATCATCCTGATGTAAAAAAATCATTCTACTTAATACTTCATTTACCTCAATTAAATTTTAAAAACGTACCTTAAAATGTTTCATTAATTGTTTAATAATTGATTAATTATCAGTGTCCTTCGATACTGTCAATAATAATTCATATCATATACTTTAAAAATGTCTTCATATTGACATTGACATTTTTGTAACTAAATTATATATTTCAAATATCAAACTGCCAAATTTATCCTAACCCCATTTTATGAAGTCAAATGCGTACAAAACTTCAGTTTACATCAGCTCTATTTAGGTACTTGGAAAATATATTTTATTCGCTTGATATAGTAGACATGATTTAAAATCTTTCATCAAGAATATATTTTTTTGTAAAGTCAAATACAGAAAAAGTTTGAGTCCCGTGGACACCCTTTCAGCTGGCCAATTTTGCTCATCACCGAATTTTTCATTATCTTTGGCCTTTAGAACAACTGTACCAAATTTGAAAGCTTTATCTAAAAAACTGTGGTTGCTATCGCGATACTACAGACATGTGGATATTTTTTTTCCGTAAAGTTATGTTTTTTTCATTATAATTCGTCGAGATTCGTCCAGAAATGCAATAATTTTTTTTCCCGAAATTGTACCTTCTTTCTCTCATTCATTATGTCTCTTCTGGTGATACCACATTCATCAAATTTAATGTGTCACCTAAAATGTTGTTAAAACTCTTAATTGCCAAATTTGGGAATTCTCCCATTAGTATTTTTTGAGTTATCGCACCGCACAGACAGACATCATTCGGAAAATAGTCAGAATGGATTGAGGAGGGTTCAAACCGTATATATCAATCAAAATTTCGAGGTCGAAAAAAAATCACGATTACTATATTTCCTTATATTATGTATAAGAAAGTAAAAATGCATCTTATCCCCATGGTATAATAAATCTATTATTGAGTATATTAAACGCAAATCTTGTCTATGGGATTTATATAAAGAGAAAGGTGAATTACTCTATTACGCGAATAATCAAATTAAATCTTTACGGTCTAAAATAAAAGGATACACTGATACTCGGGCTTCTTTTTGGTCTTTTTTTAATAGTAAGAAAAATAAAACTATACTGGGGTTTTGGCATTAACTTTCCCAACATAGACATCTTCCTTATTTTGCGAGTGATAACATCGGTTAAATTAAAGAAAAGTTGTGCGATTTTCTTACTAAGACCCTAAGACCAACATAACTTAATTATCTGACTTGGCTTTTCACATATTTGGAAAAAACTGAAAAATTCGTTTTGTTTTTCTCCCAGATATTGCTTATTTGAATAATTGGTAGCTAAATGAGTATATAATTATA
Organism: Rhamnusium bicolor; assembly: GCA_029963845.1. Lineage (NCBI taxonomy): Eukaryota > Metazoa > Arthropoda > Insecta > Coleoptera > Cerambycidae > Rhamnusium > Rhamnusium bicolor. The sequence goes on from JANEYF010001031.1 coordinate 441,695, forward strand.
TCATTGTAATCAGAAAAGAAGCTATTTCTAATATGAAAATTCAATATGAGTAGATGATGATTTTGAGTGAACAAAACGTTTTATTTCATAAAAATCATACAGAACGCAAAAAGTAGCTCTAAGAATGTCTTTATAGCATAAAGATTGTATGTCAAATAAGCAACATATGGGAGAAAAACCAAATACGAATTTTTTTCCAGATATCTGAAAAACTAAGTCAGATAATTAACTTCTATTGACACCAAGAATATCACCCAACTTTTATCTAATTTAGCAGATGTTGTAACTCGCAAGATAAGCGAATTCTCCATGTTGGGAAAGTTGGCTCTAACATCCTGTATAGTATACGAAATTCAATGATACGGCACCATTCTTGAATGATACGCAGAGTATAGTGAATGCATTTGTCCAATTCTTTCAATCACCATTTATTATTTCTTCTACATACAATATGTCTACATGCAATTTTCCACAACTTTTCCACATTCCATATCGATGGTGAAGCGCTCACGTGGTAAGTGCATTTTTTGCAAAAATGAGTTAAATACACTAAACAACAATAACATGCTGATAATGTCGATTTAATGAATGTACCTACATGTCTATTACTAAATTGACTGGTAACGATTTGCTATAAAAGAAGTCGTTGAGATAATAAATTGCCATCAAAGGTGAAGCAATATCTAAAGTTATACAGTTGGTTCATGAAGAGTCGTTTAAAAGATTGTCATTTAAGTCATTACTTGTATAGATAACACTGAAAAGAAAATCGATGAATAACGTTTTCACATAAAATACGATAAAAGTTTTATCTTTCCTTGCTTCTAAGATTTTAAATCAAATTATATAGAGCTTTTAGTTTTGAATTTCTTAAATAGTTCACACACTATCGTTACATTCGAATAAAGTTATGAAAGTATATTTCTTATTATGTTCTCTCATTATTATTAATATCTACTCTTAGAATATAATTTAAAGTGTTTGAAACACATAAGCACTAAAATTTTCATCTGAGTACTATTCAACTTCAAGCTACAATTACTTTTCAATTGCAATTTATGAAACTAATTTAAATTAGCAAGCACTAAAAAAAGTAATTTACAATTTCTATTGCTAATCTCTTGTTTATTAGTGCTTAGAAGATGTTAAATTTTGAGTGTTAAATTTTTTTTGAAAAATTATCCAATAAGTTAAAAAGTAATACTATTATATATTGCATATAATAAATACATCATGATTTAGATGAACCAATTTGTTTTTTATTCGTTTGTTCTTAAAAATGTATTTTTTTCTAATTAAATTATCTTAGACAATTTAATTTTTCTGAAATCCCTCAAGAATGTCTACTTTCTCGGCACAATTTCAGATCCCAAAATACGCTATTCTAGTTTTGTAGTCCGTTGTTAAACAACCATTATAAAACAGTACGAGAAAGTTACTTTTCCGACCTAAGTCGGGAAAGTAACTCCCGTACAGATTTTTATTTATATTCTTGACGGTAAATAACTACACACAAATCAACTCACATAAAAAATGCATTTTTTAGTAAAAAGTAGAACATTAAATTTAAAGTCACATTTTTTACAGTTGTTACTAACTTTGGTGGTGTTCCAAACACCTTGACATCATCATCACTGTCGATTTTAAATATTTTTCATATATTTTTTTAACACTTACAAGTATTAAAGCGAAATAAGTACTGAATAAACACTTTTATCACAACAATATAAAGTGTTGTCAGAGAAACGATTTTATAAGCAATTAGATTGTAATGGAAAAAAATGTTATGCATTAATAAAAATTCCTTAATTTATAATAATATTGATTGCGATTTCAGAAAAAAATAGTATGTGTACCTCGTAGTAAAAGCACATTCCCGGACTTCAATGCTTGTTAGCCTCAGCTTAACGCCTCGGCCAACAATTTACATCGTCGTCCGGGAATGTATTGCTTTTACTGCTAGATACAAAATATACTATTTTCTTGGTTCAATCTATTTTATTGTTATGCATAATACTTTTGTTATGCTGTTTAGTAACATTAATATTTATATGCAGCATTTTGGACACATCGAAGATATTTTTAATTAATATTTTACATTATTTATAACATAATAATAATTTCCAGACCATAATTTAAATACTAAGTATAAATTTTTGGGTTATTAGATCCAATGTAATTAAAACACTACTGTATTAACTTGCCGACGTTGCGGTATAATTTATTACCATCCTCAGGGCACTGTAAGGTAAATAAATTGATTGTAAGTTATTCTATAACTATAGAATTTATCACCCATATAGTTATGGAATAACTTACAATCAATTTATTTATATCCTACAGTGCCCTGAGGATGGTAATAAATTATACCGAAACGTCGGCAAGTTAATACAGTAGTGTTTTAATTACATTGAACCTAATAACCCAAAAATTTGTACATATTATTTATAACATTGCAACTTATTTATATACTTATTTACTTTAAGCATTTATACACTGTTAATAAATATTGGCATTTAATGTTATTTCCCTTTTTTTCAGGAATTCTAACGCCATACAATCTTCCCGTTGCTATTGAGTCACGTATGAATTACGCACCCTAATTAAGTACATCTACTCTCCACATCCTGTATATTCCAGAATTATGTGACCTAAACGGACGTAGAGAATCTAAGTATTTGGCATGCGAACCACTCGACGCCGGCGGCTGATCTTTGGTATGCTGTCTTCAACTCCGCGAGCAGCGTTCATTCCTCTGATTATTAGGATAACCATGTTGACCAAGTAGTCTGAGTACAACAAATGAACTCCTTCTGGAAATTGTGATATTTGTTTATTTCTCCTGGTACCTATATAAGAGAAAACTGACATTGGCTCTTTTATTTAATTTTTTTTTAAATGACCAATGGTTACCCTATATGGTGTTTCAAAAAGATTCAGAGAATTCGCAAACATAGTGAACACTCAAATGTTCTAAATGAGTCACATTGTATTAGATGTTTTAATGTATTTTTTGAACGTTCTTAGTCTTACAGTATTTCAGCGGCTGTGAGAGACAAAATGGTTTTTCTTTTATTTGATATAATTTTTCAATACATTCTTTTTATATCACTTGTATATCTAGATACAAATTTAAAAAGAGAAATAAAATCCGTTACAATTATTTTGTCTCAAATTTTTATCCCAAAAAATTATCCGTTGCGGAGGATAGCAACCTGACCATAATTAGCAGCACACTGTCAGCTACATTGGAAATTCTTCTGGACTTACCACCTTTTCATACCTATATGGAGAGAGAGGCCAGGTGGGCAACGAATAGACTGCAACAATATGCCGCAGAGTAGTATAATGGAGCGGAATAGGTTGCTGGATGACATAGAAAGTTACAACAACATGGAAATGCCCTAGCATACTATACCTACTATAACCAATCACGCGTAGATTTTCAACATTCTTTTTCCGGAAAGGAATAAGTTGGAACGGAATTAAACTAACCTACTAAAGGCAGACAGTTGATGGTTTATAAATGGCTCCACAACTCTCGAGTCGTATATTTCAGGCCGAGGTTCACGCCATTGAACTTTGTGTACGAAGGATGGAATATATGCATCCTCTACGCAGATCAATACAAATTTTCTCAGATATTCAAGCAGCTATAAAGGCTCTTGGCTCCTACCGATGTAACTCTAAAACAGTATGGAATTGTGAGAACGCTCTGTCATTTGAGTAAAAACAATAAAGTGACTCAGGTCTGGATGCCTGGCTACTCTAGTGTGGAAGCTAATGAAATAGCCGACTCCTTAGCTAGAAATGGGGCAGGATCATGAAACATCGAACCCGAACCGATTTGGCATATCCTTAAGTACTGCCAAGATGGTTATTTGAACCTGAACTGAAGGGAATACTCTCTAGTATTGGCAAGAATTACCAGGCTTATTTCATTCGATAACGTCTATAAAATACCCTTTGATATCAAGATCTAAGAAACTTTTAGGGCAAACCTGAAAACTCTAACAGGCCTGTACACTGAGAACTGCCTATTAAACTATCATCTTCATAAACTCGACCAGGCGGAAAACGCCGATTGCCGCCTATGCCTGGAGAATGGTGAGAAGAGAGACCCCGTCTTATTCACCTGTCCCGCTGTTGAGAGTATCCGATTCTCAATATTTGGCAAAGGCCAATGGCTGCCAGAAGACCTGGACACACTCTCACCCAATAAATTTATCAGGTTCATTAAGAGACTGAACGTATTAGGTGAAATATAAGTAGAAGTGAGCGACAATGGGATTGCTGATGGCCGCAATAGAGGACCCATAAGGACCTACTCACAAAAACTTAAACCTAATCCTATAGGAGGAAGTTATTTAGAGTTTTTGCAAAATGATCTCATTCAGGCACTTGTAGAATTTACATTCAGACAAAAAGAAATCATGCAATCATACATCAAACAATACAATTTGGTATTAGCGAGATAGTGCAAAGCCGCATTTTGCTTGTCCTGTTCGCAATTTTCGATTACTGCTTTCCTTGAGGTAGATTAGTGGGCGGGACTTAATATAGTGGCGATTACGGACTCCAGACCTTACACCCCTTGATGAATTTTTATGGGATTACTTGTAGTAGATAGTCTATTTCTATAGACCACAATGTCTAGAGAATTTAAGTAATCGAATTATGGATAAAATTTGTCGAATTCTCCAAGAAGTCATTCACAAAGTTGCAAATCAATTTGTAATTAGACTTGCTCATTATTAAGAGGTCAATGAATGGCACTTTCAATCATAGTTTGATGTTTATAAAATTTGTGCCTAATGTTCAACTATGTTTTTCTCCATAATTATCATATGTAAGGTGTCAAAATGTTTATGCAATAATTTTGACAACTGGAAGACAAAAATTAGTGGGTTGTCATTTAAAAAATAGTCTATGATATCATCACTCCACAAGACATGAAAGTCGGAAATTGAATTAGGCAATAAAATTTTTATATATGGGAAATATTTAATTCCACCAAATTTATAGTAGACCTCTGCCAGGAGTTAACAGATACACCATGTGACCTTTTTTATTTAAAATTTTGGAAGTCTGCAACTCTGAGGAAGAATTTTTTAAAATAAAGGTAAATTCGATTATATCGCTATTATATGTTCCCCCGAATACTAGCATTAAATTTATAGTGCAGTCTGCCTATTTTTGGCCCCATGTTAATTTTTCACTTCGGAGATACAGTCAACAAAAATATGTAAAAAATCGGAAATTTTACGTAGAATTAAATAAACCGAAATACAAACAACTGGCACCTCGGGGGCCCATAGTAAATTGGGCCCAAAGTTGGCCAAAACGGTTTTTTCCATTTTACTCTGTCATGGTGCCATAAAATGAAAAAAGTTTTATACAAAAGTTGTAGAACTATTAAATACGGATCGATCTGTGGAAATGCGATGTCAAAAAATTCAAAAATAAATTATTTATTTGAAAAAAACCGTTAAAAATCGCGTTTTTTTTGAAAAGCTCATATCTTCGTGAAAACAAATCATTTTTTTCACGAAACTTGGTAAAAGTGTAGCTCCCTACTAACTAAAAAAAGATCGTTTTCAAAAAATTTAAAAATATTATAAACATTTTGCAAAAATTGATTTTTTTCGAAAAAATCACGTTTTTTTAAAATCTCGATAGCTCATACACGCTTTCATATTTCTAGTCAATTTTGAGCTTAAAATTTGCTTGAAATGTTGTACTAACATGGTTATTTATTGCGCGCTTTTTAAATTGATCGGTAATATGCGAAAAATCGGTTGAAAAATCGGTTGAAAAATCGTTTTTTTTTAACAAAAAAAATCGATTTTTTTTTAAGAAAAATTTTTTTTTCTTTTTTTGTTAGCAGCATTGAATAGCTGGTATTTTTTTATAAATTACAAAAAAAAAATTTATCTAGACCCTTTGGAGCCGAGATAATTTATTTTTTTTTTTAAAAAATCTAGTGACGCAATCTTTTAATATTAAGGGCTGAAATTTACAGAGTTTGTAGTTCAATACTTGTATTTTACATAAAAAAAAATACTACAATGACATATTCGCTCTCTATTCTTTGGAAATTTAATGGCAAGCGGAGCACCCCGGCTCATACGTTCGTTCGCTCGAGCGGTGTCGTGGGGGTGCGGGACGGTGTTAATCGGATTCGGATTTCCACAGATCGATCCGTATTTAATAGTTCTACAACTTTTGTATAAAACTTTTTTTCATTTTATGGCACCATGACAGAGTAAAATGGAAAAAACCGTTTTTGGCCAACTTTGGGCCCAATTTACTATGGGCCCCCGAGGTGCCAGTTGTTTGTATTTTGGTTTATTGAATTCTACGGAAAATTTCCGATTTTTCGCATATTTTTGTTTACTGTATCTTCACTTAAGGGTAAAAATCCGTAGGCAGACCGCGCTATTATTACAAACATTTAGGTTACGCCCTCTATATTAAAGTAAATAAATACATAATAACATTTAATTAATACACTTTTCACTAAACTGTTTAATCAGAGTTACCCAATAATATATTTCAAATCAGTAAATAATAACAACTGTAGAAAAACAATAATTATTGTACTATAAACCTACATTATTTGCAACCAGTTTGCAAACAACATATTTTCCGTATTTGTCTAATAAAATGAATGCGACCTCCATAGAGATAAATCATTTTAGTCTAAATTTGGTGTAGACATACTGCATATACTGAAAGATGTAAAAGAAAAAGAATTAGCATAATCACAATAATTTTCAGCAGCTGACAGTATATTTCTTTCTTTTTTCTGTCTTTCAGATATCTCTGACTCGGAGGTTTTCATGGAAAGTTTGAAGTGTTTTCAATGTTTTAGTAAAGTTATAGCTTTGAAATGCTTTGCATATAGAGAGAGTGGGTCCAAGAATATCGGGAATAGAGCTTGGATCACTGGGGTGGGTATCGACACGAGAGGCACGAAAACTATCAAATATTGAAATAAAATTCATCTCCCAACATCAGAAACAGCTGCCACTTGTTTTAAGAGTTTGTAAAATCGGCGACATATTAAAATTCTTCTCGGAAAGTATCGACAATGGGGATGCATTCAAGGAATACATAGCAGTGGCAATACGTGACCTATAATTTTTATTTCCATTTATAGGCTATAAATAACAGTGTTGCATTTTTGTTTTCATAAATTTAATTTTTCAATATAATATTTTTTTATTTCTCAGTCAAAATGTACAATAAATACAAATAACTGTAGAAAGCGTCAAATATAAAAAAAAGAAAATATGTTTATACATACAGTAAATAAAACAGAGATTAATATATATATATACATACAAATACAAAAGACATTGTACAAACATGTAAAAAGTCAATAAAAAATAATATATAAGATGACTATGAAGACAATAAATTGAGGAAGGAGGAAAGTTAAAATTGATTAGTTAGTTTCTAGAAAAAAATCATCAAGAAAATAACAGTTCTTATCAACAAGCAGTTGTTTAAGTCGTTTTTTAAAAATAGATATGTTTACGGACATCTTAATGACGGTAGGTAATGCATCAAACATTTTACATCCATTAAAACAAAGTAAACCTTTTTGAAATCGCGTAGTGGAATGTCGATCTGGGCAAAGGTTATGTTTAAATCTGGTTTCGTAATCATGGTCAATTCGTTGTTTTTTGAAAAATGGTTAGGTTTTTGAAAACAAGACAACAAACTTCATAAATATACAGTGTGGAAATTAAGTAATGCATAAATTCAGTAATTCCGTTGATATTAATTTTTTTGGAAAAAAATCTCGAAGGGGTATAGCGATTTTAACTTTAGCAAATATTTTCAGTCTATTTTCAGTTTCTTATATCATTTATTTTTTAAGTTATGACGTCATCGACTTTTTTTTTAAATAGCAACCTATATTTTTTATTATTGATTTTGGTAGTAGTTCTTATTCCGGTTCCGACCGTATAAAATTTTCATTATGTTATTATTTGAAAAAAAATCGAGAAAAACAGTCTTAAAGTTCAAATAATAAAAATTCATTAAATTGGGTAAATTTATCTAGTTGGATTAGTTACGGCTGTCAGATTCAAATAATTTGTAAATGTCACAATAGAATGTGTTATTATTTTGCTTTTTCTAAATTAGAAAAACTATTTTATTAATAAAAATGGTACAATTGAGAGACAGACAGAGAATCGCATGGCGACAGAGCTAGAACACATCAAGAAGTGTGTCATCTCTTTAGAGAAAAATACCCGGTTCAACCCATAAATCAATCAACAATTAGTAGGATTGAAAAAAATTTCGGGAAGATGGCGTTGTAAAGAATCTTCCAAAAACTGGACGTCCGGCGACATTAAATGAAGATGCACAACTTGATGTGTTACTAGAAATTGAAAAAAAAAAAATTCCCAATTTAATGAATTTTTGTTATTTGAACTTTAAGACTGTTTTTCTCGATTTTTTTTCAAATAATAACATATTGTAAATTTTATACGGTCGGAACTGGAATAAAAACTACTATCAAAATCAATAATAAAAAATATAGGTCGTCATTTAAAAAAAAGTCGATGACGTCATAACATAAAAAATAAATGACATAAGAAACTGAAAATAGACTATAAATAGTTGCTGAAGTTAAAATCGCTATACCCCTTCGAGATTTTTTCCAAAAAATTAATATCAACGGAATTACTGAATTTATGCGTTACTTAATTTCCACACTGTATGTACCAGTTAAAGTCAAAATTTTTAACTTTTTGAATACCGGTCTGCATGATTATCTTTTTGGTAGTCGAGCTATTATTCTTAAAGCATACTTTTGGAGAATAAGAACTCGTTGACAGTGACTACTTGTGCCCCAATGAATGATACCATATCGCATTCGAGAATGAAAATTAGCATAATACAGGCTGATAACAATATTTTGGCTACAGTGATTTACCACTGACTGTAATGCATAACAACTCATCCGCAACTTTTCACAAAGTTTGTCAATGTGGATATCCCATTTTAAGGTGCTGTCAAAAGTGACCCTTAATATTTTACTTCAGCTTTCTATATTAAACTGACTAGAGTTTAAGCTATTTAAATCACCTTGTACGTTGCGATGCTTAAAAAGAGGTCTTGTCTTTATTTATATTTAGAAAATTTTTTTCTTACCAGAGTATGTATTTTTTGTACACCTCTTCTGTAGAATTTATTGCTGCCGTCGTGTTGGATTATATAATTAAAAAATTTGTATCATCTGCATAGTGCATAACAAACAGTATATAAGTTATTAAAATCTTTCAAAAATGAGATCAAGTCATTGGAAAAAATAATTTATAAAAGAGGACCTAAAATAGAACCCTGCGGGACACCTTGGGTCACATTTCTAGGCTCACTTTTGGCATCATTGACTTGAACAATTTGAAATAGATTACTTAAATATGAGGAAATGAAGTTTAAAGGTGGTCCTCTGATTCCATACTTATTGAGTTTTTCTAGAAGTAGTTGATGATCCACACAATCAAACGCACGAGAAAAAACAATGAATAGCCCAAATGGGCAAATTTTTTATCAAGTGCATTTACAATTTGTATATGAAATGTATCTACGCCTTTATTTTTTACAAAACCATGTTTAAACTGGTGAAATTATATTATTACGCAAACAAAATATTGCTAGTTGATCATTTAATGCTAATTTGAAAAGCTTCGAAAAGCTAGATAATAATAAGAGTTATCACATTATCTAGCTTTTCGAAGCTATTATTCACGAATAACTTGCCAAATAGTAACGTGAGATACATGCAGTTAGTTATCTTTTGCTGAAACTAGGGACTTCCTCGACTTGTTCATGAACAGTCTTCTCCATGTGAATTGTACGAATATGCCTGTATCTTCCTCGATTGGCCGCGACAAGAGATAGGATCCAGTTTCTCAAAGGCGATGATATATGACAATAAACTTGCGGTGGGAAGGTTATGGCATTTGTGGAAAAGTTTCCTAATAATGACGCTGAGTCTCGCAGTACTTTCTGTTGGCTCTACCGTACGCGAAATGAATATCTGCTATTTATGCATTGGTGTATATTATGACTCATTATTCATTACTTATCTTAATTTAATGCGGTAAAAAATTCGTAAAGTGCAATAAATCACAAACACGTTAACTAGAAATTATATGGTTGTCATACCTAAATTTTTGAGAGAAACAGAACTATTCTAGGTCCCTGCTTACTACCTTTCAACTAAATTTAAAACACGTTTTTGATACGTATTTTATATATGATAACAAATTCTTAAATTTGAAATGTAATATCGTTTACGTTTCAATGTTTTCAAAACTCCTCAAATACTAAAAAATTAAATAGAGAATTATAATTCGCTTACTGCAATAACCATCATGTTGTGTGAGGGTTTGAATTTATTATCGTTAAAGACGATTTTAAAATCTAATCGTAGAGGGAATGCTCTAATTTGTGTGATAATTTCATATTAAGCGGGGTTAGTAACCCTACTTTATTTTCTGTGAATATCTGGTTGCATATCTCATTAAAACTGGACAGTCGCAGTAGTTGAGGAATTTTGCGTTTTTTTGGAATGATTAACTTTTTTTTCTTTGAAAGAATGGTGACTGACATTAGGTTTATATAAAGTTTTATTTGTATTTATAAACATCCGTGAAGGGATTTGTCATATAAACTCAAAAGTTAATAATTTTCAATTGTAGTGCCGCGTTCTCGAGTTTGGAGAAGGTATTTGGCTTGATGAGTTGAAAATTTACCGTTTTCAGGAGTTATTGTCACCTTACTTTCCATTTGGCTATTTTCAACTAGGTATTTGGAATTAAAACCCTCTTATGCTAGAGGTAAAGTAACCAGGTATGTTGTTATAATCTTTAATTTCCATTTTAGGGTTTTATCTTCCGCTTACTTTTTACTTAGAAGATTTGTAGAAAATACTACTATTTTCCACTATTAATTACAACAGGAACTAAATCGCTTTCTAATTAATGTGTACAGGAGTCACAAATCATATAATAGGAATATTTACCCATTCACCCTATCAGAAGCTTGGTGGAAACTTTCTAAGAATATTTTTGTTTCAAATAGCAATCCTAGTGTTGTAGTCCAAGGGGCTGGAGTTTTTCATGTAGACTAGACACCCACCAAATAGATAAGCCCATTAAATATTTTCTAATTTATTACTGTTCTTAACATGTGACTGTCGTAAGTGTCATATATTTAAAGGATAGCGAGATAAATTGCACTTAACTTTTTCTTAAATTTAAATTGCTGTTGAAATTCTAATATGGTTTATCTAATTACAAGTATTTATACCATTTTCTTTAATCTGCAATTTGTAAATGTTTCATATAATTGTATTATTTAATTTCAATCATTTAATGTTTATAAATTCACTCTATGGACTATTAATATGTGCGTATATAAATTATAACAATTATAAATAACGTGACATTGTGCAATGGGAAACAGAACACATTTGTGTTCAAAACACTCGTAAACTTATCCTTGAGTGTTTTTGAGATATCGGACATTATATTTATATATTTCTCGAACAGCTTTAAATATTTGAATAAAATTTGGTATAAATGTTACTCTTTTAGTCTAATCAAATGCATAATTTACGTTGAAAAAATTCCGGGACGGGACACAATTTTTATAATGTTACTCTCAGTGCCGAAAACATCACCCTGTATATCATTTTTTGGTACATATTAGTATATGTTTAAAAAGCCAATGGACCTGTTTATTTAATAATGTCATAATATTTGATGGCACCTTTAAGGTTATTCTCCAATAAATTTTTAAATATTGATTGATCAAAGAGTATAGTATATTTAGTACTGACATCACACTACTAAGAGAAAATATTTTGTAAGTTATTACACCTGGTTTTTGAAATAAATTAGTTATTCGAATTTTGAAAATAATTTTTTTTCTTTAATTAAAAAATATTTGTTTTGCTTTCTGTATGTGCTAGATACTGCAAAGTATTAAATGACACATTATTGATAATTTGCAGTTAGTAATATACTAAAATATTCCAAATTAAAAAGTTTCAAAAATATAAAATGACACGTATATTGAGAGACATTATCACGGAATTTTTTTTATAAAGGACCCTTACTATGCTCTATTATTACTATTATTATGCTGAATTTTGTAGTTGTTGTTCAATAAATTGAAAATGGTCACAAATAGCCATATTAATGTACGTACGTTTTTCAATCCTACATCATATCGTCCAAAAATATACATATACATTTGAAAAAATTGAGAAAATTCAGTTCAAAAGGTTGTAAATTTAAAGATCCTTTTTGGCCACCCTGTATACTTCAGGAAGTGAAAATGGTCGCGTGTCATCACACAGTTGTCTCAACTGGTACTAACATATTTTTTTTTAAAATCAATAGTTGTGATTGTAGTCTAAACACATGTAAATGGTATAATGGTAAAAAAAATTATTACATCCATGTGGTTGGGAGAAAGTCAATAATAATACTGAAGTAAAAGCAGGCCACAAAGAGGTTTCAAAAAATTTTCTGATACATGGCACTCCATTTAAAAAAAAAATTAGTTGATTATGTAGAATAGTCTTGGCTCACCCTGTATATTCGTAAACAATTTCAGGTTATAGACTTTTTTGTCTAGTTTACTTATGTTTTTAAATTAAGTTTCTAGCTATCATAGAACTCGAGATATCGAAGTCGGACGCACTATTGCCCCACCCTGTATAGGAAGTAATTATAATTTTTTAACACTGTTCAACTCTTCTGAAAATTTTGAACAAAGTGTATGTTATAGAGCATAGTTAGGGGCAATTACAAAAAAGAAATCCGTCACAGTGTCTCAATATACGTGTCATTTTATATTTGTGAAACTTTTTAATTTGGAATATTTTAGTATATTACTCACTGCAAGTATTCAATAATGGTTCATTTAATACTTCCTTGCAGTATCTAGCACATACAGAAAGCAAAACAAAGATTTTTTACATTATTAAAATTTTTTTTTTTTTCAAAATTCGAATTAATTTATTTCAAAAACCAGCGTGTGCAGAGGTGTGATAACTTATAAAATATGTTCTCTTAGAAGTGTGATATCAAAGTAAAAAATATCAGCCAACATTCCCGAGGGGCATCCGGCCCATGCTTACCCTGCTCTTTTAAATTCTACAAATAAGACAGTCAGATAGTTAACGTTCCTATTTTATCAATTTTGTTTAAACACCCTATATTATTTAAACATTTTATTTTTTTTTTATATATAAGAAATACATATTTATTGAAAAATTATTGTTTCATGCATTTGCTTAAAACCCCATGATTAAGTAAATTTTATTTTTTGTTGTTCATATTGTAAATGATTTTTGAAATTTAATAATAAAAGACAGAATAGTTAATAAGTATTGATAAGAAGAGCTTGCAATTTTTTTTTATATGCAGCGCGTTTAAGCTTTTTTAAGTTGAAAATGTTCATTAAAAATAATGTCCATTCCATTTTTCTTCATGAAAAAAAAATTTAATAATGGGGCGTCAACGCTTTTTTTGGAATGCTATAAAAGGTTTTTCACTGATCTATCAATCACTTCCGGGTTATATCTAATGTTATCATACATACATCAACATTATTTTTTAGTAACTTACTGAAACCACATTCTTCTAGTATCGATGCTTGTAAATAAATCTGGCAAAACGCCAAGAAAATTTAAGCAAACTTCTAATGTGGTTAAGATAATATTTTTGTGTATGATTTTTGCAAGGGGAAATGGGAGAGTTGCAAAAAGAGTGTAAACGTTTTCTAAATCGCCGTATATCAAATCATATGACATTTTTCAAAGGTATTCTAATTTAGTAATGAACATGTAACATTTTTATTACTGTATGTCGAAAATAATGTACTTACATAATGTGAATAAAAAATTTAAGTAAAATGTATTTAACCATGGAATTTTAAGCTAGTCCAGTCCTGCACGATTCATTAATTATCAATAAACGTGTATTTCTTGTCCAAAAGAATGAAGATAATTAATTCGTGTAGGATATTTAAGGAAAATTAATAAAATAGTGACGTTAGCTAGTTGATTGCCTTATTTGTAGAATTTAAATTTTGGTCCATCAACATTTTTAAATATTTATTGGATAATAACCTTAAACGTGCCAACGAATATCATGACATTATTTCATACAATGGTTCCATTGACTTTTTAAACGTTTGCTAATATTTACCAAAAAAATGATACACAGGGTAACGTTATCGACACTTAGAGAAACATTATAAAAATTGTGTCTGACATTGGAATTTTTCTAAAGTAAATTATGCTTTTGATTGGACTAATAGAGTATAAGTTTTAAACTAAGCTTTATCCAAATATTCAACGCCGTTTCAGAAATATGGCCGACTACACTTTTCGTCAAAAACCATAAAACTTCCTGTATCTCAAAAAAAGTAAGAGTAAGTTTGGCGGTGTTTTGAACTCAACTAAGTGTGCTCTACCTCCCATAACAATATGTAACTTTAAATCCGAAAGACCATGTATACATAACGCAAATTTTGGATTGTTGTACACTTAGATTATAATTTTTTAAATACACTGCTCACAAAAATGTAATTTCCTTTTGTAAGTAACTTTTCCATTATATTACATATCATTAAATGTAATTTGCGGTTATTATTTGGTGCAGCATGAATGCTCCTTGATATTTTTTAATAAGATAAGTATACTTGCATATATATTAGATATCAATTTAATGCAAGAATAATTTTATAAAACTGAGAATATAATTTGGCAGAAATTCGTAACAGTTGTCAATATTTATTTTAAAAATATTCGATAAAGTTACTTTAAATATGTTTTTTTGCCCTAAATGTTGTAGTCTATAATTTAAAAGTAGAATAAAATAATTCATAATAGGAAGTTATAATAATTTAACACAATTAATCAAAACCAAAATGAACAATTCTATTTTTACTTTCTCAAATAGAACTAATCAACAATTTTTTTTTAAATTAACTTTTTTATTTAAATATTATTAACTATACTTTGCCTCAACACGTCAACGAGTGAAAATATCCACAAAATTTCGCTTATCGCAGTAAAACTTTGACATTCACAGTCGTCCAATTTTCTGAAATTTCGTTGCACTAAAAATACGAAAGTAATTTTACTTGGAGAAATATAATTCTTCATCTAAGTGTCAAAGGGAAAATTGTAAAAAGTGTTGCGAAAAAGTTATAGTAGATAAATTAAGCCTTAGTTCTGAAAAAAAGTAATGTTTCGTCCTTTTTTTCAGGATTTAGTAAAAAAGAAAAAAAATATATAATCCCCTAATTTTTAACAAGGAACTTCCTCCTGAAGTTAGGGCGGCACTTCAGAAGTACCCTGTATGTTTCTAGTCAACAATACTGAGTATTACGTATTTTCGTATGTTTCCTCCGCTAAAATTTTTTCTTCATAATAAAATATACACTAATGTATCTACATTTCAAACGTTTATTAGTCAGTAGCCAACCCAACATACCTACCGAATTTTGGCCAAAAAGTCTCGTAAATATAAATTAATGATTAAATGACACTACTCTTTTTCTATGTAGTATCCGTAATTGTTTAGCCAGTACACTCAGTTAGTCTTTTACTAGCTAGTAACGATGGAAATATCGGTTAAAGAGGGTCCAGTACACGTACTATAACATTTAAAATAGATTTTTTTTTTACAATCTGTCATCTCGTCAACACATAACCACAGCCGTGTACTTTTTTAGTACATATATGATCTTATTCACAATGTCTTCGCTTACAGTTGGTACATAGTTACGAAACGTTGTGCGACTTGGTAACGTCACCTTGAGATTGTATTTATTCCAGAACTCCTGAAATGGTTGTTTATCGAGTATGTGCAGCGGAACATCACAGGCAATCAGCATTAAGAGTAAATCGAACATAAACTGTGTTGTCGAAGGCACGCCATTTTTTAAAGTTTTTTGTTGCATAGAATTAACGTGACGTTTACAATAACGTTTGTCCCAGCACATCAGGTTTGTCTCGCACACCTTACAAATTATTATAGTACCATTGTAGAATAAATCGGGGAATTCACGCCTTCCCTACTCTAAATCCCACCGCAGACATAAAGTCAATTTTTATTTCCAAAATAGGAAAATCGTTATGTTGAGCAGGTTTTTTGGAACTTTTCCTGTGTACATACAATCACCCACATGTTCTCTGTAAACTGACTTTTTTAATTATTAATTTTTTTGTTATATTTTATGAATTATAATGCCTTGTTTGTTTCTGTGCATGAAAATGCCTCCATGCACAATGATAAAAGGTGAAAAATGACATAAGCTGCCACAACACCGTCAACCAGGAAGGCCCAGCCGTACCTGGACGGTATTGTCGTCCTGGCTGGACACCATTTTTTGTCAACTTTATCCTTCATGTTATATTGTTTGTTTGTTTTTATAAATCTATATATGAAATAAATAAAATAAAAAGTAGCCTTAATTACAAATGTATATAAAATATGAAATAGAGCTGATTAAATTGGAATTGGAATTAGGAATTTACTGATAAATTTATTCACTTTGTCACCGTATGGCCATTTTTTACCCTTGGCAGGTCTGACATACTTTATTATTAAATTAATAACAGGAATAACAACAAATAAAATTATCAACAATACAACGGAGAGGAAGAAATTACATTGTACACACCACGTGGCATAACAATAGTTGTTAGTTTTTGCTAAAACAAGTCTCGCTACGTATTTGGGTATTTATCTACCTGGCACCGCCCATGATTTGCGGACCAAAATACCAACTCTATTTATCAGTATAAATTCTATTTGACCAAAGTAAGGACTAATAGAGACATTTAAAATTAAAAAATATATAAATTCCCGGAAGAATTTTGTAGAAATAAAAAAAAACATTTTAAACAACTCTGCTTATTTATTGAAATATAAAATGAATATATAAAAATATTTTCTTTAACAGTTTAATTATTAAGGCACATTTCTCAAATGTTTTAACAATATTCAAACTTTTAATTTTTGGATTTTTCTACATTTTCTTTTAAAACAGTTTGCTCACTTTGATTTTTGATACAGGGATTTGTAAGTCTGTACAGGACGGATCGATGAATTCTACATATTCTTTGAGCCATCCTCTAGGAGATAAATTCCATTTTTTATGTACCTTATTGCATTCTGTAATACCTCTGGGTCATGTTTGGTATAAGTTTTCGCACGAGCATTGTCTCTATTAACCACGAAAAAGCTCTGAAAATTGGTTTTTTTTTCTTGTAAAATTTATTTTGGAATTTACTTATAAAAATTTTCCATTTTTCTTTATATCATAATCAAGAGAAACTATTTTAAATATTATTGTAAATGTTGTTTGATTGTTTGAAAAAATTTAAACAGTATGTTAATTAAAGTTTTTTGACCTACCTGTCTATTGGTAAAAACACCACTCTTTCCAACGGCTTGAGCATAACTAAATCGTTCCCAGTAATAAAACAAACGCATAGTATAGGCTGTTAGAGACCTAAGAATGGATACTATTTATGGAAGAAAAGTATTGTGTTTATTGTTCCTGCCACTATTACCAAGCCTTTTGACTCTTTCCTGAATTCTGTCTTTCCATACACTAGTCTATTGACTCCATTTTAAGATAGTAGTACTATTGTTTCATTCAGATTATCTAAAAATATATCTATCATTTTATACCTTTGTCACTAACAACAGGCTTATCCATTGGGCATGTGTTTATTGTCCCTGCCACTATTACCAAGCCTTTTGACTCTTTCCTGAATTCTGTATTTCCATACACTAGTCTATTGACTCCATTTTAAGATAGTAGTTCTATTGTTTCATTCAGATTATCTAAAAATATATCTAGCATTTTATACCTTTGTCACTAACAACAGGTTTATCCATTGGGCAACTTTATTTTCAAATATGAATAGATAGATTATTAGAATCTACAAGCATTGTAGAATAGAAAGAAAATCCTTTTATTCTTTGATGGAGGATGGAGAATGTATTAATTACAAAATAGTCTTCTTCCTCGAATTCTACATATGTATTATTAATAAAATATTTAAAAATTATTTTTGTGGGCGCACAGCTCAAACTACTTTCAAATTTTAAACAATCAGTCGAAGACATAACCTATCTAACGTTTATAACCTCCGAATCTGTTTTTTCAACTTACTACCGCAAAGTATAACTGATATCAGAAGTTGGTCAAAATATGTGACCATTTAATACCGCACTCCAATTATGACCTGGTAGTATCGATTTATATGGACGAATCGGGATATTATTATTTATTTTAAAAATCTATCATAATCAAAAGTAAAATTCAAACTACCTGTAAATAATATCATGCACAATCCACTGTTTCACAAGATCTTCGTTTTTAGAAAAATGAAAATACCCTAATATCAGTTCCTTTGGTTATGTGGTTATAATTTCTATACACAGGTACAGCACAATTTTTCATCTTTTAATTACACAATAGTCTTAACAGCACCGATAACTACTTGACACTGAAACTATGACAACCTCACAATTTCAATAATTTAAAATTCGTGCCAAATTATCATCGTCGCTGAGGTCATGCGATGAAGTGAACGAAATTCGGTCGCCGGATTAGCATACCAGTATATTTGTATTATGGTTCACCTAGTTCGTACTGATGAAGCCAGAAACAAGGAAACGGTTTACGGATGGTGCTCGCGAACACCTCAAGTAAAGAGGGGTTTACCGATATAATTGTCTAACAATACGATATTGGTTCGATAACGATATTTAAAATTTATATAGGTAATCAAAATTGCATTATCGATATGTATCGATATTGAAGTAGCAAAAGCTTTGTTGCCAATTGCTGCTGTAGATTATAAAAATCCTTGCACAAAGGTACACAAATTTCTCTTTTGTAATCTATCGGATAGTCTAATTTAAATAAAATATAGATAAGTAAGGTACTCTCAAACCGTATTTTATATGAATTTTGTTATCTAATTAAAAGAGAGTTTTATTTACTGTGCATATAACTGTGATTATATTTGTATTGACTTTCAAATTGGTATAGTAGTTTTCAGATAAAATTATAAATTTTAAAAATAAATCAATTACCAATAGCGTAAGTAAATATAATGTAATGAATACCTAAAAGCGTAACTATATAATAATTGAACCTTTTTTATTGAACTATAACAGAGTACAGAGACACTGTTGGTCAAAACTAACTGAAATAACCCAAAAATAACTTTAAAATTTTTCGGCTATTTTGATGCTTGTGTCAAAGTATTGATATCAAATGACAAAAACAATGCTAAAATCTAAACACAATCTAAAACTTATTGTGTTTTCAATATAATATATCGATCCGTTAAAATTCATATCAATACAACACAAAGAATACATAGGATATTATTCGATATCGATATATCGCAAGGCTAAGCCGACTCTCTAGACTCAAGAAGGATTTCCTCTCATTAGGTACAAATCCTTTACTAGTGGTTAATCGCAATTAAAGCTTAACACTTCTTCGTAAGTTTATAAGTCATCAAGAAGTGTATAATCTACCGGGGTGTACTATACTGCCCTGCTATGACAGAAGGTCTTATCTGAAAACTGTAATTTTAGAGAACTTAACTGTTATACCAGCCACATTTCGAAATTAACAATTTTCGCTATTGGTTATTAAATTTGTATTGATTCTTTTTAACACGCTTTTATTAGCTTCACTTGTATGTTTGCTTGTTTGTATGTTTGTTTGTAACCGACTCTTTGGACTCGATTTTAACCCACTTTAAACGGACAGATTTAATTGAAACTTTGTACACTTATTAAGAACCGGTAACAATACAATAATTTGATAAGTTTATATCATTATCCTGTTCAGGATCGCCAATCCTTTCCTCACGTATCCCTGCGTGAAAGCAAAGGCTTAATATGTCAGTAGATTCCATAATTGTTAATTAGCCCGGTGGTCGAGTGGGTTAAGGCACTCGACGCGAAACGACAGACTCATCCGGCGTGAGTTCGAACCTCACGGCTGAAATAAAAAATTTTTTTTTTTTTTCAGAAATATCTGTTGGATCGTAATATGTTATAATATCAGCATCAATAAGCAATATAAATATAGTTTAAAACAACTAAAAAAAACACGCTTTCATAGCACATCAAACTAAAAAAGTTAAAAATAAATATAGTTTAAAAAAACTAAAAAACACGCTTTTAAAGCACATCAAACTAAAAAAGTGAAAAATAATTATTAATATAAACTGAAAATAATAATGAACGAAAAATACTAGTATTATTGTGAAAAAAGCGTGGGGTGCTCGATATACGAAAAATATTGCACAAAGCACCCCACGCTTTTTTCACAATAATACTAGCATTTTTCGTTCATTATTATTTTCAGTTTATATTAATAATTATTTTTCTCTTTTTTAGTTTGATGTGCTTTAAAAGCGTGTTTTTTAGTTTTTTTAAACTATATTTATTATTAATGTAATCATGTATATAACGTAACACTGTATACATACCTGGAGTGCAAATGCCAGTAAAACCTAAAAACAGTTTTAACAGTTACGACTTTCTGTCATAGCAGAGCAGTATACCACTAGACAAAAGACAGCGTCATAGGGCAAAATAACAAATTGTACGTTCCCAGCGTCCTCTAATTTATTCGTCTTATTTAATAATACGACTTTTCATGACAGAGTTACAATAAAAAGATTGATATAAGAAAACTGCTCTTAAATGCCCATAACTTTTTAGGGAAACAATATGGTACTAAGGTGTGTTCCGCTAAATCGATTTATTTTTACTCGAAACACTTACTGAACGAACCTACTGTTGCGGTTTAGACAATTCAATAATGGACCCTCTGGGTACGATATGTGTTTGTAATAATACATATGTACCAACTGTATAATCTTTTTATCATTTTAAATCTTGTAAAATATACTATATACAATTTCTGATTTATAAATAAGACTTTTATATTTATATACTAATCCGTCGAAAATATAAAATTTTGAGAAAGTTAAATTGTAGAAATTTAAACATTACTGGTACTTAAATAGTACCTTTTTTACATTACACTGAAAAAAAAAATGCATCTAATATTTAAGAAGGCGCATATTTGGACTATATTTATTTATCAGTAACATATTAAATTATTATTAATTACGCTTATTTCAAATAATATTTTTTTTAAAAAATTATATATTTATCACCAATCAATTATATATTGTTGATATATTTATTAACAAATAAAATAGCATATTTCTACATAATAATATTTAATTATAAAACTGAGGTATTATGCCAATTAGTAACTATAAGAACAAACATATTTATAATTAATAAATACTAATTTATAATTAAATTATCTCATTAACAAGTAATGTAACCAATAGTTTTTAGTAGTCATGTCCTTTTTTGAGATAAATGTACTAATTTAAATGAAAATAAATACTAGTTACTTATTAAAAAATACATATTAATAAAAACGATATCACAAACTACGTAACATATTTAGCTGCCTACCAGTACAGTCGCCACGATCAGTCAGTTGCTACGCGTGTCGTATTGCATGTATACTTTGACACTAATAAGTTTTATAGTCGAAGGTGTATAATGTGAACAAAACGTCGTATATAAAAATCGCAGGTGATTCTCGTAAACAGTATAATATCCTTATATGCGTAGAAATAACAGCGAAATAACGACAGTTATCTAAAGCAACATCAAGGTCTAGCAGAACTTATCCGGTGCTAAAACGTAAGTAATATATAGTTTTACATTTAAATATTTTATTTCACAGGGTGCTTGCCTCAATTACAAATATCTATATATACCTACAGATTTTTTAGAAACTTATCTTTTTATATAAATTTGAAAGATTGAAGAATTTTTGCATATTTATAAATTACAATTATAACAAAGAAACTCATACCCTTGCCATTTTCCCCCTCTAAAACAGTTCTGAACAAATGTTTATTAATAACTAATAATCATACAAATAATCCCAATATTTAATATATTTAAATAACATTTTAATTATAAATTATAATATCTACGCTACTTAAATAATGTTTATTAGTATTACTTATAATCAACTTATTTTCAGAGAACGAGATAGAAGACTTCCAAGTACTGAGATGTCTAATAAATATCCCTCAAAAATTCAAAGTGATCCCATTACAAAGAAATAATATATGTTTAATACTCCTGAAGTGGAATAGAACCTTTAATATGAATCTAACAACGATTAATTATTTATTAGTAGATTTATGTTTATTGGTATCAAATATCAGTGATGTGGCTTTCAGCAAAACACTAAACCGCCATATACTGCACTCGACGCACATTTCGCCAACCAATTTGGCATCATCGGGGATGGTTAAAGCTGTTTTTAAAAAACTGAAACTAGTTTTAATCATCTCTAGATGATGTCAACTTAGTTGTTGTGGAAAACCACGTCAGTGATATATAGTACTAATAAACATAAATCTGCTACTAATAAATAATTATTCGTTGACAACTCATGCTTTGTTTCCGTGAATTCATATTTATTAGCTAAAAATAAAATGTTTATTTAATTTTAATAAGATTAAATTACCCAGTACTTATACCGCTGTGCATCATTAATGTATCCAATATTCACTATTACTAAATTATTATTGATTAATAAGCTAATTCTCTTATAAAGAATAAGATCTATCATATCCATATAAAAGATATATTATATGTTAATAATATAAAATCATCTATTATTCTATTTCACTAATTAATAATAAGTGTTTTTGTAAATTACGGGTAACTATAAATATAAGTTCTGTTATTCACCAACCTAACAACCTTTTGTATAATCAACATTTATTACAAATATTGGAATATTAGCT
Organism: Rhamnusium bicolor; assembly: GCA_029963845.1. Classification (NCBI taxonomy): domain Eukaryota; kingdom Metazoa; phylum Arthropoda; class Insecta; order Coleoptera; family Cerambycidae; genus Rhamnusium; species Rhamnusium bicolor. Next base: position 464,646 of record JANEYF010001031.1, read on the forward strand.
TTATTCGCAATAAATAAAAATACACTCCGCCATATTTCAATAAATATTAAATTATCAATTAATATACAAGAATGTCCATAAATAAATCCTCTTTCCATTGTAGGAATACATTTATTATTTTAAGTAATATATGCGAAGCACCTGTATTATAAAATTAAATTCATATATATTTATATAAAATATAGGAGCCCTAATATTGGCGTAACTCCAAGTTTTGAGTATAAGTAGCGGAATAGATATGTGCCATGTCATCGGAATAGAACCACTCTCGGATCTTGCTGTCTGTCAGTTTAAACCATCTCAAACAAGATGGATGGCCGTTGAATGGAAATCAAGCAGCGGAAGTTCTCCCTAACGAAAGGGTGCAACATAGCGGCGGTGCGGTCTGAACGCTCAAACACTACTAAAAAATTCTCTAATCCCAAACTAACACCATATACAAACCTTTAATCCTAAAACGATTAGAATAATTTTATACGGTAATTTGATTTTCTGTCAGTATTAAATTGTGGTAATATAAAAAATATAAATTCGGCATTGTTCAGCATTGCATTAACAACTTTTTGTTCAAAAACATATAACCAAGAATAGGTAATATGTTTTACATTATTTATTAATATATATATATGACCTTGAGCTCATTTACGTGAACATATTAAGTATGAAATATAATCTTTGTGATGAATTTTATATTAAATTTTTGAAAAGGTTTATGTCAATATTATCTTCAAATATGAAAAATTTGTAAGTAAGATTTCAAAAATATATTTATTGAAAATAAGTTTTATAATCTGTAAATCAAATTTTATATGTAAAATTACAGGCAAAACTGATGTCATAGAAAACGATAGTAATTAAAATTGTGTGTCTTTTTTGTATTTTTTTACGAATTATTCTTACAATTTATAATGACAATCGTAATAATTAGTTGTTAGGAAATGTTTCTTTATATTAGTTAAATACCTAATAATTTTGTATTTTTTTGTATTGAAAAGTGATATTTTTTTGTTCGAATAATTGGACGAAAAGATCACCTTGTTGTGTTTGTTAGGCGTTACTTTTTCCCGGCCGAAAAGACTTTTCATCCTAGGACGAAAAGTATTTTTCGGATGGTAAATAATTGTGAACAAAATAAAGGATACCATAAACAAATTAAACAAACTGTCATGATATTCTTATTAGATTGTGTCAAAGTGATGTGAAGTCAATTACGATCAGATTTTTCAATTAATAGAAATATAACAAGCAAAAAATGTATCTTCTTAAAATCGAATAAAAATATTATTCGACACACGGACGAAAAGGTTTTCGTATTGATACGGGAACAAAAAACTAAATTTTTCGTCCTTGTGTCATAAATAACTATTTTGCTTGTGCTGTTACACTTTTAAATATTCGTTTTTTTTTTTTTGAAGATTTTACATATTAGTATAGAATATTAAATATGGCCCTGAAGGAATATATGAACATTACACGAAATGTAGACAAGACAGTTTTTTTCTCAGCCTTTAATCCTGTTTACGACAATTGCAACCTTTCAAATTAAGAAACACCTATTTTTTTAAATATTTTATACTGTCATTCTTATCTCAATGTGTTAGTATAAAAATTTTAGGTAGATAATAAATCAAACACAACACTTGCAATACATTTTACCGTAGAAACTATTAAAACAACTACTCTATCTAGAAGCAATAATTACATTAAATTAAATAACAGTAATTTTAGTTAGAAGCAAAACAATATTGAGATTAAAAAATACTGACTCACCAAAAAGAAAATTTTTTTCGCATAGGAAATGATTCTCTCCATTTATATACAAAACCGAAAATCCCTAGTCCGATACATAGTCTTTTGTTCCTACGGAACTCCTCATAGCTGGTAAACATATTATTTATATAATTATTTAAATTACATAATTCAAAATATTTGTTTTCGAAGAATGAGAGAGCTTTCGGTAATGTTTATTTCCTTTATCAAGACATCTACAATTATGAAAAAGATATTAGATACATAATGTAAGCAACGTCACAGTAATGTAATACTTACTAACACGAGGGTTAATTATATAAAACTGTCATTATCGTCAAATAGGAAAAATTTTCTTGCTTTCTCACGTTACATATCATCTTACTTAAAGTCTAGGTTAGATTTTAACTGCACTTTTAACTTATTAAATGTAAATTACACATTGATTAATAAAATATTTCTAGAAATAATTAAATGGACGTACAATTTAAAATACCATGTGCTCAAGGAGTAGAAAAAGTAAAACACTAACCAATATAAAAAAAATATAAAAAATATTTTAAAAAACATTTGAAAGATTTGGGTCGGTAAAATGTGCACTAATATTGCTGAAACAGGGGATTTGGTTGTACCAACTATGGTGCCAACCTATATTGTGACGTTTCCTACTTTATTGAATGTAAAAATTTCCTTAAAGAACACCCTGAATTACTAGTAGTCAGAAGCGATAAAGGGAACGTTACTGTTTTGATGTACAGGGAGGACTATTTAACTAAAAGTCAAGAACTTTTAGATGATCAAATATATTATAAAAAACTAAAAAACGATCCTACCTGTACAACACAACAAAAAGCTAATAAACTAGTCACTGAATTAAAAAAAGAATAACTCAATAGATCAAGCTACAGCTAAAACTTTGACTCATTATAATTCTATTGCCCCTCGTTTCTATGCTCTACCGAAGATATATAAACCCTCACTAACAATGAGACCAATAGTGTCTTCAATTAACTGTCCGAATGGCAAACTGGCACAGTTTCTAACAGACATTTTAACCAATGCATACGATACTGATAACAATGTATACGTAAAAGACTCTTTCTCCTTCAGCGAATTTATCAACGATTATCAACTACCGCCTAATTATGTTATAGTTAGTTTTGACGTGGTTTCTCTATTCACTAATTTACCCCTACAGCTAGTAATAGACTGTATGACAAATAATTGGAACGTAATATCATATTTTTGTTCGTTTGATCTAGAAACGCTAATAAAAATCTTAAAATTTATTTTTGAAACAAATTTTTGTGTTTTCAATGGTAATTACTACAAACAAATTCTTGGTACACCAATGGATTCCACCATTTCGCCCATTTTAGCAAATTATGTATTAGATAAATTGGTTAAGGATTGTCTATCCAGGATTACATTCAATATTCCTTTTGTAAAAAGATACGTAGACGATTTATTACTCTCTATACCTCATGATAAAATAGAAGAGGTACTAAACATCTTTAATAGTTACGATGAAAACTTAAAATTTACCGTCGAAAGGGAAACTGATAATAGCATCCCTTTCCTTGATATGAGAGTCATCCGCAACGAACTGGATAACACACTACATACCAAATAGTATCGAAAAAAATATAAGTAGTGGGAGGTATATTAATTACCATTCATACCACCATCCACGGATGAAAAAAAATCTCATTCTCAGAGTAATTAGGGTTACACACCCCGAACATAAGACAGAATCGTTAACGGAATTGAGTGTTCTCCTGGTTGAGAATTCTTTCCCGAGAAATCTAGTGAATAAGTTACTTTTCAACACTGAACAAAATGTTAATATAGGAAATGTCCCTGTCAGTGATTCCACTGAAGACATAAATTAACACACAACCCCAGTCAGTTAAACGATTTACAAATCGTTACCATACATAGAGGAACTAACTCCAAGACTAACAAATTTATTTAAAAACACTAACATAAAAATTGCTAACAAAAACATTAAAACTGTATCGAAAATTTACAGTAAAACCAAAACACCGCTGAACGAAAAAGATAAATCTAATATAGAATACCGTATTCAATGTAACAACTGCGACAAAGCTTATATTGGCCAATCATCGAGAATGCTCAAGAGTAGAATTACATCACACAAAATTGACTGTAATAGACAAATTAGATCGTGTGCGTTGGCTGAACATATCATCGATACTGGCCACCAGATGAATTACGATGATAGCAAAGTTTTAGAAGTAGAAAACCACTACCATAAAAAGGCTTTCCCTGGAAATGTTTCATATAAATAATGATGAAAATTGTCTTGATAAAAAATCTGATATAAACAATCTTAGTAACATATACACTTACATCCTAAAATTAGCAAAATAAAAGAAATTTTCAGCATTACAAAATTTGAACCTCCCGCCAGGAAACGTCACAATATAGGTTGGCACCATAGTTGGTACAACCAAATCCCCTGTTTCAGCAATATTAGTGCACATTTTTACCGACCCAAATCTTTCAAATGTTTTTTAAAATATTTTTTATATTTTTTTATATTGGTTCGTGTTTTACTTTTTCTGCTCCTTGAGCACATGGTATTTTAAATTGTACGTCCATTTAATTATTTCTAGAAATATTTTATTAATCAATGTGTAATTTACATTTAATAAGTTAAAAGTGCAGTTAAAATGATATGTAACGTGAGAAAGCAAGAAAATTTTTTCCTATTTGACGATAATGAAAGTTTTATATAATTAACCCTCGTGTTAGTAAGTATTACATTACTGTGACGTTGCTTACATTATGTATCTAATATCTTTTTCATAATTGTAGATGTCTTGATAAAGGAAATAAACATTACCGAAAGCTTGACAAATAACAAAGAGTACTCTTTTTTGAAATCTATGGCCTAACACCATTATTACTGCTGACTGCAACCCCAAAATTTCTAGTTTTATATATATATATATATATATATATATATATATATATATATATACATATATATATATATATATATATATATATATATATATATATATATATATATATATATATATATATATATATATATATATATATATATATATATATATATGTGAAATAATTTTATATATGATGGCTGTGATATAAACTGAAATTAAGAGCAAAAAGAATACAATAAAACTAATAATAAAATAAAATCTTTAAGTGTGTACGGATTTTAATACATATACTGTACATATCATTGTAACCGTAAAGAAACGTCGATTTCAAAAAAGTTAAAAATACACAGGGTGTTTTATTTAAAACAGCGCACGTTTGGTCTGTATCTCTGAAATGCGATGCTTAATTTTTTTTGAGGTAAGTGCGTTGAGATGATGGCAAAATTTGCTACAACTTTTGTCCTTACTGTTTTTTTGTAGGACAAAATATAAAAAGTTAAGGGAAATAAAACTTCTCCTGAATACCTCTGTACATATGAAAACGAACGATTTAGGATCAATGCTCCTATAAATATGCCTCTTCTTGTGAGTATCTCTGCCAAACTGATATACATGTCTCATCTTCACTTCACTATTCCAAAGGGGTGGAACAGAACCGGGATGGTATGTGCTGCAGGTAATTTGTGCTTCCCTAAAAGTTCGAAAGATCCCTTCTTCTATAGTAGATGCTTGTACTTGTCACGGGAAGTGTTACTGTTTTACATCCTGGATGTATTATTGCAGTACATTTAGGTATGTCTATTGTTTAGGATTCTTCGATATCTAAATGTTATGGGTTGCTTGATTGTTTCTCGTCTGCTAATTGCCTATCTTCAAACAACCCTCTGTTTTGTCACCTACCGACGACTGTGTTTTTAACAATCAAATTTTATACTAATAGATCGCTTGTAGTATGATCACCCTAAGAAGGTTTTGTAGTTCGCATTATCGAGAGGCATATAGTTTAAGGTCATCCATATAAAAGAGATACTTGATGTTATGCCTCTAAACGCTGCATTGGTACCCTCAGATATGGCTAATTCAGCAGACAACAGCAGCACTGATATGCAGAAGAAGAAGCAACCTGGAAATCTCTCCTATATTCTACCTGCTGTACACCTTCCATTATGTTGACGCGGGTTCTCCAGAGCGCCAGCAGCTGTACGATGCATTAAGAAGTTCTGATATTGCAAAGCCCAAAAACAATAGTTTAAACAATGGGGGTAATTCTGACACACTTTTTTGTTAATAATAATTATTTTGTAAATAATATTCATATCAACATCAAAAATAAATAGATATTCTAGTGGCCACCTTGTTATCAACTTTGATGTGTCTTCAATGTTGATACTAAAACAATAATTTGACTTTATTCTTATTTCAATTTTTGTTTCCATGGTCGATACCATGCAGGAAGTATCCCGGGGCGCGTAAGTTTGATGGTCTCCTATTATATTTTGGCATATTTATTGGTTTGTGATTGACATCTAGCTGGAAGCTAGGATGTGGCCTACTTTTTTATTGTATGTACATTTTCATCCTAAAATGAATAAAAAAAAATAAAATCCCTAAAGAAGAGTTCGAAATATTTATTAATTATTTAGAAAGGTACCAAATACTTATTAATGGGAAATTAAACCCCTATAAAGGAAATGTGAAATATTTTAAATTTAGAAAAAGGAGGTAAAAGAAATAAACAGCACTAGATGTAGGCCTTTAAGAGATATAAATGGATGAAAAAAGTAATAAATACATCAATTTTTCATACCTCTTATTTCGTCCAAAATGTTAATTGATAACATTATTCCATTCAATACTATGGATATTGATATTCAGCAGAAACTAAGACCTCTTGCTGGGATATGAATATTGAATAAGAAGTAATACAAATGAAAATTGGTCACCAAAATAACAATTCTCAATACACATATCGAGCCAACCCACTAGAGACACGACTAGCGGTATAATCAGTTTACAGTTGCCCATCTGAGTACAAAGTAGAACGAAAATTAAAGATAGGGTCAGGGCAACTGCTGGGGAAGGAGCATACGAGACCAAGTCACAAAGTAAAAATCAGTACCGCTAAGCTGTGGTGGAGAGTGTTACTTCTTGATCTAAAGAAGTCATTGCGTATTAACGTTTTACTAAAATTATCTGAATGTTTCACAATTGCAGTGTTTCTTTTCGAGACGCTGCAGATAGTAAAACACCAAAATTTTGAAAAATATCAGAACAACATACAATCAAACATTGTTTTTTTTTTTAATAAAAAATAGGTAATTCTAAAAACATAAATTAATATCCTCAGAAATAATAAAGGAAAATAATACCAACTCTAAAAAAATAATACGTAAATAAATAAATATAAATAATTCAAATTATATGCTTAAATAGACATCCTTTTTGAGCAAGGCAATATCCTAACCTACTGTAAAAGCCCCTTCTGATATTCGCGCTACGATCGCCCTATCGGTGGCAGACGACTTACTGTAAACTGCGTATACCGCTAGTCGTGTATCTAGTGGCATGGCTCGATCTGTATATTGATACTATCGTAAGAGAAACCTATGAGTTAAACTTCGCCCTATTTATATGTAAATGTGTATACATTTATATTTGTATAAAGACATTTATTATTATTTTCATTATACTATAATAATAATTATTTCATTTTCAATATTGACATAAACCAAAGTCACAGGAATTTTAACTTTAATTTTTGGTGAAAACAGGACCTCAGAGTTATTTGGAAAACAGAATTATCCCAAATAGCTCGTAAAATGGTATGTGCAATATCCTTCAGTCTCGATCCAGGCCAATTTTAGACTCAATCATTCATACCAATGCTCTATCGGCAGGATGTCCAAATAATGTTCCCAACGTTGATAAACAAAGCATAGTTACCATAATATGTTTCACATCCTTCTTTAAACATTAAGTTATAGTTAGTACGCAATCATTTATGGGTAAGTGGCTGTAGGTTCCAGAATCATGCAAAATTACACATTATTGAGAAGTTAATTATTAAGAAGAAACGTAAATATCTCACGAGGCACCATACAAAATTTTTATATCCAATAGAAGAAACATACTGATATCAACCAGAGAACACATTAATTGCGGATTGCAACTCTGGCGAATCTGTGTTTTTGCTGATGAATCTAAAATATGCTTATTTCAGAAAAATAAGAGAATTCGTCATTGGAGAAGGGGAAAGATTTTGGAAAAACAGGGTATTGAGCGTGTGTCTTCCAGTGGTGGCTCTAATATGGTATGGGTGCCATTTACAGTGCGGTTGGGAGTCAAATTTACACGTTCGTTAACCTTACTGTCAATGCTGAACACTACCTAGAAAATTTGCGGCAGCATGTGAAACATCTCGCAGATACTCTTGGAGTAGAATTAACCTATGTAGACGATAAGCCTTACAGAGCTCACCTGGTTAATAATTTTTTTCCTAGAGGAGAATCCAAACCGAATGGTTTGGCCCACTACATCACCTGATACCAACCCTATTGAACACATCTGAGACTACTTAAAAAAATCGCGCTGTTCCAACTGAATATGTTGCAGAATTGGAATTTATAATCATAGATGAGTGGTACAACATCCTCAGGAAATCATATTAATGTCATAGACAGTATGTCAAGAAGATGCACCCTGCAGCCATCATATAAGTCCGAAATATGTTGGATTTAAACACACAGTATAAAAAAAACAGTACGTCCGAAATAATAATAATAATTAGGCGTGCAAAGGACCGACAACCTCCTCGCGGTGTACCCTGGATAGACACAGACAAAATTTGTCATATAGACAAAGGAAGCTCTGTCTGACTAATGTTAGCCGTGGGGTATCAGGGCTAACCACCTTGGCTCGAATGGACGCGGTATCGATGAGGAACTACCAGAAGATGCAGACATCTGGCAGATTAACTGTACCGTTTACAACGCCGTAAATCAACTCGTTCCCTTTCTCTACCCACTCCAAGCTAAGAGGCGTGTAAAAATGATCAAGGGCAAGATACAATCGGCCAGACAACACGCTTCTCGCATCCAGAGTGTGGTCGAATACACGACAAGCGGTAGAGTTTTTACTCCCAAAAGCCGACGCATAGCAACCAGTTTAAGAGGTCAACACCATACTCTAAATCTGACAGTGATGCTTACCATCCAAGCAACACTATCTAGGTAAGATCTGAGCACTCATGGCTATAAAGAAAACGTTGAAGAGGCGGGTGAGGAGTATGGAGCAAAACAATTTGTTTCGTACGAACACTTCCCGCCTCCTTAAAGAGTCGCAGCGTGTTGTCGATAATCCGCCGACTATAGAAGATGTCGAAACCTTCTGCGACACTCCAGCAATTTCTTCAAGGCTCGGTGCCACAGGCATCTTGAAGAACCAGAAGAGGTGTGCACCACAATCAGTACGGGGAAAGTCCAACAAGCACTTGTTGGTTACGAAGATCTTCGCTGCCCCGGGCCCAGGCGGCATTAACAACTGCTGGTGGAGGAAATTTCCTTCCACTCACCGCCATCTGGCTCGAGTTTTCAACTCATGGTTGAACGAGGGGCAGTGTAGGTTCCGGACTGGCTCGTCGAGGTAGGTACTGTGCCTATCCCCAAAAAGGGCGATATTTCCGACCCGAAGAATTATAGGCCGATCACTTGGCTCAACTCCTGAAAAAGATATTTAGAAGTATCCTCCAGCAGATACACGAACAGCGTGGTGTTAAGAAGGGCATGGCAGGTTGCAAGAACAGTCTGCTGATAGACCGCTGTATTACACAGATTTTCCTGCAATACATTCGGAATCTATCGATGGCCTCATTGATTACCTCAAGGCATTTGACACAACATCGCACGAGCTATTGTTGTACTTGTTCGAATGTTTTGCAATACCAGCACCACTAGTGAGATACATAGAACAGCTGCTGCCGCCCTGGAAGACTCGCTTCACCATAACATCAGGTGCACAACGGATCACGACAGAGAAGTTTTCCAGGGTGACTCCCTAAGTCCTCTCCTCTTCCGTATCGCACTGCTACCATTGTCTGTTGGACCAAACCCACGGATATCAATGTGGATCACCCAGCGAGCGGAGACATAAACATCTACTTTATATGGATGACTTTAAACTTTATACCTCCGGAGAGCGCGAAGTACAAAAAAGAAACATCTGAAGATGCGCAGCTCGCAGACGGAAGCATCCTAAAACATCTGGATGCAGGAGAGACCTATACGTACCTGGGTGTGCAACAAAGGCACATCCAGTATGTAACACAAATAAAGGATTCTCTCCGTGGTAAGTAGAGACACCGACTCTGAAGGATTTGATCTTCAGAACTTTAGGGGAAGAACAACATGTCTGCGTACAAACATGTTTGCCGTTTCGGCTCTACTCAACCCTGTCGGAGTAGTTGACAGTAGAGGAGCTGCGCCAATTAGACAGAGATACCCGCAATATGATGAATATTCACAGAAGTATTCATCCTAGATCATCCGCTCCTCGTGTGTACCTCCTACGTCAACGAGGACTCTTGAGCCTGGAGTGTACGCAGAGTAGTACTGCGTAAGGAATGTAACATCCTCAGGAGCTCAGATCCACTCTTGCGGTTTGTAAAACATCACAAAACTGTAGGAGTGGGAGCAGGATTGTTCAAAGCAGCAAAAATAGCCGCAGATGAACTCGGTATCGTATTCGACACCAGGGAGGTGGCCGGTGAGGTGCTGAACTTCAATCAAAACGGCTGAGAGCGCGAATTAGAACTGCCGAACACGAAAATCTGTTTCGGCAGCACGTCGATAAACCCCAGCATGGTGTCTTCTATAAAAACATAGGAACACTGGGTTTAACGATCAGGCTGACATTCGCCTTTCTAAGGTCAGACGGGCTTAAGTCGGAGACCGAGGGATTCATTATGGCCTGCCAAGATGATGTTTCAACACCTTGGTTTATCGTAACCGCGTGTGGCGTGTAGAGGTTCCTAACATTAACTGCAGAACTTGCCATCAGGTACCGCAATCGCTCATGCACATATTATCTGCATGCCCGTATACGCGATTTCGGCCTACATCCAACGACATAACGCAGCGTTACAAGTGCTATAGTACCAACTATGGCACTCGTATGGGGTAGACCAGACACCAGTGCTGCCTTACGTCCCCGGAGATATTAAGTCCGTTGTCGAGAAGGAGAAATGCCGAATTTACTGGAACTACTCGTTCCCGACAGTCAGGCTAATCCAAATCAACAAGCCTGACATAGTCCTCCGCGACCATCAACTCAAGGTGATATATGTCATTGAGTTCTCGGCACCTGTGGAGAAAAACATCACCTAGGAGGAGGAGAAACGGACCAAATATCGCGATGTTTTGTACAAGCTAGAAGTGCCGTACCCAGGCTACTCAGACTAAATAGTTGTCCTAATAATCGATGTACTTGGAGGGATAAAACCTACGCTGCTCTAGGAAATGAAGACCATACTGGCTTGCCAAAAATCAGTCAAGTGGCTGGCAGGCCAAATTCAGAAGGCGGTCAGTCTGGATTCTCTCCGTCTGTTTAGGGCACACGAGTCTAGAATCTACAGTCAGTAACCCTGCGGGATGTGGGGAGTGGCTGTGAGTAATGTGCTGGCGTGACCCCTCTGAGGCGTCGAAGGCCACGGGAGGTCTGTCCAGCGTCGGGAAACCGAAAAAAAAACAATATTAATAATTAAGCAATACATATTACTTATAAATAAAGGACGAAGTTTATATTTTAGTAGCCACTCTTACACTTAATCCTATAACTAACCTACAATTGACTATGCTAAAAAAATGGTCTAGGAAATCTACAAGGTACAAATAAACTCATTTTGAAAATCACCTTAATTTCTGGCGTATTATTTGCAATACTACAGATAGAAGTTAATAATATCTAATAAGTCTAATGAGGAGCAAATTGTCAAAAGGTTACTTACTATTCCATTTTGCAAAATTTAAGAACATTCGAAAATAACTGATAACGGTTATGTCATAACAGACAGTTAAGGATTCTTAATAATTATGTAAGAAGATGGTTGAGAAGAGGAATATAATGAATTATTTTAAACTTTTAAGAATATAACACGTGAATAGGTTTATTCAAAGAACCTCACAACTTTTAGCGGGATGGAATAGTTCCCCATTAAAAATTTGCTCCTCAGTTCCTTCAAGCAGTTGTCAATAGTAGTTGGTAAATTGTTGTTTATAGTTCGAAAGCCATATTGTCAATGTTTACATTCACCATTGCATGTTAATATCCATCGTTTTCTAAATTCATCCAGTTCACTTCATTATCTAGTTAACTGTAACTTGCTATATAATTTAGTGAATTTGCTATTTTAAATGAGATGATTTTCCTATCTTCTTGCTTTCATTCTTCTATTTTGAAACCACATTTTAATATGGCATGGCATTTAGTTCATTTCATTTTTGAGACAAAAATATTTATTATTCCTTAACGACAAATATATTTAAGCAAATTAAATTCATTTTCTAATTCTGTTAACTGACAAAAGAAAATAATGCGTATCCATTTATTTGCAATCGTACATCCTTGTTCTTTTCTGTCCAAAGATAGGGTCACGTCTGCAACAAAAAATATATATGTTAATTCACAGTTAAAGTATAAACCGTCTCCATAAAATTGTATTTATATGACTAAAGGAAATGATATCAAGTATTTCTTTTCATCAAGTGCGTTTAAATTTCAAAGCACCCCTATTGTAAACGGTATAAATATGGCTCAAACGTTCCACTGGATCAGTCAATAAGGGAAATTTCAAGGGGAAGAATCGAGACTTATGAATAAAACAAAAGTTTTTAAGAAGACAAACCTTTCCTATGCCTTTTGCTGCTTATCACCATCCATATTCTATAGATAACGTGTTCATAGATATAAAGAATTCCTTGAAAGTAAACTTAAAAAAAAGTAGGAATAGTTTTAATAAATATATATCCTTCCAAAGCTGTATTTTCCATAGTAGCAATAATAATAATAAGTAGTTAAAATTTAACACGATGTGTCATATTACGTTTACAGAATTATGTGATTTCTGGTTGATTACAGGAAAAAATTTTAAAGGATTATGTTGTGAAATTACTAAAGGGTGAAATTGGATTGTATGAAATATATTACGGCCGATAAAATATTAATACACAATGAGGGTGAATTTGTGTAAAGAAACTTATGTAGGGATAAGTTCATATGGAGGATGCAACAGGCGGGCAGTCCTGACATTGTTTTCTACCATATTCTCACGTTTCTATTCCCAAGAGGCACTGAAGAGACATTACAAGATTGTTGTAGCTATAATCCCGAGGGAGCTTTAACATTTTCACTTTGAACTTGGTGGTATTTACAAGCTACAATGTGGTTTGTTCCTTGTCGCGGATTTGTTGACAAAACTGTAATTTAATTTGCCTATAAAGCGTTTAAAATATAAGGCAGCGTTTTCATAAAGTATGCCAATTAATATTTTCAGTTAAACTTTACATCTCACAGAATGTTATAAATTATTTATACGTATAATGAGAATCAGAGAACATTGGCAAATTTTTGAACATTTCATAAAATTAAAAAAAAAATAACACTTCGGGCTCTTTAAAATTATACTGAGTAATCTAGGCACACATTCCAAAAAAAAAAGTTTTATTTCTCATCAAGGAATTAATATAAAACTATTTTTCAGTATACGTTTCAAGGACCGAAATATCTTTAGGGAACATTTGGGTGCCCATATTGGTGTGTAGTGATATTTCTATTTTGTGTAGTGTATTTTGAAGAAAAGTTATATGTATATTTTTTATTAAATGTTTCGATTTCAACGGGTAATTTTTCTCTATTTTTAGCACATTTGATATGACATTGAAAGTAGCATAAAGAAGTTGTTCTTGGACTTATGACATACGCCGAGAACTATGCATATGCTAAGTGTGTTAGCATGTTAGTGTTAGTTTTACACCAATAATGCTTTGTAATTAGGTACTAGCTATATGTAAAATTAAACAGAATTGTCATTTTTTCTTTTCATTATTGAAACTGTTTTGCTGAATTTAAAACTATAGTTGATTATTATTTGAAATGAAATGATTGTCTATTTTTGCCCACAGCGGCAGTTAGGCACTTTGCACTTCGGTATGCAATATAATAATTGTTTGTATTCGTATTTGAAACATGTGATTTATATAATGCACTATTTATATTGATGGTGATCGGTGAATCCCTCAGTACTGACACGTTATTCAAATTTTAATAAATTCAATTTTTATTTCAATATATTCAGTGTTTTCCAATATATTAATTATTTTCCAAGATATTCAATTTTTTCCAATATATTCAACTTTTTGTCCAACATATTCAGTTTTTTTTCCAATATACTGAACAGAAAAATTTTGGTATGATTTTGTGACCCTTAGGCGCTTTTCTTAAAAATGGAAATGTTTTTTTTTTTTGGCGAGTCAATATATTTTTAATCTCAATATTTTTTCGCCTGTAATACTAAGAATACTATTATTTAATCCAGTGCTTCTAGACGAAATAATTGTTTTAATAGTTTCTGCGATAAAATGTATTACCTGCCCAAAACTTTTTTTAGCTACCAGAGCAAATAGGAGAAAAAAAAAAAAAAAAAAAAATATATATATAAAAAAAAACAATTAAATAAAAAGATATTTTTTTTTTTTTTTATATATATAAAGATATATAATAGAAATAAAAATATATATATATATATATATATATATATATATATATATATATATATATATATATATATATATATATATATATATATATATATATATATATATATATATATATATATATATATATATATATATATATATATATATATATATATATATATATATATATATATATATATATATATATATATATATATATATATATATATATATATATATATATATATATATATATATATATATATATATATATATATATATATATATATATATATATATATAGGTTATTTAACTAAATATATATATTTTTATTATGCCACTATGTAATCTAAGGTGAGAGTTATAAATGCAGAGTAATTAACAATGTAAAAGTATGTTGTAAATTGATGAAAATGACAAGACATGATTGAATGTTTTAGAAAATGGCTGTTTGGGTAAGGAATGTGATACCCTGAGAATATGAAGATAAACATGTGATTGTTGAATATGTCAATCAATGAACAAGTGGGGTGAGCCGGCCATGTTGCTCGCATCCCCGACAGTTGACGAGCGTTGACAGACAACCAAAGTTGCCCCTTATCATATGTCACATTATATTCCATAACTGTATGATACCAGTTTACCGCACCGCTTTCGATCAGCAAAATATCTGCATTCAAATGAAATTATATAATCCTGTGAAACGAAGTAAAGGTCAAAATAGTGCTTTGATAACATCTAATTTCGTGACTGTATACGATTGTCGTGTCAAAAGTAATATGGCGGGTTGTCGACGATTATATCATAAGCTATTAATCCAAACACCAGTATAAAGATTTTCACTTGTGTTACAAAATATATGCAAATAATAATATATTATTATTTTCTTAATAAAACAAAAAATATCGAGACGCAAATGCATTAAAATAATAACAGCCCTAGGGAATACAATATAAAAGTTTAATACTTTTCGACACGAAAACATATTTCTAGGAATCGCAAAAAATACAAGTATCAATGTAAAAGACAGCAGACATTAAAAACGCTGGCGGAGTATCGATGTCGACCATTAACATAATAGCAGAGGGTTCTTCGTTACTGGGAAAACGCCTGCTGTCGAAAGCAGGGAGAAATAGTTACTTTTTAATAATTCTTTTACTTTCGGCGCCATGTAAATAATAAATAATAGTCATTTCTTAAAAACATAGGTTAATATGTACCCATTGATATGTATATTATACGCATCGTTTGTAAGTTTTAAAATTGGTAATTAACTACATATTACCGAGAAAAATAATGCTGAGAAAATGCAAAAAAATCTGCATGTTTAAATTTATATTACAAAATTTACTCAATAATAATATTGGTTGGCATAATTAAGTTCGAAATTATTTTCAAAACGCTTGTTTTCGATGCTAGCTTAAGTAACGCAACGAAATTGTATTTGATAATTTAATGAATGAACGCAATATAAGGATAATTTGGTTGAAGTAAACAAATTGTGTTTAAAGGAACATGAAAAAGTAAGTATCCCTGAACAATAGTGGCCGATGCTCCTTATACGAATAGGTCATTTTACATTGGCAGATGCTGATTCGTAAGTAGCCATGGTGCAGCAGACTGGCAGAAGCGGATTTACGTATAATAGCGTCCTAGTCATCTATTTACCGCATGTTTAATTTTGATACTATTTGTGACTCTAATTGTTATATTTTTACAAACTCAATCATTAGCCAATGTCATAGGCAATTATTGAAAGAAAAACTATATAATTCGAATAATTCAGTCAGTAGAGATGTTTGCCCTACTAAACGAAATGATTTTGATGTACGTTGTATAGGTCGGGACCCTGATGAAAAATCTAAGTTTTCGACCTTGGGAGTGGGGAGGCGCAAACCTCCATCTTAAATGAAAGGTGCAAAAAATTTGTTTTTTGTTTTTAAAGAACTCCGCAAAGGTTGCTTTAATGACAAAAATGTCAAGGACAAAGTTAAAGAAGACAAAATTCCTTTATGTAACGAGTTACAGCGGCGGAAAGATGAACATTTTCCAAAAAATCATATAATTCCGCTTTTGCAATTTTTTTCTCTCTGGCTATTCATTACTTAATTATAATAATTTTGTAAATTCAAAGTGAACACATTTCCCCACCACCATGAGGTAGAGTAAATGGCGCGTTTTTTTTATTGTGGTATCCCCAGTAGGTCTAATCCACAGATGTTCGGGTTTCACGATTATATTATTACTTTTTTCTCCTTTTCGACAGGAGACGACTCAGATATAATTACATATATATGCGTAGTTGTGGTCACTATAAACCGAAAAACAGATTCAAATTGATGTAAAGTATTTTTCAAATAGATTAGTCGTTAGATTTCTAGTTTCTGTCTGCTTTTCGGTAGCTTTGTGTGTGGATTGGTAGAATTCATTGGGTAGATTTATCAAAAAATCGGGAGGGTTAACAGTAGTGGTCAATGGCCCTATGTGTGTTAAACCAGGACGCTTGGCGCGCGGTTTGCTATCGTGTGGCTCTCTTTAGAAAAAGGAGAAAGGGACGCCCTTTTCGACCATTACAGAAGAAACAAAGGAAAACGAGAGACGGTTTACACCTGCTCTATGAAAAATCTGGTACAAAAAAACATAGACTCAAACTTGACACATCCATACACTAATATTAATATTCTGTACTAATTTCCGCCACCGCTGCGGTAAGAAATTTATATGTAACAAGAAATATCACTGTAATTTAAAATACATTTCATTATATAATCTTATTGTGGTATGGAAAAACGTTAAAAATAATACAATATATTTGTTCATACAAAATTTACCAACAAAAATGAAGTTTGACGATTTTTTGGAAAATGTTCATCATTCCGCCACTGTTACCCATTATATACAAAAAATGTAAGAAATTTTGCCCCCTTTAAATTTTTCGCTAGATCAACCATTGCGGAGTTATTTTGAAAAATCAAATTTTTTGCATCTTTGATTTAAAATGGCAGCTCGCGCCTTCCTCCCCACCAAGGTAAAAAATTTGGACTTTTCATCATAGTTCCGACCTAAACAACAAATATCAAAATGGTTTCTACCCCACCTTTTTGTAAGGCAACGGCCTTTCTTGTCTCTACTGATTGGTTTAAAATGCTTCTTTCCTGGTTTGACAATTGCAGATTTGATAATAATAGTTTTTATAAATATTTCTCTTCCTCCATATGGTCTATTTCACTTTGATAAAGTTGAAATCACAATATTTGTTGTAATAATAATAACAACAATAAAATTTATTTATAAATTCTGATGTTTTACAAATAGACATAATTTGCAATTAAATGAACATAGTGAGTGATAAGTGTATCCCTCTGGTGGTCAGTGCTACTACCAGTCAGACATCATTGATGTCTTAGTGACTGATAGCGACCTGCAAAGCAGGTACCAAGAGCTTCGACCCCTAACCCTGGTGAGCTAAACTATATACTGAATAGGATTTGCAGGAAACCACTACTTAGCGGACAAAAGCCCCGACCTGCATTGAATTAAAGCTGCAAATCTTGTTTGGTAACTAACATCAATTGTCAATTCCTCACTGGACATAGACCAATTTCGAACTTTTTATGTTCTCGTCAGTATGCCATAAGTAATGGAAAAGACAAATAATAATAGCAAACCAGGCTAGCCTAAAGCAGACTAAGCAAAACAGACATAGTGAGTGATAAGTGTAGCCCTCTTGATGGTCAGTACTACTACCAGTCAGACATCTTTGATGTCTTAGTGACTGATAGTGATCTGCAAAGCAGGTACCAAGAGCTTCGATCCGTAACCCTGGTGGGCTAAACTACATACTGAATAAGATTTGCAGGAAACAACTACTCCGCGGACAAGAGCTCCGACCTGCATTAAATTAAACCTGCAAATCTTGTTGGTAGCTAAGATCTCAATTGGACATAGTTATGCAGACGCCTACCAACCAACAAAATCAATATTGGGAGAAAATCGATGATAAAGATTTTAAAATAAAACTGTTATCAGATCGTTACCAAAGCAAAATTTGGTATCAATTATTTTTGATATGTAAATAGGTATTCCCATACTTTCAGACAGGAAAAATTACTTTTTTTTTTTTTTGAAAAATTCATGGAATTTTGTGGGTTGGTAGCTTTCTACAAATTTAAGAATACTTTAATATCAACAAAGTCAAGGCTTAAGAGGAAGAAATTTTATTTTTTGAGAACTCCAGATTATAAAATATTAAGCAACTTCATCGTCGACTTCAAAATCAAGATCATTTACATTGAACCCATCAACATCTTCTTCAATATCAGCATCACCCTTTAAGTTCGAGTAAAAATCAAGGCAGTCTGATGGGATGAGATGAATAATTAATTTCTTGTAGGTTTTTAAGCTTCTTATCGGCTATACTTTTACCATTGGGCCAGAGAGCAATAAGATCCCGAAAAATACTTTCATCGCTTTGAGGAGTCTTTCGGTTTACTTTTTTTTTAATGTTAATTTCTTTATTTGGCGCATCAAGATCGTTTTGCTGAATTATTATAAAAAACGGTTTATTTTTTTTCTATCTATATGGATCGAATTTTAAACCAGTTAAGTTTCATCTTTTCCACCGTTTTTTTTCTGTTAACTATCTTTTTTTTCAATGTTTTGTATGAAAAAAAATCACTGGACTTCATTTCGGTGACAATAAGAGGCTTTTTCTTCTACATGTACGCATAGCATTCATATATTCAGACGGTGTATACAATCTCTGCTGATGTTTTAAAGCTGATTCGATGTGGGAAAAAATCTGAATCATTGGGTAAAAAACTATGTCCCGAATATAAGAATTTAAGAGTTATATCATTTAAATTTGGAGAAGAATGCAAAATGGATTTTAATAAAAGTGTAAGCTTTATGTTCCTATTTTGGCCGTCGCATGAGTCGCTCCATAGTATAAGGTGTTGAACGTTAGGAGACATATATGTTTTTACATGTTTAAGTAGACATGAACCGACTTCTTGAGCCCTCTTCCTGCAACGCCCTCGGCCCAACCATAACAATATCCTCCATTTTTCTTTCCGCTGTGCACTCCAACATTGTAAACCCACAGTTGGCGTTTATAAAAAATCACGTTTGTTTGAATTCGTGGCAAAGGTAACGTCTTTTCTAAATCGAAAGTAAGGCACTCAAACTCCTTATTAATTTTAGCCCTCTGAAAATCATTTCGCTTTAATCTTTGAGCATTTTCGGCTATTTCTATGTGTCTGTTATGCTTTTGTTGAATTTCCTTCTTTTTTTACAGAATCAGCTTCATTATCTTCTTGTATTTTAAAGCTATCGCAAGAATTGCATGTGTCTTTTTTTAACCTCTTAAACTTTAGATTAAAACGTTTGTAAAATATTTTTTTATACGATGCGAAGCTTACAGGATTTTGATTTTCCTGACCGTACATTTCATACATTTTTTGTAAAGTCATCTCTGGCGGCAGAAATTCAACACCTGTTTGTTCTCGACTTAAATGCGACTTATACTTGGGTATAACTACCAAGCCACTTACGCATGTTACATTTATTTATGGTTAGGTGAAGGTTTCATTTTTGCAGAAAACTACCAAACCACTTGGTTGATTTAGAAAATTACATATATCAACCAAGTGGGTTGATAGCCTTCTGCATTACATACATGATTAAATAATGGATAAATGGGTTGGTAGGAAACCTATTTCATAAAATGTCGATTCCTCTAATGCGTTGGTAGGTTTCTGCAAATCAAAGAATAGACAACGAAAAGCATATTATTATGCATTACTCATTTTAGGTGATATTGTGGGTTGGTAGGTTTCTGCATAACTACGTTCAATTAAATGTTAAATTACAAATAAATAAGAATTTACGTCCATCTATACAGTTTTTAAGTGTTGGTTCGAGTTAACTAACTTCTACTCGCAACTTAACTCGAGGTTAAGTTTGAGTTACTGTTACAACCGTTTTTCATTATCATTTTTCATTTGAGTTAGTTAACTTCAGACGTACAAAATATTTATTAAGTTGGTATATGAGAAATACGAATTTTATTTACATTTTCGGGATTTTGCACAACTATCTCATTCTCTTTTTATATTTCTGTGGTAGTAAAATATCCTTACTTTTGAAATATGTATATTGTATTCATGGGAACACAGAATTAAAGAGCGTTGGAAACCCTTATTTTAAAATAGGTAACCCCTAAATACTTTTGGAGTTTGAAGTTTCTATTATATTATTTATGATTCAGTTAATATGGACAAGAGACAAGCTCCAATTTTACATACTAAGAAGACCGGCTACTAGTAGCTTTGGTCCAACAAAAACAAAAACATTATAGAATGCAAGAAGTGTAATGTAGTAAGTTGGATGGAAAAAGAAAATTCATGAAAAAAATTGAAAAGAAATTTAATGCTAACCGTAGTGTTTTCAAAAGCAACAGATGTGTGAAAGATAGATATAAGAATATAAAGAAAATTTACAAACAAAAATATTCACGAAATAAACAAAACATATTTTTAACAAGGGGTGGACAGGGGAAAGTCATCAATATTGATGATGTCGATGAAACAATAAAAGAAGTAATAGGAGATCAAATTGATGGAATGTCGAATAATTATGATAATGCCGTTATACTGAAATGTAAATTGTGTCTGGTAGCAACTTATAGACATAATTCTTTTATGACTTTCTGTTTTAAAATGTATATTAAAAAGATGGATTTGTAATTGTAGTAGACAATGAAGCAGAAAAAAAGATATTTACTTATGAACCGTAAGATGAAGTTGATGAAAGCAGCAATGTTGATAAATATGTAGACCACGTAAAAGAGAATATAATAATTCGATACGAATATAATTATTGTTTCTTTTTTCTTTTTAAACGTTCTAAATATGCACTTTATTTCATAGATTATGAACCTCACATTGAAGAGCAAAAAGAAAATAATTGGTCCAGGTATTCATCACAGACATTAAAGAAACCTGTCTTAGCCTTACAAAATTAAATTTTTCTGCTATAAGCTTATGGTTATTATTTAATTTATGTTGAATATTTTGACGTCGCTACAGATTTACGAAAAAAAAATTAAATAAACATATGATATTTTATGAATCTTGAAAAAAATACTTCGAAACAATATTTTTTTTGTAAACGTTTATTTATTTTGAAGTTTAATTTTGTGTTTATTATGTATCATTAGAATTAAAATACTGTTTAAAATAAATAGTTCTTTATTTCTTTTGATATAATATGTTTTTATTTAGAAATGGAGACACGTCATTTTTTATTTCACAACTAAAAAATGTCAAAATGCATTAAACATAAAAGGACGCTCCAGCTCTTTTTTCGAAAGAGGGGGCGTAAGAAACAATTTATGTTTTTTTTAGATATTAGCTTTAGCTATTCGACTCATTTGAATAAAAGGACTTCGCTGTTAAAATTATAGTTTTGCAAAGTAATTGTATATTTAATTATTTCTTCTGTTATTTAATGCACCCCTATTAGCTCGTGGAAGATCATCTACTAGAATATTGTTAACTAAGTTGATAGCTCTCTTCCGCTCTTCGTTTATAGATGGAACTGAGTTAATTTTTACATAACTTGGCCTTAAGATTACTATTGCTTGGCTTACCCGTTGTATACATTTACTTACTGTAGATTTATGCACACCACAAAAATCTCCGCCCACACTGAGAAAAGACCCAGTGACAATATTTTAAATCTAATAATAGTTGCTTTTGTGGTGAAAGCGCAGTGATTTCTAGAAAACACGAAAATAAACATTACATATAAATATTTCTGAACCACAAGGTAATAATTAATAAATACCTGTTTGTGGGATACGAATTAATATATTGCATTTCTTCTAATAACATTTCAACCGTTCTGGGATATAAACGAAAACGTGCACAAAATTCATTGCGATCCAATTCTTCAAAGTGATTTGGCCTGTTTTGTATCACTTTTGGTCTTCTAGCTTCCTCGTTACTGCTGTAAGCGTTTACCTCATAATCTATCATGTTTCAATGATTTAAAAAAATATTACAATTCGTTACCCCATAATTACCCAACAACTAATTTTAGGTTAGTTTTCACCCGAAATTGATTTAACTCGTGGTTTCAAATTAACTTGCTGTTGAAATATGCTACGTTTCGCTTAAACCAAGGTTAATTCTTACTTATCAGATAAATTGCAATTGAAAAAGTAGCCCTTAAAGTTCGGAGAGTTTAGATCATCCTACTATAAAACTAACCTAATTAACTATAATACAATAAAAGAATCACGTTGATGCTACATAATTAATTCAGTTTCAATAAAAAGAATTCTGACAATGTTAAACTGTTAATCTATAATTATGCCCACACAACACATATCATTTGTTCTCAACCACTTGTTAATTTTTTTTTTAAATATAGACACATTTTTACCATTTTTAATGTTAAAAGGTAAATTATTATACAATCTTTGACCCAAATATATAAAGCATCTTCTCCCTATGTTTTTCTTTGTTACACATATTTTAATTAGCTCTTTCCTTTTCGCCCAGTGCTGTAGCTGAGGAGCAAATTTTCAAAGTGAACTATTCCATTCCGCTACTGAGTAAAAGAGGCGCAGGGTCCTTAATAAACCTGCTAAGTGTTATATTTTTAGAACTTTAAAGAAATTCATTAGATTTCTCTCAACATTCTTTCTTCATAATAAGTTGTAATTTATGGGATATTCTTTGTCGTCCTCGTATTTCAAATATGAGTCTAAAACAAGAATTTTGAACTGTTTGAATTTTATGTTAACATAAATGGTATCCGCATAATTAAAATTTGATAGTACTAATGTTTCACAAAGCATTAATTTAAGTTTCAATGTCAGATAATGCTTACGACGGTAAATCAGTTTTAATGAGAAATATGAACGTTGCATAATATTATTGACATATTTTCAAATCTCAAGTTATAGTCCAATAACTGTCCCAGATTCTTTGCTTGATCAACCACTTCAATAATAGCATTGTTAACATTGAGATTAATTTTATTATTTATAAATTGACGATTAGTTTTATTTCCAAACGTTAATGACTTGGTAAGATTTATAATCATACAATGATCTGTGGCAGTTTTAAAAAGTGACTCAAGATCACTATTGATCAATATGCAAGCATTGTTTATCATTGTAGGAGAAAGCTGTAATAGATTTGAGTATTATCTGCGTAAAAATGCTGCAGACATACAATGCTGCAGACAGTTTATTAAATTAAGGGAGTATATAGAAAATAGTAAAAGACCACAAATAGATCCTTGTGGTACACCAGAATTAAGAGTTAAATAACAGGAACTTACTCCATCTATACAAACTTTCTGTAATATGTATAAATAGAGTAGATTGTTAGCATAAGTTTAGTTTTAATCATCTCCAGATGATGCTAACTGGGTTGGTGAAACGCGCATCGAGTGCAGTATATAGTGTTTTGGTGTTTCGTGGAAAACTACGTCAGTGTTATCTTCACATCAAAGGTTCCAACCCACTCCAGGACTACGATGGCTTCTCGGTCAACGGAACTGAATCTGTATCAAGGTTAGTGCTAAAATTAGATTAATAGGTTCAGATATTTGGTTTCTAAAAACTTGTAAACGTCATTCAGTATTTCCAAATTTTATTCAAGTTAAAATTCCAAATTCTTCACACATTTCAAATAAAGTTACAATGTTTGCAAAGCAGAAATGGCTGGATTAGGAAATTAAGTATCCGTACACTAAACGAAGTACGCTTGAATTACAAGCATATGGACTTTACAAAAAGCTTACCTATAAGTTAAATAATTTAGAACATGAACAATGGTGTGACTTTCAGAGAAATATGTTTATATCAATTAACGCGAAATTTATTAAGAAAAGTCGTCACAAATAAAAAACTCAAAAAATTATTCGGTAGTACGTCAAAAGAAAGTGTTCCTCAAAAAGTTCTCAACATTGTAGAAAATCATTCCTCACAGTCGTTTGATAAAGAAGAAATTAATCTCCTTAACAAGGAATTAAATTTTGCTTTGCCTGCCTCTGAAGGCATTTTAGATGAGATTGTTGCAAGTGTTGAAAGTTCAATTCAATACCTTCCTGACTCCTCTAAAGGATTTGTCAGAGAAGCTTGCAAAAATCAAATCTCGACAAATATTGTCACTAAAGTAAATAAAAAGTCAAAATCTACAAAAGACAGAAAAATTATCAACCGGTTGCGTGAAAAAGATTGTTTTTATTTAAAAGCTGAGATGGACAATAAGGTTGTTTTTTTTTTTAAAAAAAAAAAGAGAACTTATGAAAGGGTAGACAATCTGATTAGTAATGGTTTTTAAAAAATAACTTTCTAGAAATCTATTACCAAAAATAATTACTGAAATAAAAAATGTACTTAAGTCCTGCAACAACTTTATTACTCCAAGCTTTAAATAAGAAGTTACATGTATCTAACCCAAGTTTACATAGATTGTTCTGTTTACCTAAGATGCATAAACCAGGGAAGTCGGTACGTCCTATTGTTTCAGCAATCGGATCTCCGACTTAACACCTATCAAAATAGTTAACGGAGGATTTCAAAAATTTACCTATCGTACCATCTAGTTTCTCTGTGATTAATTCCAATGATTTCATTAATAAGGTAAAAAATGTTCACTTGCAAGAAGCTGAAATTTTGATCTCCTTTGACGTTTGTTCATTATTTCCAAGTGTTTCGATACCACAGACCTTGGACTACCTTAAGGATCTACTCGAATTAAACAATCTCAGTCAAAATGTCGTAGAAGAATATCTTAAACTCACTAAACTTTGCATGAAACAAAATTGTTTCCGATTCAACGATAATTTCTTCGAACAACATGAAGGAAGAGCAATGGATAACTCTTTGTCACCATTCATTGCCAGTCTCTTCATGAACAGATTCGAGACGGAAGCAAAAGGAGAATTCGAGTATTTCCCCAGGGTTTGGCTTAGGTATGTGGATGATATTTTTGCAGTGTTCGATACAAAAGTCGCTGATATTGATAACTTTGTATCTAAATTAAACAGTCGTTTCGCGTCAGTTACATTCACATATGTAAGTGAAAACTCTGGACAACTACCATTTTTAAATGTATTAGTAATTAGAAATAGTGAAAATAAGTTAGAATTTGACATTTACAGAAAAGATACCAGTACTCTAAGATATATCCCTAAGGACTCTCTCTATTGTGCTCAACACAAAATGGCGAGTTTTAATTTTCTAGTCCATCGTCTATTAAGCTTCCCCTCAGTAAGGTGAGGTTTGTAAAAGAAAAGCCATTGATTAAGGATATAGCTGCGAGTAATGGATATTCTGCAAGTTTAATTGATAAAATAATTAGGAAACGAAAATTTAAAGAGTCGCATCGAAATTCCTCAACCTTTCAAAATGAAAGAGAAAATCTGAAATTTGTATCGATTCCATTCGATCTTCAATTCACCCGTGGTATTGGTAAGATTTTTAAAGATGTAGGTATGACAGTCGTTCATTCTTCGGCAAACAAACCTCAACAACTTTTAGGCAATCCAAAAGATAAAATTGAAACAAAGGAAAAGTCGGGGATTTACGAAATTAGCTGTAAGGACTCTAATCAAAAATATGTTAGACATACTAGACGATCAATTCAAACTACAGTCAAAGAGCATATGACCCATCTCAAATATGGTAAAACAGATGTCTAGTGTAGCCCAAGATGCGTTTGAGAACAACCATAAAATAGATATTAGCAATTTAAGATTAATTAGGAATGTAACAAATACTAGACAGCTAACTGCATTTGAAGGCTTGGAAATCATAAAGTGTAAAAATAGTATGAATAGTGACAGAGGGCCTATCCCAAATAGCCCGCTGTACTGGTTAGTGGGTCACGGTTCATCGAACCGTGGCGGTCGGTGAACAATGACAATAGTTTAGGTATAAATAGAGTATATTGTTAGCATAAGTTTAGTTTTAATAAACTCCAGATGATGCCAACTTGGTTGGCGAAACGCGCGTCGAGTGCAGTATATAGTGTTTTGGTGTTTCGTGGAAAACTACGTCAGTGTTAAAATTTGTATATATATATTTATTTTTTAATGCAAAAAATCCATTTCTATGGATAATTAAACTTGCTCTAATTTTAATGAAAATTTCGATTTGAGTGTGCAACAGGGTTTTGAATATTTTTTTTATAATGTTATAACAATATAATATAATATTATATAACTAATATTACCATTAATTAATTAAAATAGTTTTAGAGTTATTTGACCGGGTCCAAACCCTATTATAAATTTATATGTATACTTACTATTGTTTTTTATGGCGTTTTGGAGATTTAGAACAGTTTTATAAGTTTTGGAGATATTAAAAAAAAACAGCATATATTCAACTAATTTTGCTTTTGACCACCCATTTTTGATACACCCTAGATAATTTGATGTTTCTTAATTAGGGCACCATTAACATACTTACATAACCGTATTTAACAGTATTCATTCTAAAAAAGTATATAATAATTTCAAAAAATAATTTTTTACCGCTATTAGACATTTTGGCATCACTGTGCGGCAGGGTGTATTCGACAAGCCTAACAAATAGCTGGACAGTTGTCTCAACCAATATAAATAGGCAGCTTTATTTTTGTTTAAAGTACTGTAGTACTGTAGCATCGTATCCACGAGTCAGCTAAAGCATGGTTATCTGCGTCTGTCTGTCATATTTGGCAGAAGACGTTCGGAACCCATTTATACCTAACGTACTATAAAAAGTACAGCTCTAACATGTCTCAGCACGTTTCGTAGTGACGACAACTTCACTGTTTACATGCTTTAGACTCTGCAGTAGACTTTTGTGCTCCAGAGCGACTGGTTGTTTCTGCTAGTTTTGCGAAATAAGTGTGTGAAATAAGTGAACAGTATTATTATTTAAGAAAATGGCAGAATATGGAATTCGATTTGCTAAGTAAGTGTATTTTGATTATAATTTTAAAAATAAAGATTAACTTTCTGTTATAATTGATTAAGAAATGTTAAATGTTTTTATTTACATCGACAAAAATAATAATTTCATATAAGACATTTAATTTTTTCTTTGTTACTTTTGAGTGTACTAAAAATAGTACACAAGGCATATACCATACTATTGTTCTAGAAATTTTTCACTTGATGAAGCTCTGGCAATGTTAGAAGAGGATGACGACTTATCCGGGCAAGTTAGCTATATAACAATATTTCTTCCAGAAAATGCTTATGGCGAGATAACACGGTGACGAAGATTTACTTTCAGCAAATAATTTACCAGCCTCTCAACTACAAGCACCTGCTGAAATAAATTTAACTCACGACTTAAATGAGAGTTATTCATCTGATGACAACCTTCCTCTTTCATATTTGGTGAGACAAAATATAGATGAACCTAAAGTTACTAAAACTAAACGGAAGAAGCAAAAACAGTATGAATGGATAAAAGAGGATTTGCCTTATCTATCAAACATTTTTAAAGTTCCTGAAACTATACCATGTTCAAAAAGTCCGCTTGAACTATTTTTAGAATTTTTTGATGAAGAACTCATAAATCTAATCGTTTCTGAAACAAACAAATATGCGAGTCAAAAAAACCGTACCCAAGATATTAGTAGTTCTGAAATTATGTCATTTATTGGTGTTCTGATATTGAGCGGTTACCTGAGACCTAAAAGGCGTAGAATGTTTTGGGAACGTGAGGGAAATAACTCACTTGTAACAGAAGCGATAACATGAGATAAATTCGAATATATTTTATCAAATTTCCATGTCGCCGATAACAATAGCCTAGATCCATCAGATAAATTCGCAAAAATAAGACCTCTTTTTAGACACTTGAACCGAAAATTTATGGAAAAGGGAAATTTAGTTGAAATGCATTCAGCAGATGAAGCCATGGTACCATATTTCGGTCGCCATGGCTGTAAACAATTTATACATGGAAAACCTGTAAGGTACGGATATAAACTTTGGGTTGGTGCAAGCAGACTAGGTTACGTATATTGGTTTGAACCTTATCAAGGCGCCTCTACTAATATAAGCACTTTATATGCTGACCTTGGAGTAGGAGCTGGTGTGATTCTAGAATATGCAGATGCATTGCGAAAGAAATGGCATGATCAAAAAATGTATATTTTTTGTGACAACTTTTTTACGTCCATTCTACTCATAGAATCATTGACAAATAAGGGATTTTATGTCACGGGTACCGTACGAGAAAATCGATTGCCAGGTGCTCCGCTAGTAGATACAAAAATAATGAAAAAAAGAAAAGCGAGGTTCCTTCGATTACAAAAAAATGTCCGATCAGAATATAATAGCTGTAAAATGGAATGACAACTCCCTGGTGTCTCTCTGTTCGAATGCTGCTGGAATAGAACCTATTCACTTAGTCAAACGATTTTCAAGAAAAGAAAAGAAAAATATTCAGGTATGTTTGAGTAATAATCTAACGGTTACCTGTTTGTAACAAATTATGTTGCAGGTAGAACAACCTCATATAGTACATCTCTATAATGCAAACATGGGGGTTGTAGACCGATCTGATCAGAATATTGGTCAGTATCGAATTTTCATGCGCGGCAAAAAGTGGTATTTTCCGCTGATAGCTCACTGTATTGATTTAGCTATTCAAAATGCATGGCACTTACATCGCGCATACGGAGGTGATATGGATCAACTAAAATTTAGGCGTCGAATTGCCAATGCCTTACTGAATAAATATAAGAAGCCCACGAATTATTCTAGAGGACGTCCTTCGGCAAATGAAAATATCGACATAAGGTACGATCGTATAGATCACCTAGTTATACCACCAGAGAAACAAACTAGATGCGGCCATTGCCATTAAAGAACCAAAACAAGATGCGTGAAGTGTAATGTAGGTGTTCATGTAAAGTGTTTTGTTTCTTATCATAAAATGTAACGGCCAATAGTATAATATACAAATTAACCAGTATATACCTGGTGTACTATAAAAAAGTACACCCTACTTTTTGTATTTTTTTTTAATAAAATTTTAAAACTTGTGAAATCTGTATTATTACACTAATTCCTTTAGAAATTCGGGAAAAATATCCTTCAAATTCATCCGAAGAGTTTTAGGCATAAATGGGTTAAAGGGAAGTTTCTTTGCACCCATATGTAAGATTTTACATATATTACACTCAGTACATGGAGGAAGTTTCCGCCCCATGTAAAAAGGTTTTGTTACATTGCAGGTTCAACTAGATAAATGTAATGTTTTTCGTGTAGACAGTTTTCTACGTACCAAAATAAAATCTGTTAAAACGCTATTTAAGTTTCTTTGAATTATTTCTATTTTCAGGTACAAAAGTGAATTCTAAGCAAATTATTAATAATAAATATAAAGTCAAATGTTAATCATTCTTTAAAACATATATCAGTGCAGCGCAGACTAAGGTTCAAAATAATTGATAAAATTAAAGCAAATTAAAGCTCATAAACGAAACAAAGTAATACCAAACTTTATAAACGTATGTGAAAAGGTTACAACTACACAACAAATTTGGGTCCTAAAACTTGACGATCACGACAAAGGCAAATTAATTAATTAAGTATTACCTGTCTCTTCAGGATAAGGTAAGACTTATCAAAAGGGGAATCAAATAAATATTTAAATTAATAAAGTACGAGTATATACAAGGGTGAGAAGCGATGTTACACTAGTGCTGTAGTGACCAGAGTATAAAATAAATACACGATGGGCGGTGGGGGGCTGGGACTTCTATCGGTAGTGAAAACCGTCATAGTCCACATAAGAAATCTACACGCACATAATTTGTTTTCCATTAACGAATTTTCGAGTTAATTACAGCGGTCGCTGTATACCTTTAATTTTACTCAGAGGTTTTTAAAATTACTATATCATAAAATAATTTTTTTTTAATTGAAACAATTAGGCAAATATGATTTATTTAATTATTGACATAACTCCTGTCACCTTAGTTCTAAATAGAAAAACCAGTTATTACAAAAAAGAGTTTTTCCTTAATTCGAGATAGTTTTAAGAATTAATTTAAAAAAAATATTTGTTATAAAAAGATTTTAAACACCTATTAAATTTGGTGACTGAGGAACTCTAGGAAAGCTTAATATTAGAATTAATAGCAATTTTTTAATAACATTAACAGTGGATTGTAGACAGATTATATGACGAAAAATATGGAAAATTGGTCAAAAAATAATAAAGAGAAACAAGTTTCCATTCAATAAAACATATTTAAATGATTATAGTTTAGTAGTGACTAGGGCCGGTAATAGTGCATCTTCGTGGTCGAGTAGTAAAAATACCTGCCTCTCACCCTGGAGTCCCGGATTCGATACTCAGACGAAGAACTAAGATTGTCCCGAATTGTGAATACCTCTCCCGTACAAGGTACCTTGTAATATTAACAGGGATACAGGCGGGTGCATTACCTGTGGTGTTGAATTTAATTTATTTATAAATAATACTATGTCAAAGTAAAATACATATTTTCAAATAGAATTTTCATAAACTAAAGAAAAACAATTACTACCTACTTCAAAAATGGTTATTTCATATGAGTCTTTATTTCATTCCTTTGAAGAAAATTACAATTTTGTGTAATCCCTGAATTTTTTAATTTAAGACTAAACTAAAAATAGTACATGATGCGATAAGTGCGATGAGAGTAATTTCTCTCACAAATGCGAACATTACAATCGCATGAGTGCAAAAACGGCTCTTTGGTATGAATTGCATAATTTATTATTTCCACGTGCCACATGTAAATGCTATTGCTAATATTTGTGTAAATATAGTGCTTTCAAAGAAATGATAAATAATTGATGTTATAAAGTCCATTAAGTGTAAGAGTACCCAAATTTCAATAAAAATGAATATGACTTCAGTTTGACCGTCTGATACTGAAAAAAGCAGGTAATTTGAAATTTGTTTTCAATAAAATCGAGACAAGAGTATGATTTGACCTACATGTCTTGTTTTTAGAACTTCACTACAAAGTAAATTTCGTATATCTCTTATTTCTTTACGTCCTCCTTTTTTTTCGCCACGAGGTATTTAAGTTCTCTTATATATGTTTTAAGCTATTGCATTTTTAGATTA
Source organism: Rhamnusium bicolor (assembly GCA_029963845.1). Taxonomy (NCBI): domain Eukaryota; kingdom Metazoa; phylum Arthropoda; class Insecta; order Coleoptera; family Cerambycidae; genus Rhamnusium; species Rhamnusium bicolor. The sequence continues at coordinate 496,229 of JANEYF010001031.1, forward strand.
TTTATAATTCTTTCGATTTTAATCGTATTTTTCTGATTTCAAGGTTGGCTGTTCATATTGTAACAGTTTAATCATTTTTACTTTAGTATTTATGGCTCCATATTTTTAATCCATTAACTCTCATATTTAAGACACTGCTGTGTGTAATAAAATTGATGAGCTTCATTTTTAGTTATAGATTCCTGATGATGTAGACCGGGGTTAGTTGACTAATGGGGTTAGTCGACTTATTGCCTGTAGTTTTTATGTAATCTAATAGATGGCGTCATAACAGCGATTTTCGTGCTTATCGGTATTAGATCCGCCATTAGACGTATCGCTGTGATGAACGGACGTGTTTTGTGTCAGTGAGAATAATTAATCCACGATCATCGTTGGTAAGTAATTATTTTTGTACTGATAAACTATTAGTTATTGTTCTTTGGGTTCCGTTTTATCACTTTTTATAAATATTTTATGAAAATGTGATCGTTTCACTATAGGATTTTATATATTTTAACCATACATATATTTGCGTGCTTTAAAATACAGCCTAAAAAATATGGCTGCGTCGTACGGGGCTTCTTGACTAAGTACATGTAGGGTTAGTTGACTACTTAGTCAACTAACCCCTATAGGTAAATTTTGGTTAGTAAAAAATACCGAATGGGTGGTTATCTAGAAAACCGGCAGAATTACATTAACAAAATTTGGTACAATACAATAATTGGGCCCGTTGAATTTGAAGATGGAATCGGCGACGTTGCCAGGTGTCTTTATTGTTCCGAAAAGTCCATAGATTTTAAAATTAGCCTTAAAGTCAGCAAGCCTAATACCCCGATTCCCGCGTTTTACAATAAATTTTATTTATATATCTTTGCGGGTTTCAGATATTATCAACCATCCTTGTATTACCTACTGTAATATCTTCTTTGTTACAGTCATAACCATGCGAACTTACAAGCGAAAAACGGACAAAGGCAAAATACCACCAGATGTTATGTTACGGGCAGTCCAAATGGTCATAAATGAAGGTAGGAGTGTTAACAGTGCTGCCAAAGACTTTACTATCCCTCAAAAAACACTTGACCGCTACGTGAAAAAAGCCAGAACGCAGAACGAAAATCGTACTGAAATTAAATTAGAACGTGTTGGATATTTTAATAGGCGACAAATTTTTTCTCACGAACACGAAACTCTATTAGCTGATTACCTAAAACGAGCCTCGGATATTTACTACGGATTAACACCTAAAGAACTCAGAAAATTCGCTTTTCAATACGCTAGCTCAAATAAGTTTGAGGTTCCGGCAAACTGGACTAAGAATAAGATGGCGGGTGAAGATTGGGCTGCTGCTTTTATTAAAAGAAATAATAGTTTATCTTTAAGATGCCCACAAGCCACCAGCCTGTCAAGAACTACTTCCTTCAACAAAACAAATGTAAACATGTTTTTTTCTAATTTAAAGACTGTATATAATCGTTTACATCTAGAACCCTCAGATATATGGAACGTCGACGAAACGGGCATAACAACGGTCCAAAAGCCGGACAGAATAATTGCGCGACGTGGTTTTAAGCAGATAGGAAAACTTACATCCGCCGAAAGAGGAACTCTTGTAACTCTTACTGTTGCAGTGTCTGCAAGTGGCAATTCTATTCCGCCATTTTTTATATTCCCAAGGGTAAACTTTCGTGACCATTTTATCAGAGACGGACCTGTTGGAAGCTTGGGTGATGCCAATCCATCTGGTTGGACGAAAGAAGAACATTTTATCAAATTTATTAAACATTTTATCCACCATGCAAGATGTTCAAAGGAAAGGCCTGTACTTTTATTACTCGATAATCACGAATCCCACCTTTCAGTACCAGCTTTGGATATTTGTAAGGAAAACGGTGTAACAGTTTTATCTTTCCCGCAGCACTGTTCCCATAAATTACAACCGCTTGACAGAAGCGTTTACGGACCACTGAAAAAATACTGTAACTCAGCTATTGACAATTGGATGGTGAATAATGCGGGCAAGACTTTTTCCATCTATGACATACCAGGAATTGTCAAAATGACGCTCCCTCTCGCTGCTACCCCAACCAATATTATGGCGGGCTTTAAAAAAACATGAATTTGTCCGTTTAATGAAAATATTTTTCCGGACACTGAATTTTTGGGCTCATATGTGACAGATAGACCGGCACCCAACCACGAAGGAGATGAAATTGACAGAAACGAAGTAAACGGAGTGGAAGAACAAGTAAACGAAGTGAAGAAGCCCAAGTAAACGAAGTGGAAGAAGAACAACTAAACGAAGTGGAAGAAGAACAAGTAAACGAAGTGGAAGAAGCCGAACTAAACGAAGTGGAAGAAGAACAAGTAAACAAAGTGGAAGAAGTCCAAGTAAACGAAGGGGAAAAAAGACCAAGTAAACAAAGTGGAAGAACAAGTTGAAGTTGACAAAAAAAATAAAGAGCCTTTGCTAAGTCCTGAGGAAGTCAGACCATTTCCCAAAGCCGGCCCAAGACAAAACGCCAGAAGAGCAAGAAAAAAGAGACAAACTGCTATTTTAACAGACACTCCAATAAAAGAAGCACTACAACAAGAAAAACAAAATGTGAAAAAAAGAAAATTACCAGCTAAGAAAAAAAATAAGGTTGAGAAGAAAAATAGGGTTGAGAAGAAAAATAAGGTTGAGACAAAAAATATAAAAAGCGCCAAAGTTAAGGATGGTCGAAGGTTTCTTTTTCGCGATGAACATCCAGTTGCATCTACATCTCGCACTGTAACAGACGTATCATCTTCAGAATCGGATGATGACACTGAGTGCCTGATATGCGACGAATCTTATCTTATTAGCACAAGTGGTGAGAAGTGGGTGCAATGCACAAGTTGCCACAGATGGGCCCATGACAAATGTATCAGCAGCTCCAATCTGATTTATTATAAGTGCATCAACTGTGACTCAGATGACGATTTATAGGCCCCTTTTTATTAGTTTAATTGTTTTTTTTTGTTTTTGGCACTACTGCTTTTGTATTTTAAGAAAATAAACATTTATTTTATAACTACATTGGTTTTTTCATTCAAAAACTAAAAGGAATTATCAAGTCAACTAACCCCTTCATGTATGTCAACTAACCCCATATACGGGGCTAGTTGACTTATCTGTTCATCATTATAAAAGTGTCAAATATTTTTTTTCCTAGTGATAGTAAATCAAAATTAGTAATTAAAATTAAATACATAAACCATTTACGAATTTTTGACATGCTACAGAGCAATACCGATCATATAATAAATTTAATAAAAATAAACCTGTTAAAACTTAGTCAACTAGCCCCGGTCTCCCCCACATTGTTTACGCACGGCTTTTCTACACGCATCATATTTAAAAAGTGTTTCATCAATGTTTTCACACACTTTGCAAGTCGTATAATAACTTTTATATTTATTTTTTAATAACAAGTAACATATTTTTACCGTCATTTAATATAGAGGAAAGGTTTTTATTTAAAATATTCCTTAATCTTCAATATTTATTTTTGTCTTAAATATAGTTTGCATTTCTAAAATGTCCTCAGTAATAATAAAAACACTGTGTGATATAAATTAGTTTACTATGCTAATTAAGATAGCTTAAATCAAAATCAAACTCAAATTGATTATTGTCTTTAAACACATCTTCCATATTTAAAACGTCCTCGAGGGTTACTTCTGTTATAATATGTTCTTCTGGAAGGCCTGTGTTATTCAATGAGGACATCTCCTTCTTAAATTTCATACGTCTATTTTTAAACCAAGTTTTAACTTGCTTCTCTGTCAGATTTAAATTTTGCGCTAATTTGCCTCGTGTTGAACCATGTGCATATTTACTCAGATAAAAATGTCGTTCCAGTTCTTGTAACTGCTCTGCGGTAAACACAGTTCTCACTCTCTTACGTCCCACAGCATATTCCTCATGCGATTTAAACTCTTCCGTAGTAAATATGTTCGTATAAAACTGATTGTTGTAACTTGTACGTGGTAATGCTGTTTTTGACACACTAGGGCTTGGTGAAACTGTTTTGCAATGAACTTCACAAGTTCCACTGAATTGAGGTTTTGAAGTTTCCACAGACATTATTGACCAATATTTACTCTCTTGAAATTCACAAGGTAAATGTGATAAATTCTAATAGTATTGCATGCATTACTATTTATTAGGTACCTGCCCCCTCCCCTTTTTATTTTGTTGATTACTCCTTATCCTATAACTTGATCTAAGTAATAAAATAACTGACAGTTATTGGATATCCGACCGCCCTTTTTATTTTAATTATGATTCCTTTCCCTCTAACTTGATTTAAATAATAAAATAATCCATGTACATCCAGTGATAAAGATGCCCCAAAATGTGAACACCAACATTTATTATATCTATAAAGATTGTTTCCTACATTCGTTTCTGTTGGTAGGCAATATCTAAGGTCAAGACAATTTTTTTTATTTTAGATACTTGTAAGGCTATATTTGTTTTATAAAAAAATACTATTGAATAATAACCTAGTATTAAGATACTTTAACATGAAGATACTTGGCGTGGGTTATCTTAGAAAATAAGGAAGTGGCGGTGGAAATAAGCGGTTTAAATGACAATTGGAATGATAAAATACAATACTTTTACGGCCAAATAAAATGCTGAGTCCCACATGTATCACTGTTAGGACGTCTATTTTTTTTATTATCTATTAACGATATCGCCAATAATTTTCGAAAGTTTTAATTTGCACTTTTCGTAGATGATGTCAGTAATGTCTTTAAATTAAATAAAGAAAACATTTCTGTAATGAATAATATTAAAACATGTAAATCAGCGATTAGACTGGAAGTTTCATATATCCGAACTGAATTAGAAATTTAGTAAAACTGTGTATATTGTTTCGGCAGTAAGGCAGAGTATGGGTCCTGACGCAATCCTCAGAGCGTCCTATGCCTATTTTACAGAATAATTCAATACAGGATTGATCTCTGGGAAATTTCTGTCAATAATGCAGAGCACATTTATTATTGAAAAAAGAGTGGTATTTGTATTTTTTAAATCAAAACAACTCGTGTCGCGAAAATTTTAGACAATTAAAAATTTTCATAAAATATAAATTTAAACATATGATAATATAATTTGTTTAATTACTTACATAACTCCTGTCATCTTAGTTTTAAATAGAAAAAGCACTTATTTCAGAAAGAGTCTTTACTTAATTTGAGATTGTCTTAAGAATTCATTTAAAAAAATATTTGCTATAAAAAGATTTTAAAACCTAATAAATTGGATAACTAAGGAACTCTAGGAAAAGCTCAATATTTGAATTAATAGCAATTTTTTAATAACATTAACAGTGGGTTGTAGACAGATTAATGAAAAACATGGAAAATTGGTCAATACCATAAATAATAAATACAAACAAGCTCCCATTCAATAAAACATATTTAAATGGGTAATAGTGCAGCTTCATGCTCGAGTAGTAAAGACATTTGCCTTTCATCCTGGAGTCCTGGGTTCGATTCCCAGGCGAAGAGCTAAGATTTTTTCAAAACCAGAAATTAGTCCTAGCATACTCCGAAATTGGGTGTGTTCATTGTCCCGAATTGTGTAGACCTCTCCCGTACAAGGTACCTTGCAATACTATCAGAGATACAGGTGGGTGTATTACCTGTGGTGTTGAATTTTTTTTCTTCCAGAAAATAATTACTACCTATTTCAAAAATGGTTATTTCATATGACACTCTTTATTTCATTCCTTTGAAGAAAATTACAATTTTGTGTAATCCCTGAATTTTTTAATTTAAGACTAAACTAAAAATAGTACATTATGCGATAAGTGCGATGAGAATAATTTTTCTCGCAAATGCGAACATTACAATCGCATAAGTGCAAAAACGGCTCTTTGGTAGGAATTGCATTATTTATTATTTCCACGTCACATATGTATGTAACTGTTATTGCTATGATTTGTGTAAATATAACGCATTCAAAGAAATGATAAATAATTGTTGTTGTAAAGTCTTTTAAGTGTAAAAGTGCACAAATTTCAAGAAAAATAAAAATGACTTCAGTTTGACCGCCTGATACTGAAAAAAGCAGATAATTTGTAATTTGTTTACAACAAAATCGAGACAAGAGTATAATTTGACCTACATGTCTTATTTTTAGAACCTCACTACAAAGTAAATTCCATATATCTCTTATTTCTTTACGTTCTCTTTTCTTTTCGCTGCGAGGTTTTTAAGTTCTGTTATACCTATATATTTTAAATTAT